>WNGS01004374.1:830220-847908 GCA_020271785.1 Procambarus virginalis
TGTGTGTGTGTGTGTGTGTGTGTGTGTGTGTCACACACACACCACACACACACACACACCGTTGTAGCTTAGTGACAGCATCTACGGTGCTGGTCACCAGACACTCGGGGTAGTAAGCTCTGCACTAAAATTAGGCCGGCAAGTGGACCAGCGTGTGCACAGGTCATGTGCGGATGGTGAGCGTGGACCAGCTACACATACAGCTGTGTGACTATACGGTGGCTCGACAGGATGATCTTAGGCGTCTACTGAACCTCAGCCGTTCTTTCTTAAGACTACTGACAATTAAGTTCCTGAATAACTGGTAAGAGGCACACGAGACTCCTTCATACCTGAAGCAGCTGTAGTGAGTTGTTGAGGAGTCTGGCCAACACACTGGCTAAGGACAAATCTGTGTTAATTTGCCGACTTTCCACTGGTACGTGAACCCTTAATTGGTTGATGGTGTGTGTGTGTGTGTGTGTGTGTGTGTGTGTGTGTGTGTGTGTGTGTGTGTGTGTGTGTGTGTGTGTGTGTGTGTGTGTGTGTGTTGCACAACACCTTGTCCCACCACAGCTACACGCAATACAGCTTTCTATTGTGTGATGAGAGTTGCACGAAACTCTACCTCGAGCCACAGCACCGGGCTTGCAACTCACCTAATTGTATTCATTTAATTGCGCTTGCAGGGGTTTAACTTTAGCTCTGTGGACCCGTCTCCCGACTCCAAATCAATGGTGTACAAGCTCCTCAGCCTATTCAAATATTAGGGGGGGGGGACTCCCGTTAGTCTCCTGTCTCACTGTAATGGTTGCTATAACTTATATGCAACCCTTCTGGTCTGTAAGAATTGTAAAAGATATTTTTAACATCTTGATCATTTCTCTCCCCCTTCCCATAATAACCGTATGATTATTTTCTGCTGCGAGGGCGGACTCTTCCATTTGTTTGGGGTTATATCAATACAATTATTACAGGTTAAAGAGTTACACACACACACACACACACACCACACACACACACACACACACACACACACACACACACACACACACACACACACACACACACACACACACTCGGATACCATGATAGGGACGTACAAAATACTTATGGGGGTGATTGACAGAGTCAAAATAGAGGAAACGTTCACATTGAACGCTGATTGGAACCTTAAGACTGAGAAGAGTCATAGAGATGTTCGAAAGCTTGAGTTTAGCCTAAGAGTATTTACAAAATGGAATGAGCTAAAGGAGCAGGTTGTGGAAGCATAATTTAACATGTATATAAGATAGGGATACGGGACAGGAATCATTGCATTAAACAACCGACATCTAGAGAGGCGGGGTCCAAGAGCTAACAGCTGGATCCTGCAGACCCACACACACCAGCCACGTGGTGTGTGGCCGAGTGCACTGCAGAGAGGAAATGTGCAAGTGAGTTTTATAGACCGTCCCGCCGGCCGTCACGTAGCTGGGAGCCAAGGCTTGGCTCCCATGTAGCTGGGAGGCCCAGGCTTAGCTCTCACGTAGCTGGGAGCCAAGGCTTGGCTCCCACGTAGCTGGGAGGCCCAGGCTTAGCTCTCACGTAGCTGGGAGCCAAGGCTTGGCTCCCACGTAGCTGGGAGGCCCAGGCTTAGCTCTCACGTAGCTGGGAGGCCCAGGCTTAGCTCTCACGTAGCTGGGAGCCAAGGCTTGGCTCCCACGTAGCTGGGAGCCAAGGCTTGGCTCTCACGTAGCTGGGAGGCCCAGGCTTAGCTCTCACGTAGCTGGGAGCCAAGGCTTGGCTCCCACGTAGCTGGGAGGCCCAGGCTTAGCTCTCACGTAGCTGGGAGCCAAGGCTTGGCTCCCACGTAGCTGGGAGCCCCAGGCTTGACAACAACAACATAGCAGCCAGGAACTACCGCCTGCCTGTCTCCTACACACACACCAGGAAGGCCACTGCCTTTACTTGAGAACTCGCTATCGGGAGATGGGGTCGCTATCGGGAGATGGGGTCGCTATTGGGAGATGGCTCGCTATCGGAAGATGGGTCGCTATCGGAAGATGGGTCGCTATCGGGAGATGGGTCGCTATCGGGAGATGGGGTCGCTATTGGGAGATGGCTCGCTGTCGGGAGATGGGCTCGCTATCGGGAGATAGCTCGCTATCGGGAGATGGGGTCGCTATCGGGAGATGGGGTCGCTATCGGGAGATGGCTCGCTGTTGGGAGATGGGTCGGTATAGGGAGTTGAGTCAATGCCGGAAACTTCGCTACTTCCGTCGACTAAACCGCTGCATGTCACCCGGAATATTTACATCTACCTACTATACAATTACGGGTTAACCATCTTCAAACGAGGCCTTTTCTGAGCGGGGCAAAACATGGCGTTAGGGGGAAGTGAGCGGCCGCGGAAACCCGGTGATCAGTATCTGCACTTCCGGCGGGACAACCCTTACGGCTCTCACAAAACAGCGAGACGGTCGACTCAGGCCAGACACGCGACACGCAACTTGGGAGGCCGGGGCGCAAATAGTACGCGGCCCGGCCTCGTAGGTTGCACGCCTTCATTCACAAAACAGAAGTGAGCAAAAACACCAGTCGACTTCCTTAATGAGCTAAGCACCAGTATACATACATAGCTCTCTCCTGCGGCCAACAATAGACGCCTTGCTCCTCCCCCACACACCCCCTCCTCCTTGCCTTCCCAGCCCCTCCGTACATACACACAGCTTTCCCCTGAGTCATCGCCGGCAGACACACCGATGATCATCACACAGAACAGTCACGTCTGAATGGAAGTCTCGTAACCTCATCGGCGTTTTGGCGGGAAAGAGGAGGAGGACGACTCCCCGTATTTCTAACACGTCGTACGTAAACTTTGTGAATGAATGCATCGGGCTGATGAGCTCATTGCCAGCTTTCCGGGTGATGCGGCACCTCCCGACATCTCCAGAACCTGCTTGGAGGAATCTGCGCAGCGCTGCCTGTTGATGGGGTTTGGTGGATTGTAATGATGTGTTGTTAGTGTGTTTGTCCTGCTTGTTGGTGGCTTGTGGTGGACGAGCCAGCAGGAAGCACGACCCCATTACGGTGATGAATCATGGCGTTGGAAAGCGACAGTGCTTGAGCGAGACAGTGGAAAAATTTGTAGGAACATTCAGAACATTCGACAACTGACGTTTAGAAAGGCGGGGTCCAAGAGCTAACAGCTCCATCACGGTGGCACATATTGTAAATATATATAGTAAATACTCACACGCAAACACAGGTTAGGAGACTAAAGAATGGAGTGAGAAGGCCTCAGATACGGTACAGAATAAATGGACTCTAACTTCCCTCTGCTAAGAGGAAGGCTTGGAAGATGTAACACCAGAGGCGCACGTCACTAGAATAACTAGGGCAGCACAGATGCTGGCAAAGGCCCCGCTGTCCTTCAGAGGCGAGGAGACACAACTCGTCCCAGCAGTATACACATCCTATGTGAGGTTCACTCTTAAGCATGCTGCGTCGGCATGGAACCCCCTGGAGGAAATGAAGTCATAGGGTACACATGATAACCACATACAAGATCCTAAGGCTTCTTGACCTGGTAAGCAGAGAAGCAATGTTCAAAGTGAGGAACAGAAGAACGAGTGAACGTCAATACAAACTGGAGACACAGATGAGTCACAGAGCTGCCAAAAGGAACTTCGTCAGCGTAAGAATCAGAAATATATAAAACAGACTAAATGAGGACGTTACCTGGAGCATACCCGAAGAGGATTTCGGGAGTTCTTCTACTCCCCGAGCCCGGCCTGGGCCAGACTTGACTTGTGATAACTTGGTCCAACAGGCTCTTGCTTGGAGCGGCCCTCAGGCCTACATATCCACTACAACCTGGTTTGTCCGGCACTTCTTGCAAGAACCTCCAAATGCCTCTTGAATACATCCCCCCTTCGTACCGGGAATATTTCTAATGCTTGCTTGGAGGGGTGTTGAACAGCTGTGGACCTCTGATGTTAAGACAATGCTCTCTGTGTCTATGGGACCTCTACACCGCACTAGTTCTATTCTGCATTTCCTTCCGTACCTTTCGCTCCAGTATGTTGTTATTCTACTGTACGAATTTGATACTTGGCCCTCCAGTATCTTCCATGTATATATTATTTGATACATTTCTCGTCTCCTTTCCAGAGTGTACATTTTGAGAGCTTTGAGACGGTCCCAATAATGTAGATGTTTTATCGTTTCTATGCGTGCCGTATATGTTCTCTGTATTTCCTCTACTTCAGAGATATCTCCCGCTCTGAAAGGAGAAGTGAGTACCGAGAAATACTCAAGACAGGACAGCACCAGTGATTAAATAGTGTTAGCCTTGCTGTGGGGTCCGTTGGATGTGAACGTTCTCATAATCCATCCTAGCATTTTCCTGGTCGCCGCTATATTTGCTCCGTTAAGTTCACTAAATGTCAGGTTCAGACAAACATAATTCCAGATCTTTTACATATTGCTTTCCTTCTGTAAGACAGCTTGTGTCCTGTACACTGTGTTTCGTTTAAATTCCTCGTTTCCTCAGTACCTGGAACTTATCACTGTTAAACATTATGTTATTTTCAGTTGCCCAATCAAATACTTTATTTATATCTTTCCTGCAGTTTTTCAGTGTCTCAACCGTGGCATTTTTTCATACTGATTTTTGTATCATCGGCAAAGGATGACACGAAGCCGTGATTAGTATTTTTGTCTATATCAGAGATAAAAATGAGAAATAGCAGTGTCGCAAGGACTGTGCCCTGGGGTACAGAGCGTTTCACGTCGCTTGGGCTTGACCTTACTTGATTGACCGTCACTCTCTGCATTCTGGTTGACAGAAAGTCGAAAATCCAACGCCCCACTTTACCCGTTATTCCTATTGCCTCATTTTTTGGGCTATCAGTCCATGGTCACATTTGTCGAATGCCTTTGCAAAATCTGTGTATACAACATCTGCATTCCATTGTTAACTACTCTGACATAAAAAAAATTCCTTCTAATATCTCTGTGGCTCATTTGGGTACTCAGTTCCACTGTGTCCCCTGTGCGTGTTCCCCCCGTGCTAAATAGTTTGTCTTTGTCCACCCTGTCAATTCCTGTCATAGTGGTCAAGTAACTGTGACAGACAGGAGCTTCCCGTTCTAAATCCACGTTGTCCTGGGGGCGTGAAGTTCATTATTTTCCATAAAACTAGAAACTTGATCCTAATCACTCTTTCAAAAACTTATTATGTGTGATGTTAGTGCAACTGGTCTATTAATTTTGTTGACAAAAGCTTTAATTACTACCCTTTGTGCAGAGGAACTATATCTGCAGATTTAAGTTGCTGATGGTATCTCACCTGTATCCAGGCTCTTTCTCCATATTACACTGAGCGCTCGCTACTGGTTATGTTCATTTCTTATGATTATTGAATTCCACGAGTCAGGCCCAGATCGTGTTAATATTGACCTGAACACGCTGTCAAGGCCAGTTCGATACACGGTGTTTGTTATACGTAAAATAATAATAATAAACAAACAAAAAATAATAATAAGTTCATTGTATTGAACGATGATGGTCTCTCATGTGAAAGGAAAACGTTCCTAAACGTTTATGTCCTGCAGCGGGAGTCGAACCAGGACCTTTTAACTATGACCCCGTTATCGCCGACACCCCCCCCCCCCACACACACACACGGTCACTGCTTCTTTAAAGAAAAAAGGAACACGCAAGAGCGCTGTGTAGTTACATCGTTCATTTGAAGGAATGTTTAACGTTTTTTGTTCGTGAGGGAAGAGCCTCAGCGAGCACCTTCTCTCGACTGAGGGGAAATAAAAAGACTTATTTCTTGGACTAAAAGTCTTAAGNATTATGTATTCTACGAATCAATATCAATTATATTCTAATCTATTTTTTTCATTTGTGTAGGTATTAATTTGCTTTAATTATAATTAATGTATTATTCATCCTTGTTGTAATACTCGGCTGGTCCTTGTGTCTGGAACGTGTCTTGAACACGTGGTGATGAGATACAGGACCTGCACCAAACATTTACTGTGTGATGCAACAGTGTGTGTGTGTGTGTGTGTGTGTGTGTGTGTGTGTGTGTGTGTGTGTGTGTGTGTGTGTTGTGTGTGGTGTGTTGTGTGTGTATGTGTGTGTGTGTGTATGTGTGTGTGTGTGTATGTGTGTGTGTGTGTGTATGTGTGTGTGTGTGGTGTGGGTGTGTGTGTGTGTATGTGTGTGTGTGTGTGTGTGTGTGGGTGTGTGTGTGTATGTGTGTGTGTGTATGTGTGTGTGTGTATGGTTGTGTGTGTGTTGTGTGTGTGGGTGTGTGTGTGTGTGTGCGTGTGTGTGTGTGTGTGTGTGTGTGTGTGTGTGTGTGTGTGTGTGTGTGTGTGGTGTGAGCTCTTGTAGGAGCACTCTAATGACCTGGTGTGGTCGAGTGCTCAGAATACAACACAACGCGGCAACATTCATCTGAGCCCAAGTGTTACAGCACTCAAGCAAACACTTGAGCACCAAGGTCACAAAACACTGCTTTAACTTGACTTGCCAACTTGCTGTCAAGTCTGCTTGACACCTGCTTAATGGGGTTCTGGGAGTTCTTCTACTCCCCAAGCCCGGCCCGAGGCCAGGCTTGACTTGTGAGAGTTTGGTCCACCTGGCTGTTGCTTGGAGCAGCCCGCAGGCCCCACAAATCAACTACAGCCCGGTTGGTCCGGCAGTTCTTGAAGAAGAAAATCTAGTCATGTAGGAATACCAGGGAATGACACTGCAAACAGCAGCAAAACTTGCAACTAAGAGAGGCAATGTAGACATTGACGTACCGTAGAGCCTACAACAGATTAAGAAAATAGAGCTAGAGCTCTGTGAGCAGGAACTGCGGCATGATCTCCCACACTACATCACCGAATGCCCAGTTATTAGACCATTCAGATCAGTTGGCATGAGGTACCTGGAGCTTTGTAATTACTTTATTCATCCTCGTGTTCTTGAAGATATCCTTATATTGCACCCAAAATTTGCCAGTCCAGGCTACTGAACATATGGCTCTGTATGACTAACCATCCTGCGAGATGGGGACTTTTAGTACCACTGCTACCTTATTCACTCTTGTGTTGATGATATCCTCAAAATGCACCCAGAGTCTGTCAGTGCAGACTACTTATCACATGCCTCTGTATGACTAACCATCCTGTGTGATGAGGATTTTTAGCATCACCTAGTTAGCTTTTTGACACACTGTACTCCCCTTCATATAGTCTAGGGGCAGCTGCACAAATGCAGATGTACCTAATGTATTAAGAAACAAATAGAGCTAGAGCAATGCAGAAGACGTGCAGTGGCTGTAATGCAGCAGCTGCAACACCAAAATCTGCAGGCTGGTACAAGACGTCATCCAACTATGAACCATTTATACTAAGGAAAGAGTACAATACAAACACCTAAGTGCACCTGAACGCATCAGACGTGGAGACCCAAGTGCATGGAAATACCGGGCTGTGGTGGGTATGTGGGCCTGCGGCCGCTCCAAGCAACAGCCTGGTGGACCAAACTCTCACAAGTCAAGCCTGGCCTCGGGCCGGGCTTGGGAGTAGAAGAACTCCCAGAACCCCATCAAACAGGTATCAACCAGGTAAATACGCTCACAGGTTATTGAAGAAGAGTAAATGTCAGTCTTGTGTGTGGAGAAGTGCCCTACAGGCCACTGGAACATTGTCTAACACAGTTACAAGGAAATAAGATTTCAACTGAGACTCAACAGCGCAGATGAAGTTGTTCAACACACTGGACATAATGTTACTGAAGCCAACATACGAGTCATAAATACTCCTCTCATCGAGTGGTGACTTAACACATATTGGGCTGGAAATACCAGCAACTTGTTCCAAGCGAGTACTCCCACGGGGCCCACAGAGTACCCCCACGGGGGCCCACACAGTACCCCCACGGGGGCCCACACAGTACTCCCACGGGGGCCCACACAGTACTCCCACGGGGGCCCACACAGTACTCCCACGGGGGCCCACACAGTACCCCCACGGGGGCCCACACAGTACTCCCACGGGGGCCCACACAGTACCCCCACGGGGGCCCACACAGTACTCCCACGGGGGCCCACACAGTACTCCCACGGGGGCCCACACAGTACTCCCACGGGGGCCCACACAGTACTCCCACGGGGGCCCACACAGTACTCCCACGGGGGGCCCACACAGTACTCCCACGGGGGCCCACACAGTACCCCCACGGGGGCCCACACAGTACTCCCACGGGGGCCCACACAGTACTCCCACGGGGCCCACACAGTACCCCCACGGGGGCCCACACAGTACCCCCACGGGGGCCCACACAGTACTCCCACGGGGGCCCACACAGTACTCCCACGGGGGCCCACACAGTACTCCCACGGGGGCCCACACAGTACTCCCACGGGGGCCCACAGTCACCTGTTTATCAGGACGGTAAACACAGATGCACAGCAGAGTGTAAACATCCTGTAACAACTGGGACTAAAATATGCAGGACCACGTGACACAGCCCTCAGGCAGGACCACGTGACACAGCCCTCAGGGAAGACCACGTGACACAGCCCTCAGGGAGGACCACGTGACACAGCCCTCAGGCAGGACCACGTGACACAGCCCTCAGGGAGGACCACGTGACACAGCCCTCAGGGAGGACCACGTGATGGTCACCTGCTATTGTCTGCGTGCCTGGTGCAGGAGCGCACATGCGTAGGTGCGTGGTGCAGCAGCACACGTACATGCGTGGTGCAGCAGCACACGTGCGTGCGTGGTGCAGGAGCACACGTGCGTGCGTGGTGCAGCAGCACACGTGCGTGCGTGGTGCAGCAGCACACGTGCGTGCGTGGTGCAGCAGCACACGTGCGTGGTGCAGGAGCACACGTGCGTGGTGCAGGAGCACACGTGCGTGGTGCAGGAGCACACGTGCGTGGTGCAGGAGCACACGTGCGTGCGTGGTGCAGCAGCACACGTGCGTGCGTGGTGCAGGAGCACACGTGCGTGCGTGGTGCAGCAGCACACGTGCGTGCGTGGTGCAGCAGCACACGTGCGTGGTGCAGCAGCGCATGAATATTTATGATTGTCGCGTCCGTGTACTCACCTAACTGTGCTTGCGGGGCTTCGACTCTCTGGCCCCGCCTCTCACCTCTCAACCAACCGGTGTACAGGTTCATGTACTCACATAAGCGTACAGAGATGACTAGTAACCTTGCGATGATTTCGGGGCTCAACGTCCCCCACGGCCCTGTCCCCGACCAGGCCTCCTGGCCATAATACAGCCACGAACGACAGGAAAGTAAGCGTATGTTTGTGCTCATATGTTAGTGTCACATACGCACCAACTGAACACGCACGGGCGTCCATACGCACCAACTGAACACGCACGGACGTCCATACGCACCAACTGAACACGTACGGGCCTCCATACGCACCAGCTGAACACGCACGGACGTCCATACGCACCAACTGAACACGCACGGGCGTCCATACGCACCAACTGAACACGCACGGACGTCCATACGCACCAACTGAACACGCACGGACGTCCATACGCACCAACTGAACACGTACGGGCGTCCATACGTCACAACTGAACACGCACGGGCGTACATACATCACAAATGATTTATTGTTCAAAAAACCAACAATGCTGTGTGTTGAACACAAAAAATGTGACAGCAAGATTAGATAAATTACAGGATAGGAAAATTGCTTGATTTATGCGACGCCGAATAAGTGAAAAATTACGACTTTCGTGTTCTGTGATGCGAGATTCGTGTTGACAGGTTCGTACAATGAGAGCGTATGGTTAGTACTAATGCGTGTGGGAAACGGACGGGAGACTCCTCCAGGGTAAATAACGACGGGTTAAGGCCTGGAGCGACAGGTTAAGGCCCAGAGCGACAGGTTAAGGCCCAGAGTGACAGGTTAAGGCCCAGAGCGACAGGTTAAGGCCTGGAGTGACAGGTTAAGGCCCAGAGTGACAGGTTAAGGCCCAGAGCGACAGGTTAAGGCCCAGAGCGACAGGTTAAGGCCTGGAGTGACAGGTTAAGGCCTGGAGTGACAGGTTAAGGCCTGGAGTGACAGGTTAAGGCCTGGAGTGACAGGTTAAGGCCTGGAGTGACAGGTTAAGGCCTGGAGCGACAGGCTAAGGCCTGGCGCGACAGGTTAAGGCCTGGAGCGGCAGGTTAAGGCCTGGAGCGACAGGCTAAGGCCTGGAGCGACAGGTTAAGGCCTGGAGTGACAGGTTAAGGCCTGGAGCGACAGGTTAAGGCCCAGAGTGACAGGTTAAGGCCTGGAGCGACAGGTTAAGGCCCCAGAGAGACAGGTTAAGGCCTGGAGCGACAGGTTAAGGCCCAGAGAGACCGGTTAAGGCCCAGAGAGACAGGTCAAGGCCTGGAGCGGCAGGTTAATGCTTAAGAGTCCAACAACCAGGTCAGGATCCAAGAGCTACGAGTCATGGTCGTGTAGCACACGATTAGGGACACTTAGGCTACTCTAACTGCGTTAATAGTGGCAAGGAACTGCACGAATTGGCGACACGGCCACTTGGCACGGAAATACATAAATGTGTGCACGGAGCGGGCATGAAAAGTGGCAGAAATGTACATGCACGGAAGCACGAAACTCCACGAATAGACCCCTGAACACACATGAATGGGGCAAGAAACGATACGCTTGATATGTGGAACGATAGAAACGGGACGCGAAACGATAGAAACGGGACATGGAACGATAGAAACGGGACATGGAACGATAGAATCGGGACGCGGAACGATAGAAACGGAACGTGGAACAATAGAAACGGGACGCAGAACGATAGAAACGGAACGTGGAACGATAGAAACGGGACGTGGAACGATAGAAACGGGACATGGAACGATAGAATCGGGACGCGGAACGATAGAAACGAACGTGGAACAATAGAAACGGGACGCAGAACGATAGAAACGGAACGTGGAACGATAGAAACGGAACGTGGAACGATAGAAACGGGACGCGGAACGATAGAAACGGGACACAGAACGATAGAAACGGGACATGGAACGATAGGAACGGGACGCATAACGATAGAAAACAGAACGTGGAACGATAGGAACGGGACGCATAACGATAGGAACGGAACGTACGAACAATAGGTTGGCTCTCAGGAAGACCGTTAGCAACATAATGCAGGCTCAGATCACACGTATGGTATTCCATCCACTTGAAGGGGCTTCATGACTTAAACATAACCCTGTTATACTACACAACTCATAACTAACGAACGCACACACACAACAACAACGGCGGTGTGTGTGTGTGGTGTGGGGGGGGGGGTTGCAGGAGGTTGTTAGAATAGAGCACTGGTAACTGCCGACACTGTCCACTGTCAACACGAGACAGGCCAACGTGACCTTGGAGCCACTGAGGGGGGGGGAGGGGGGGAGGGGGGGTACGAGCAACAGCTGCAGGTGTTGGATGAGTAACGAGGACCAAAAACAAGTGACTTTGATGGATTTCAGGATGACAAGTCTATTATTTACAAGACTAGTGGTTAAGGGCCTGAGAGTGACTAGTCTGGTGGTTAGCGTTATACTGCTGAACCACCCCCCTCCCCCCACACACAAAAAAAACCAGGAGGAAGCAACAAGAGAGTCAAGAAATGCAAAGATTAACAACTAAATTAAGACAGTTCAAGTGAGGACATGTGGAACACCCACAGCGCTGGTCGGTGGGTTCTATAGGGCCTTGAAACAAGATAATAGTAAATGACCAAATAACATGGAACGAAATGAGTCTCGAAGCTGAATCACAAAAAGCGAAAACATTACAAAAACTCAAAGAGAAAAAGATGGAGGGGGGAGACATAGTCACTACATTTAAGATTCTGGCAGGATGTGAAACCGTTGATAAGAGGAAAACTTAACCCTTTATTAAATAGTGATAGCAAGAGTGAGATAATGAAGAAACGACAGGTTCTACGCTAACATGATTTTATATATATATATATATATATATATATATATATATATAATATATATATATATATATATATATATATATATATCATATATATATATATATATATATATATCTATCATCTGTGGACGGGATCCCGCGTGCACAGCCTGCTTCCGTAACTGCAATTAGGTGATAACAATTAGGTGATTGCAGGCACAGATGAGTATCTCTCTCCTAAACATACATGAAGCCAAACTGTATAAAAAAGGTGTAACGAAGCTCATATCAGAATTGAGAGTTGATTTATGAGAATGAACTGAGGAGCTGAGTGAGCTGAGGGAACTGAGTGAGCTGAGGGAACAGAGTGAGCTGAGGAGCTGAGTGAGCTGAGGGAACAGAGTGAGCTGAGGAGCTGAGTGAGCTGAGGAGCTCACTACTCTTGGGGCGAGACATACGAGAGATGGTGACACCATAAGGTTCCCCGGGTCAATACCGGGCTGTAAACACAGTTGTTGATTTACGGAACAAATTACCGGAGTAACACAATAGACGTGGGATCCCTGGATTGTTTCAAGCGTAGGCTACACATGTGCACGGATGAATTTGCCTGGGTATAAACAGGAGCTGCCTCGTGTGGGCCATTAGGCCTTTGACGCATTCCTTTATTCTTATGTTCTTAGGGGAACAGACAAGATCAACAGTATCTAGTGACACTTCACAGTAGTTAACAGATGGAATGCACTAGGCAGTGCTGTGGTGGAGACTGACTCCATACACAGTTTCAAGTGTAGATATGATAGAGCCCAATAGGCTCAGTACACAGGTTGGCTGACAATTGAGAGGCGGGACCAAAGAGCCGAAGCTCAATCCCCGCATGCACAACTAGGTGAGTACATCCACAATGACAGTACTTATAGCAGCTATTGGTCCAAGGGAAGCTAACTATCAGGAAAAAGTGTCAAGACACCACCACTATATAGAAGGGATGAGGATAATGGCACTTATTTGTTTCTATAAGTGCCCTTGTGTGGCACCACAGTGTGTTGAGCCCTTGTGTGGCACCACAGTGTGTTGAGCCCTTGTGTGGCACCACAGTGTGTTGAGCCCTTGTGTGGCACCACAGTGTGTTGAGCCCTTGTGTGGCTCCACGGTGTGTTGAGCCCTTGTGTGGCTCCACGGTGTGTTGAGCCCTTGTGTGGCTCCACAGTGTGTTGAGCCCTTGTGTGGCACCACAGTGTGTTGAGCCCTTGTGTGGCACCACAGTGTGTTGAGCCCTTGTGTGGCACCACAGTGTGTTGAGCCCTTGTGTGGCACCACAGTGTGTTGAGCCCTTGTGTGGCACCACAGTGTGTTGAGCCCTTGTGTGGCTCCACGGTGTGTTGAGCCCTTGTGTGGCACCACAGTGTGTTGAGCCCTTGTGTGGCACCACAGTGTGTTGAGCCCTTGTGTGGCTCCACGGTGTGTTGAGCCCTTGTGTGGCACCACAGTGTGTTGAGCCCTTGTGTGGCACCACAGTGTGTTGAGCCCTTGTGTGGCTCCACGGTGTGTTGAGCCCTTGTGTGGCACCACAGTGTTTTGAGCCCTTGTGTGGCTCCACGGTGTGTTGAGCCCTTGTGTGGCACCACAGCAGCACCACGACACGCAACAACACCAACAATCAATATTTTTAACACAACCACTGACATCTTCACCATTCTCAGAAACACTACCACAACTCATCCTCAACACCCCATACAATCCTCACCCCCCACCATAAGGGGAAGGCAACTGCAGGGATCGGAGAGAGAAAATGGTGGGGGCGTTGGTATGGTTGCAACGACACCAGAGCCATACATAACCAAGGTAACTCTGAAGGCTATACCTGGTTGATGCCTGGTTGATGGGGTTCTGGGAGTTCTTCTACTCCCCAAACCCGGCCCGAGGCCAGGCTATGGCACGCTGGCAAACATCAGAATCACGTTCAGAAACCCCTAAACCAGGATTCTTTCACGGCACTCTACAGTCTTTGTTAAAACCACAACTGAAAAGTACAAAGGTACCGAAAGTACAAAAGTAAAGTACAAAAGTACAGAAAGAGTAAGATTACCGCCGGAACGACGAGTGTTGGGCTATTAGGATAGAATAAGGGAACTAGGCCTCACAGCCACAGAGGAGAGAAGAAGCAGAGGTATACCTCAGAGAGGACATGATCGCAACATACAAGATATTGAGTGGAATAGACAAGGTGGACAAGAACATTGAAAGGAAGTAAGACAGTGGGGGGACACAAGTGGAAACTGGGAACGCAAATCAGGCGAAGAAATAACCGGTCACACTCGTGGTCAACACGTGGGACGGGCTGACATAAGTTCTGGGAGCCACCTCCATCCTTAGCTTCAAGGCCAGATTGGACAAACAATTCGAATGTAAGAATTGACAAACCTAGACATCATTTCCCCTTCACTGATATGTAAGTACCAGCCCAAGCAATACTACCACAACCCCGGACCAACTCCATCAACAACACTACAATCCCATAATTACCAACAACACCACAATCGCCACCAGCCCACCACCACGATCAACACAATCACAATCACCACCATCCACATCAACACCACCACAACCATCCCCAGGCTCATCAATACCACCACAACTCCCACTATTCCCAACAACACAACATCCACCACCATCAACAACCACAACACAACCACCACCAACCACAACAACCACAACAACCACCACCATCTCCACCAACCGCAACACAACAACCACAACAACCACCACCATCTCCACCAACCGCAACACAACCACCACCATCTCCACCAACCACAACACAACCACCACCAACCGCAACACAACCACCACCATCTCCGACAACCACAACACAACCACCACCAACCACAACAAGCACAACACAAGCGAGAAGCAAGGGGGAGGGGGTAAGAACACGTGGAGGCGCAGCTGAGCAGCAGCGGCGGGCAGCTGCGCCAGCAACATCAACTGTATAAACGAAGTAATGACCGCAGCGGCAGCAGAAACGGAAGCATGCAAAGCAGAGGCTTTGTCGGCAGCCGCCGCGGTAACTTAGATATTTGATGGCACCAGCAGCGGCAGTAGCAGCGGCACACACCAGCGGCACACAAGGAACACTTGTAGTGGCAGTATTAATAGCCACGACAGATGATGTAGGATCGGCAGCACAAATGTCGTTGGTAACACAAAATGAAGCAGCAACAGCAGAGGCAGGCAAGCAGGCAGGCAGGCAGGCAGGCAGGCAGGCAGGCAGGCAGGCAGGCAGGCAAGCAAGCAGGCAGGCAGGCAGGCAGGCAGGCAGCAGGCAAGCAGGCAGGCAGGCAGGCAGGCAGGCAGGCAAGCAGGCAGGCAGGCAGGCAGGCAGGCAGGCAGGCAGGCAGCAGGCAGGCAGGCAGGCAGGCAGGCAAGCAGCAGGCAGGCAGGCAGGCAGGCAGGCAGGCAAGCAAGCAGGCAGGCAGCAGCAGCAAGCAAGCAAGCAAGCAAGCAGGCAGGCAGGCAGGCAGGCAAGCAGGCAGGCAGGCAGGCAGGCAGGCAGGCAAGCAGGCAGGCAGGCAGGCAGCAGCAGCCGCTAATGGGTTCACCTGCCGCCACCCGCTCTTAAAGTAAACATGCGGCCAAGAACCTACAATCGTGAGACTGGACCGAGTGTGGAGTTTTTCTTATGAATGAACCAGGTTGCAATCTGTGCTCTACACTCGAGTCCTTATCCCGCCTCTCTCAGAGTTGCTGGCTGACCCGCACTCACAATGTACCCAGTTGTCTTGGCCTGCAGAGCCGCTAACGTTACTCCTGACAACACACTCCATATTCATACACATCCGGGAAACAAAAATAATACGAACCAGTTGCAGAAATATACTTAGGATAGAATGAGCAGTGGATAATACGAAGTCGAAGCCAGCGCCGCGAAGTCACTTCTGGACAACAGCGGTTATGAATGAACGGGCTGCAGGTTGCCAACTCGTGCATTCCGGCAACGGGGGTACCCAGCCAAGTGGAACAAAAGCCTCAATCCTCAACATTTAAACTCGTCAAGGTGAATGCTTACGGATAGGTAAATTTAGCTCTTCCTGCTTGCGGTGGAGATTGTGGAAGTGGTTCCTGCGGTTGTGGAAAGTGCTGGTGGTGATGATTGTTGTTGGTGGTGATGGTGGTGGTTGTTAGGGATGCTGGTGATTAGTGAGAATGTTCGCGATGGAGACTGAGGAGGTCTGAGGAACTGTTGACGATTTCGAGTTATTCTACCTCGCAGACTGATCAGCATTCACTGGAAACTGCCTCCAGGTCTGTGAGGCTGTTTGCCAGGGATATAATCGCAGCCAAAGGGAGTCAGGTGACACGTGGCACTCTGTGATTGGTCTACACCCGACCACCGTGTTGTGTAAACAAGAAGAAACTCCACTGACAAGACATGTTGTCTTGGGCAACCACATTGATGCCCGTGTCCCCAGGAGGAGGAGGAGGAGGAGGAGTAGACAGGGTGACAAACCCTACGGCTACTGAATACCCAGAGGTACCCCGCCCCCTCTGGCTCCCCACCACCCGAACACTGAGATGTTTAGACGCGAGTTACGACTCAAACGGATCGTCATTACATGACCTCCAGAACCCCGTAGACATATCATTCTCTCCCGTCGTAAAGAAGTGCTCTTGTTGACTTTGCAAGCTCACGGGAGTTGTGCTAGGATCTTGCAGCGATAAAGCAGCTGCTGTATGCTGTATGCTGTATGCTGTATGCTGTATGCGTCATCTACTGGGTGTAACCTCTTCCCCCCCTCCCTCCTCCCTCCCCCCTTCTCTTAGCTCACATTCCCCCAATGGGTGATTGGGTGATGATAAAGGGTGGGGTGCTGAGAGATATGGCCGATCACGTGTCTGGTTATCGGCAAGAGGTCACCGGCCTTGATACTCTGGTCGACTGGGGAAATTTATCATTAATTATTTTTAAATTATATTTTCCCTTCTGTCTTCCCGCCGCCGCCTCCTCCTTCTCTCGTTTTCTTGGTCTGCCTCCTCCTTCGCTAGCTTCGTCTTTCATCGTGTTCCGCTGCTTCGAGAGAATTTAATATCTACGAGAGTTCGAAGCCACGTGCTTCTTGATAAAATGACACGAATTGTTCTGGCTAGATCGCACGCACACACGCACACGCACACACCCACACACGCACACACGCACAACACGCAGGCACGCTTGACTCCGGAGGCACATATAGATAGGAGTACATTACCTCGACAATGGGAATCAGAACATCGCTCAGAAGCCTTAATGAGGAAGCATTAGTTCTCTGCACCCCACCTACGTGAGACAAAGTCTAAGAGTATGCAATCCCTTATTCCGGAGCCCTGATCTAAAATAAAAATAATAAAGGCTTCAGAGGTTTGCATTGAATCTCGTCCCGAAAATGGGATGGATGGACTGATGAGAAAAATCGAAAGAACTAGACCTGGCATCGTAGAGAAAAGGAGAGACAGGAGAGACCTGATAGAGATACAAAATACTTTGAGGGATTGACAGAGTGGAAAAAGGCAGGAGAAAGGAACTATCAGGGGGAAAGCGCTAAGCCAATACGACTATCTAGCACTTGGAAGGGATCTGGATAAGGATTTGGATGGGATGAGGGAATAATGATGCCCAACCACTTGGACCGGTCGGTATGAAGCCGACCTGCTTGAAGCGAGGACCGTCCGCTCTACCGTCCACCCCAAGTGAGTAGAAAAAAAAACAAGGCGCAACAAGGAGGCACTT
>WNGS01004374.1:944759-954759 GCA_020271785.1 Procambarus virginalis
ATGTGTCTCGCATAAGAGAAGCGCGTGTGAGGCTCTGGGGGCGCCCTCACACTATATCACAGCTGGGGAGACAAGAGCTGTGGCTTTTGTGGCAAGCTGGAGCCTGGCTTTTGTGGCAGGCTGGGGCGTGGCTTTTGTGGCAGGCTGGGGCGTGGCTTTTGTGGCAAGCTGGGGCGTGGCTTTTGAGACAAGAATCATAGATCTTTGAGTAGGTCCCTTGGCTCATTTCACACGAGGCTTCATGGGTAGCATAGGCTGGGGAATAGCTAGCATAGGTTTGGCATTAGCATAGTTTCGAGGCTGAGCTTAGCCCTGCTGGTCAGGGATGAGTTTGATAACAGACCTGTGGGTTATTTCCCCTGAAATTTCCTGGAAGGGCTTTGATAACAGTTTTTTTATTTATTATAGATTGATCTAATATACAATTTTTTTCTCCTTTTCATTAGAGCTGTTATGTAAATTCTGTCTTCCCACTTTCATATTTCTTCAGCCCCAACACTCCTCGCTCTCTCCCTCCACCTCCAGAATACACAGCTCAAAATTTGAAGAAGAACGTGGCTGAAATATTTGTAAGTGCAGCGTTGCTTATCAAGGCAGACACTCAGCGGAGAAAAGAGTAAAAGCACAATAATACCGCAAGAACGTGATATATCTGCGAGACAATATTACGGACATGGAATGGGATTGAACCTGCGTCACTGGACTTTTTTTTTTTTTGCAGGGATATTTCTGCGCAGGCCTAAGCCTCGGTTGACCCACTAGTCACTGGACTCATAATGGCAAGGCGAGGTCAGGCTGTTACCTCATTTTGCCTAACGCACGAACACAAGAAATTCGTCAAAGCTACATAGGCCGATAAAGAGAAAACGTCAATACTGCAATGCCTTACGTTTTACTAATGCGTCGCATTTTAAACAGATTGGCAAGTTCCGTATAAAATGCAGCGCATTAAGCGCAAGGACAGGTTGAGGAGGTGGTCCCGATTATCAATGTTTCCGCACTCCGGTCTCCTGCATGGCAGCTTAGTCAACCAGGCTGTTGGTCGCTGTTGCACGCACTTTGACATAGAAATCACAGCCCAGTTGATCAGGATGACGATACGTGATTCCATCGCATGAGGACGCTCGGGGGGAAAAAGTACTTCGCGATACCAAGTGAGTACTAAAATAACCCCCCCCCTCCCCCCTTCATGTACCTTCCGTCCCAGGTCGGAGGGGGGGGGGAAGGAGGGGGAGGGGGGGGGAGGGGGGGAGGGGGAGGGGGGTAGTGGCACTCATGCCACACAGCAACCATAGACGCAGTAGTAGTGGTTGGTGTAGCTTTAGTTCGTATGTAGTTATATATGTGGTGGTAGTACTGGCAGTATTGGTAGTTGTGGTAGTTGTGGTAGACGTGGTAGTTATGGTAGACCGTGGGACATGGAGACATGGTAGTCTGGTAGACGTGGTAGTCTTGGTAGACGTGGTAGTCTTGGTAGAACGTGGTAGACGTGGTAGTCTTAGTCCATGATAGTCGTGCCAACACAAACTGCATCACCACTGGCTGGCAGATGAACAGATTAATCATAAACAGCAAACATTATCATTTTTGATCCTGGCGTCCTCGCAGCAGTCTATTAATACTCGTTATCCGTACAATGACGGAAGTTGCATCACGACACGTGCAATAATAGCAGCAGTGTTCTAGGCATAGATTTCTATCAATCTTTTGGTATAATTGGCCTGGTTGATACCTGGTTGATGGGGTTTTGGGAGTTCTTCTACTCCCCAAGCCCGGCCCGAGGCCAGGCTTGACTTGTGAGAGTTTGGTCCACTAGGCTGTTGCTTGGAGCGGCCCGCAGGCCCACATACCCACCACAGCCCGGTTGGTCCGGCACTCCTTGGAGGAATAAATCTAGTTTCCTCTTGAAGATGTCCACGGTTGTTCCGGCAATATTTCTTATGCTTGCTGGGAGGACGTTGAACAACCGCGGACCTCTAATGTTTATATAGTGTTCTCTGATTGTGCCTATGGCACCTCTGCTCTTCACTGGTTCTATTCTGCATAACCAGTCAACATTAGTTGTTAAATTGTCTTCTCACCAACTTAGCTTTACGATATAAATTGTGCCAATATCTGTCCTACCGTTCGAATGGTAAACTACAGTTTACCAACATATCACAATTCAAATTGTAAACTAAATATTATAACATTTGCGTCTAAACGTATAACTCTGCTCTACATTCTTGTACATCAGCTCAGCCCAGCCTATAATTGCAGCGAACTGCACCGAGTTATTACGAGTTAATTATCTAATTCTAATTCCAATCTTCCAACAAAAAAATCCCCCTTTAATCATTATCTGTCTGGTCGTGGCCCTCGGGACCCTCGTGTCCGCGCCTGGCCGCGTATAATAAACGGTCCGCTCGTTAAGTGTTCAACTCGTCTTTGTTTTTACATCTGGGACAGTTGGCGTCATTTGTCATGTCGGTAAATGTTTCGGGCAGCTGGTGCCCCTCCCCGCCGTCTCGCACTAGGTGGCTATTAATCATTGTATGGCCCCGACCTCCCTGATCCTGTCCCTTCTGTCTCTGTCACAGCTGATCCCTACACCCTGTCTGGCAGCGTCACGCACCCCACCAACATAGTAGAGCCCTACACCCCGTCTATCTGTGTCACCCAACCAGTCTATTCGTGTCAACCACCCCGTCTATCTGCGTCACCCACCCCGTCTATCTGTGTTACCCACCCCGTCTATTTGCCTCACCCACCCCGTCTATCTGCGTCACCCACCCCGTCTATCTGCGTCACCCACACCGTCTATCTACGTCACCCACCTTAGAACATTCTTGCAGCACACAAACAAATGACAGACATGCTAATGGCTCAGTTATTTACTGCTCGCTAACTCTTACTTTCCCATCCACTTCTGACTGGTCGGTACAGCGCCGACGACCACGCTTCTTACAGGACGGCGTTCGATCCCCGATGGTCCAAGTGGCTGAGCACAGTGCCTTCCCCGCCCTCCTCATACCCCTGCCCCTATCCTGTCCTCGTATCCCATCCATCCGCTACGGCCATAGTGTCTTAGCGCTTTCTCCACATGATTTCTTTCCTTTTGTACTATCACTGACGTAGCAGCAGCCACCACGGGAAACATATCCCGTCCACGAGGCTCACCAAAGCCCGTGCTTCTTGCCCCGCTCCTGTGCCAGGTAAATTACGGGCTCACCATAGCCCGTTCTTTTTGCCCCGCTCCTGTGCCAGGTAAGTTACGGGCTCACCATAGCCCGTGCTACTTGGAACTTGTTCCGAGTAGCTGAATCTATAACAACAACAACAAGCAGCCACCGCTCAACTTTTCTTAGGGTAGCAGTCAGCGCTCAAGCAGCAGCCAGCGCTCATCATCCCAGGCTCAGGCTGGACGTCATTAAGCCGCGGCAGGCCGTCATAATCACTACACCAGCCCGCCAATAAACGCCACGATAATCAACCAATGAAAATGATCTCCTGGTAGTCGACTGACGTTTCCGCAAGCAACAATGTTCTCATAATTATTTAACCGGATACGTTTCATAAGAAATATGTAATCATCATCGTGTCGGTGGACAATTGGACTCCAAATGACCTATTTAGGACCTCAGAGTACTTGCTGTGATAGTCAGTACACAGCCAGTCATCAAATTACAAATTGTTGCGCTGCTCTGAATTATTGCAAGGTTGCAACAGAATACAAGTGATATCTATTCGTGAACACACATTAATAATAATAATGAAATCAAACCTTTGCACACACTCAACAACCAATATTAGACACCTCTGCAAATCACCTCAACAGCCAATAAGAACTCTTTCCACAACTTGTCCAACACCACCATAGCGGCCAATAGCGTGAGGCGTAAGATGTACAGGTACATGAAATCATTACTATTGTATTAAGAAATTAACAAGCCTATTAGTTCTATGGGGGACGACCGCCAGCTTGGCGCTAAGACAAAGTGTAGTTAGTTCCCGTGGCTCAAGACCAGTAATATATATTAAAATATAAAGCCAAACATGAATAATAAATATCACCTTAAGTAATATTGCTAGAGACAAATAAGTTGTAATCACTCAAGCACCTGACTAGCCTGCACCTGACCAGACTGGCACCTGACAATGCTGGCGTCTCATTATGCTGGCGTCACTGAAACTCGGCGTATTTCCCACTACACTTTTTGACACAGATGGGTACAGGACGAAACAACTTTGACTCCTGTTAGCAGACTGAGAGCTTTCCATTCCCTTATCTCATGGTAAGTGAAGGGAAGAAACCCCCGCTAGTTGTTTTCTATGGAATACGAACCGCCAATCGGTTAACAATAAAGTTCCCAATTACTGCTGAGTGAACAGAGGCGAACAGTTAAGGATTGGCGCCTAGCAATCCAGGACTCGAACCCAGAACCAAATTGCTCGTGGGGCGAGTGTTACCACTGGGCCACCAACTCAAGTGGCATGGCTGGTACATACTAATAGTATTCATGTATACAATATTGTGAATATGAATCATGACTCAATGTTATCATAAATCACTCGGTCAGTGATGCAAGCGGAAGCCAATATCAGGAAAGTATTGTAATACAAACTAATTTATCCGGTAACAACTTTCGGGTAGGATAAGTTATAGGATAGATGGATTGTTCCAAGCGTAGGATAAGGGATAGTATATATGAATGAGTTTGGGTGGATATATACACGAGCTGCGTCGTATTGACCAATAGGCTTTTTGCAGTTACCTTTACACTTAAAATTATGAATAAACATAAACTGAAATATTTATCACCTTGAGAATGTTGTCACAATAGTAGTGAAAATACCCACAAATGTACAGATTGTGAGTAGTAGTGAAAATTGTGAATGGTTGTGAATAGTAGTGAAAATACCCACAAATGTACAGAAACTGTAATATACACACATCTTTGCGTACTGACGTAGGAGAGTCGCCTAGGCCTCAGCGTAGGTAGGCCTAGCAACACAAATACAGAGCCTGGCTGACACATTTTTTTTTAAAACAACACTCACTTCACAGTGACGCCCTCCTGGGCTAAGTATGCTGAACTGTGTAATTACTATATGAGTACTGGAACATTGATGATATATTGGAATTGTACCCAAGATTGACCATGTAATGTGTCAATTATACAATGTATGTATGTGATGTAACTATATAACCTGAGCTTGTAAAGGCACCTTAATCACCTTCAGTGATTAAGTGCTTAATTGCACACTAGTTTCTCTATCAGCTATTTCACCCTGTCAGAGTAAAAGAGACAAATGTAGTGAATGCATGTGTGTGTATATATGTATATATGTATATGTAAGTATGTGGTGTGTGTGTGTGGTGTGTGTGTGTATGTAAAATGTATGTGTATAAAGTATATATGGAAGTTGATCAGAATTACATTTCACCTTTGTAAATGCACATTAATGACACGATGTAAAAGACACATCGAACACTTTATGTAGGGCATACGTAAATCTGTGTATCTACGTATTTACGTATGTAGGTTAGCTTAGCATTTTAAAAGCACCGAATCACCTTCTGTGGTTGATTGTTCAATAAACTCCTGAACTATATGTTTAACTGATCTCTAACCCTGTCCATGGAGGACAGAAGAAAATGTATATATGCTGGTTAGCATTGTAAATGTGTGGCCACGTCTGTGGTAGAAAATAATAATAAAAAAAAAACAGTGATGCATGGTAATTACTCCAGAACACACTGGATTTCTATACAGGTGTATTTTTCCTTCAGGGCCAGGGCTCGCGAAGCATTTAAGTGCCTCCTTACGAAACCTATACATCTTTCCTCGACGAAGATTCGTAATCCAAATATATTTGTTGTTATGGGCAACCTGGAAGCGCTTCAGAGATTTTAAACTGTTTAATAAATATAAATCAAGCCGTCAAAATCTCCAATTATGGCGGCTTGATGTATAGGTGGGAAGAGATGTATAGATTTCGTAGCTGGATACTTCAGTGCTTGATGAATCTTGGTGTTATGTATCAAGGATCGTCCTGAGTCTCCTCCAAAACTCTCTTACTTGGAGCATGCCTGGAGCATGCCTGGAGCATGCCGGGAGCATACCTGGAGCATGCCTGGAGCATGCCTGGAGCATACCTGGAGCATGCCTGGAGCATGCCTGGAGCATACCTGGAGCATGCCTGGAGCATACCTGAAGAAGGTTCCGGGAGTTTTACTCCCTGAGCAGACTTGTGATAACTTGGTCCAACAGGCTGTTGCTTGGAGCTGCCCGTAGGTCCAAATATCCAATACAGCCTGGTTGGTCCGCACTTCTTGTAAGAAATTATTTAGCTGCTTCTTGAAGAAGTCCGCCTTTGTTTCGACAATATTTTTAATGCTTGCTGGGAGTGTCCTGAATAGCCCTGGACCTCTGATGTTCAGACAATGCTCTCTGATTGTGCCTATGGCACCTCTACTCCTCACTGGTTCTATTCTGCATTTCCTTCCGAATCCTTCGCTCCAGTATGTTATTCTACAGTGCCAATTTGAGACCTGGCTCTCTAGTATCTTCCATGTATATATATTATGTGATACCGTTCTCGTTTCCTTTGCAGAGAGTACATTTAGAGAGGTTTGAGACTCGTAAACTCTTGAGGGAACAGTGTGAAGTAGTGAGCGAGCCACGGGTCAGTGTCTCACTCAAGGTGTCACGCTTGACAAGACTGTGGTGTGGCTGCCTATTATCGCTACTCCAACACAACGTATGTCGCTCAATATACTCTTTACTCTTTTTTTTTTTCTCTCTCTCTCTCTCTCTCTCTCTCTCTCTCTCTCTCTCTCTCTCTCTCTCTCTCTCTCTCTCTCTCTCTCTCTCTCCTGAGGTCACAGTTTCCATCTCGAACACCATTGCCTTCGCTTCCATCACCCACGTTCACTCGAAAGTGATAGAGTACATTTTTTATAAGCTTGCCACTTACTTGGAACGGAGGGACGGAGGGGAAGGAGGGAGCGAGGGAGGGAGGAAAGGAGAGGAAGGGAAAGGAGGGGGAGGGGAAGGAAGGAGAGGGGAAGGAAGGAGAGGGGAAGCTCACCGACGTGTGTTGACGAGGGGAGGTCACGTGGCAGCCATTGCTCCTGGAGCAGACACGTACCTGAAAAATAAACCAATATTAGGGATCATCTTTTACCTAACGCATTCATTATGCAGGCGAGGAGTCACAATAACGTGGCTAAGGTATGTTGACCAGACCACACACTAGAAGGTGAAGGGACGACGACGTTTCGGTCCGTCCTGGACCATTCTCAAGTCGATTGTGAGAATGGTCCAGGACGGACCGAAACGTCGTCGTCCCTTCACCTTCTAGTGTGTGGTCTGGTCAGCATTCATTATCATACAACACGCGCGCGTGTGTGTGTACTTACCTACTTGTGCTTGCGGGCGTTGAGCTTCGGCTCCTTGGTCCCGCCCCTAACCGTCAATTAACTGGTGTATAGGTAGGTTCACGAGCATATCATATCTACATTTGAAACAGTGTATGGAGTTTGCCTCCACCACATCACTACCTAATACATTCCATTTGTCAAATATTCATTGACACAGGAAAAAAATGTTCTCATGTTGGGAGCCGGTCGGCCGAGCGGACAGCACGCTGGACTTGTCATCCTGTGGTCCTGAGTTCGATCCCAGGCGCCGGCGAGAAACAATGGGCAGAGTTTCTTTCACCCTATGCCCCTGTTACCTAGCAGTAAAATAGGTACCTGGGTGTTAGTCAGCTGTAAGGGCTGCTTCCTGGGGGTGGAGGCCTGGTCGAGGACCGGGCCGCGGGGACACTAAAGCCCCGAAATCATCTCAAGATCTCAAGAAGATGTTTCTATGGTTCATTAATGTACTCAAGTTTCCATCTATGACTCTTTATTCAACTACCACCCATGCTAAATAGTGTGTAGTTAGTGTGTGTGTGTGTGTGTGTGTGTGTGTGTGTGTGTGTGTGTGTGTGTGTGTGTGTGTGTGTGTGTGTGTGTGTGTGTGTATTATAGGCATGAATACATGAGTGATTTTGTGTACTTGTGCTATATCCATCATTATTTACTAATTAGAATTATGTTTGTCCAAAGTTGGAGTCCCGATGCCTGGGGCTAGTTTCACCAAACTTTGCACTCTGATTCCTGTGTGTTACATGCCCAACATGTTGGCCTAAGTGAAATGAGTGCCATTTAACTTGATGCCAATTGGGGCTCCATGACGGTTCTTGGAATATCAAAATAAGAGGACTCTGGTTTATTTTTGCCTTTGTATAATATAAAACATTATGTATGCAGTCTGCAAAATAAAAAATACAATGATACTTTGCCTGTAATTAGCTAAGGTACGAAGGCAGTTGTGGTGGCCAGAGACATCAATCAATATTGATTGATGACATCAATCAGTTGGACATGCAATCTCCAGTGCATGTCCAACCTCACCGGCACTAACGTGATGTTGGCACTAACATACCGTTAGTGTCATCAACACCACGTTAGTGCCATCTAGTGTGGACATCAACATCCCGCCAGAGACATCAATCAATATTCCTATTTATTCTCACGTTTGATTGAAAAAAATGCTGACGGCAATGAAGTATACTAACCCTTGTCACCCTTAACCTAGGTCACCCTAAGCTGGGTGTGGCTGGTGTGGATGAGTGTGGCTGGTGTGGATGAGTGTGGCTGGTGTGGATGAGTGTGGCTGGTGTGGATGAGTGTGGCTGGTGTGGATGAGTGTGGCTGGTGTGGATGAGTGTGGATGAGTGTGGATGAGTGTGGCAGACTAACCTAAGCTAACCTGATGAGGGAACAACATGTATTATTGATCGTTGAAGCAGGAAGACGCGACCCATGCAAGCTGTGTCACTGTCCTGGTGTGCTGGTGACGTCAGCAAGCTGCGTCACTGTCCTGGTGTGCTGGTGACGTCAGCAAGCTGCGTCACGGTCCTGGTGTGCTGGTGACGTCAGCAAGCTGCGTCACGGTCCTGGTGTGCTGGTGACGTCAGCAAGCTGCGTCACGGTCCTGGTGTGCTGGTGACGTCAGCAAGCTGCGTCACTGTCCTGGTGTGCTGGTGACGTCAGCAAGCTGCGTCACTGTCCTGGTGTGCTGGTGACGTCAGCAAGCTGCGTCACTGTCCTGGTGTGCTGGTGACGTCAGCAAGCTGCGTCACGGTCCTGGTGTGCTGGTGACGTCAGCAAGCTGCGTCACGGTCCTAGTGTGCTGGTGACGTCAGCAAGCTGCGTCACTGTCCTGGTGTGCTGGTGACGTCAGCAAGCTGCGTCACGGTCCTGGTGTGCTGGTGACGTCAGCAAGCTGCGTCACTGTCCTGGTGTGCTGGTGACGTCAGCAAGCTGCGTCACGGTCCTGGTGTGCTGGTGACGTCAGCAAGCTGCGTCACGGTCCTAGTGTGCTGGAGACGTCAGCATGTGCTGCCCGTTCTATCTGGAAAGCGTCAAATTTGAAGTGGTTTTTGCCCTGACTGGAAAATTGTCAACCTGGACAGCTCAACTTGACGCACCGAAGACGCTGAACATTGGCCAGAAGAAGCGTCAATTTTGCGCTGCACTTCGCTTAACCACCGGCATTAAGTTGTTTACGATTGCGTCAAAACTGCGGCGGATTATGTGAGGATAGGACATGGGACGTCACTAAACATTACACCTTAGACGACCTGAAATGATATCTTGAGGTTATCTTGAGGTTATCTTGAGATGATTTCGGGGCTTAGCGTCCCCGCGACCCGGTCCTCGACCAGGCCTCCTTTTTGTTACACACCTCCAGAAAGCAGCCCGTAACAGCTGTCTAACTCCCAGGTGCCTATCTACTACTAGGTGAACTGGCGCATCAGGGTGAAAGAAACTCTGCCCATTTGTTTCCGCCTTCGCCGGGGATCGATCTTCGGACCCTAGGACTCCGAATCGCGAGCGCTGTCCACTCAGCCGTCAGGTGTGTGTGTGTGTGTGTGTGTGTGTGTGTGTGTGTGTGTGTGTGTG
>WNGS01004374.1:972904-1003294 GCA_020271785.1 Procambarus virginalis
AAAGAGAACATAAAATGTATAAATAGAGATCATGGTATGTATAAGTGATTTAAAGGTCGTCTTTAAACAAAGCCTAAAATTATTAAAAAAAAAAAAACTAACAGCCTTGGCTACGAAAGGCGAACCAAGCTAACCAAAATGTAGCCTAACTCTGCTGCCTAACAAATCTAACTGCGTGTTTCTGCCCTCCCTCTAACCCATTCTTTCCCCCTCTCTCATCTTTATTCCCTTCTCTTCCATCCCCCCCCTTCCTTCTCACAGTCCCTCTTCACTCACATCCCTGTCCCTTTCCATCCTCCCTCTCTCCCGCTCTCTCTCCCCAACTGTAAAGTTCCATGAAGCACCGATTTTAATTCCAGCTCTGCCTATTTCTGTCAGAGTGAAAAGCGATTTCTGCCAGCAGGTTGTCACTTCGTGTCCCAAAGTTGTAACTCTCCTCCTAACGCACCAACCCTAATATATATATATATATATATATATATATATATATATATATATATATATTATATATATATATATATATATATATATATATATATATATAATGCTACAGTTTACAGAGAACACACACACACACACAAATATATAACAATTAACAATCAGCGTTCGAAGACCTCGTCCAGCTCCTCGGAGGTTGGGTGCGTACCCAGGATACAGCACGCATTTCCCCTCTGCACTGCGACACTGAGGCGCTGGAATAGGAAACTGGCTGCTCGTGGGTCTCTAGTTTTCCCAATGAGTTCCTCACCAACCTCCTTTAAAAACTTGAGTGCACATTTACCCCAGGCGCCCAGAGTCTCTGAGCCTATCGGCACGAACCTGTAACAACGTTCTAGGTTTCTGTACTTGTGGATTTTCTGGGTCTCCCTGAAGGTGGCTGCCCCACCTCCCTCCGCTGAGCTGTAACGTAAATAGGTATCAGCCAATGTAGATGCACAGGTGTAATCCCATACGACCTGTTTACCTTCCCTCCATGGCTGCAGGGTGACTCCATCTGGGCGTTTTTGGCTGTTGTCAGGTCTGCACAGCTGGGGTTCCCTTTGTGCTGGACACCCAGCTGTAGCCAAATATATATATTCAGCCGACATCATAGATAATAAGATTAAATTTACATGGATAATCTGGTATTTGAACTGTGACCAGTAAAATACGAGGCCTTCGCTCAACCAGCAAGGTCAGCATACACACACACACACACACTAAGGAAGGCCCTGAAATAAGCCAAATCAGAATTCTTAAAATTTCTCAAGTTAAATTATCTGGAATACATAATGAACCCAAGACATTTCACCACTCTAGTTGTAATTATGTTCGGGATACAATTTGATAAACACCTACAAATGATAGGTCTACTAAAGCCCGTCCGTACTGCTTACGGCAGATTACGAACTGCAAGCACACACAGACTGGCCAATCAGGTCGTCAACCTTGAGGCCTTCTCATTCGAGACTTGACATCAGGGACAGCAGGACTAGCCTAACTCTTTGGCACCACAACAAAAGACCCATAAGATATTTATGCTCTATTTCGTCTTATTTTACCTTATTTCATCACTTATCTCATTATGAAGACATTCTTTCTGATAACTCCATGATTCATCTTGACTCTAGTTTCCAGTTATGCTCCCCGTATTCTCGCCTCTCTGATTATTTCAAGTCAGCCTGACCCGGAAAAACGTAGCTTGAAACGCATAGAAAAAACGTAGCTTGAAAAAAAATGCATAGAAAATAAATTCCTGTGGATTCAAAGGAATTCCAAGTTGTTTAACATAAATACTATATCGCGGTACAGGAGTAAAGTGCGCTGCTGGCAATAGTACCTTAATCGCTGGTTCCAGTCACCTTATAGCTCTAACTGATGTTCTCATTGATATATATCACATTGGTGTGATTTCTTTGTATATCTGTAGTCTGTACATCTTAATAATCCCTTCTGATTTTTCGCCTGTTTTATGGGAGCCGGTCGGCCGAGCGGACAGCACGCTGGACTTGAGATCCTGTGGTCCCGGGTTCGATCCCGGGCGCCGGCGAGAAACAATGGGTAGTTTCTTTCACCCTATGCCCCTGTTACCTAGCAGTAAAACAGGTACCTGAGTGTTAGTCAGCTGTCACGGGCTGCTTCCTTGGGGGTGGAGGCCTGGTCGAGGACCGGGCCGCGGGGACACTAAAGCCCCGAAATCATCTCAAGATAACCTCAAGATAACAAAATGGGACTCCATTCTGGTGCCGTACAGTTTACAACATAATCAGTCTGCCATATGTGGTATACAAGGTTCTGAATGACTTCTTAGTCAAGAATAATAAAAAAAAGTTCTTATGTTAGGCTAGCCAATCTTGCATATGCAACTGAGGATATCCGTTTGATACCGGCTTTGGATGACAGGTTTGCTTGTATCAACCCCCCCCCCCAAGTCCTATGTGTTTGTGTTTATGTGAATGCGGGCATGCGTACTCACATAGTTGTGTGGATGTGTGGAAGTGTGGATGCGCGTGCGTGTATGTACTAACATAGTTGTGCTTGTGGGGGTTGAGCTTCGGCTCTTTGGTCCCGCCTCTCGACTGTCAATCAACTGGTGTACAGGTTCCTGAAGGTGTATGCGCGTGTGTGCGTGTGTGAATCCGCGTGCGTGCGTGTGTACGTCCATGCGTGTCATTATAAGTCTATCCCCTTCAATACACACCGCCATACTGTGTACGAAGCCAAATGTCAAGTGTAAAAATAGCTAAAATCAATTCCCGCGGCGTAGAGATAAATGCACAGCGGAATTCATTACCCAATAGGGCCTAATAAGCAAAAGTTAACTCGTTGGTTAAACACTAAGCACAAAAATAACGAAAACTAATTTAATGGGTAAACAATGCATTAGAAAAAAAAGAAAATACATTATACACACCTTTAATAAGGTTTCCCCCGACACAAAATATACCACAAAGTTCCTTTCAAACAGACGGTATACTTTAATACCATAGAACACGGCGTTCCTGGCCACCGTGGAGACTCTCTCCTCTCTGGCACTGCTGTCATCTGCCGTAACCTAGTGCACAGGGTTGAAAAGAGGCAGTGACGAGTCAAAAGCTGGAAGGGAAAAGTGGAATTTGGAATTGGAGAAGAGGGATTTTTGGAGGGAGGAGAGAGGAAAGAAGAGGAGAGAAAGAGAAGAGGAGAAGAAAGAAGAGGAGAGGAGAGAGAGAGGAGAGGAGAGGAGAGATTGAAAGAGAAAGAATTAGAATTAAAAGCGAAAAAGAAAACGATAAGAGTCAAACAAATACTGTAATTGTAGTGGCCGTCTCGCGTCTCCCTTTCATAAAAATGAGATTCACCCCGCACAAGACACAGTCAGCCAGGTCGGTTAACACAAGGTTGAATCTGCAACAAAACTAAAATGAACATCGAAAGTACAAAGCCATAAAAGTGGATGACAAAGGCGCGATCCTTTACGATGACACCATTGGAGGTTTTCTCCGAACCTTACGTAAGCCAGTTGTGAGGCCTCGGTGAAACAACACACCTCTCTTGACATTTGTGAACATATGTTTGTTCACAAAGCTGGTAACTCGACGCCTGTGCATAAGCCAATGGAGTTATCGACATATTTCGATTTATTACTTCTGCTTTATTTATATATAATGACATCATATATATCGCATTGATAACGCATTTGACAAAATCAGATATGGGTTCGTGAGGAATAATAACCTAGTTTAAAATATTTATTTCAAGAGAACTTCAGTAAATAGCTGAGGTTTTAAAAGCTTTTTCTTAAAATTACGATGATTTTCACAAGCATTTGCATCCTTTGTAAAGCTATAACAAGACATTTATTCCGCCTGTCTCTGTACCATATCAAATCCACCAGCTGTGCTTCAAGATACTAGGCTATAATATCCTTTCCCTTTTCTTACTTCGAGCTTCCCCCTTCTATTTACAGCCAGCTGGAATGCTCCTTGGATCCTCCTGTCTAGCTTCTACTACAACCTATTCCTAAGCCAAGCCCTTCCCACCTCTCATGCCTCATTGAGCTTCCGACAACATACTCATAAAACTCTCTCTCTCTCTCTCTCTCTCTCTCTCTCTCTCTCTCTCTCTCTCTCTCTCTCTCTCTCTCTCTCTCTCTCTCTCTCTCTCCCCGTATAAAGACATCATTCTCTCCAATCTTCCACCACCTAACTCCCAGCACCACACGCGTCCTTTTTAGTTTAACCTTCACTAGACTTTCCACTCATGGCTCCCTACTCATGTCTTTCTCCTCCGTTAAGATGCAGCGTTTCTCATTTTCTATATCTCCCCTCCCTCCTTATTTTCACCAGACATCTTGCTGCTCCTTCGCTCCTCCTCCTTCCTCTTGACTAGAGATGACCCCCTCTACACCACCCAACATCATGGGAGCGGAACTCACTCCTAGGCTATCTCGAAATCTTATCAGCTTATCTAATGAGACTTGATTCTCATTAATCAGAGAACATACAATGATATGACGTCATCCACTCAAGGGATCACTATCACCATTCAAGAGGCTGATAATGATAGCAAATTTCAGTGGTGGTGCACTTCATTCATAATTATAACGCCAATATGCCAGTGAGGAATCCTTGTAGTCGCGCCTCAATAGAGTTTTAATGGTGAAATATCTTAATAAATGATCACGATTTACTTGTTATTCCAAGTAAATATTTAGAGTTGTTATACGACACCTAACATTAACAATTGCAATGTCACCAAGAAGCCGAACCAACAGACCGAGGCTAGCAATGTGACTTACCCTCTAAGACTGTTTGAGAAAACTGAGGAATGACACTTGTCAAAATCCCCCCCCCAAAAAAGAAAAAGAAAAAACTAATTTTGTTAGGCTTAGGGCATTTGGACCGCCAAGGCTTCCAAGTTTATGATACGTAGTTTTGTATTTGCCGAAAAATGGGAATAGTAACAGGCTCAATTAATCGTAATGAAGAAGTCTGGCAATATTTCTACATTATACCCAATCACTTGACTATGTATTATTATCTGGATTGAAGTTAGTATTCTAAAGATCATCCCAAAAACTAATCGACCACACACGTGTAAGCTCATCATAAGCTACTACAAGGTAATAAGTTTACATGTGTTTGGTCAGCTCTGTCAAGGAGACATGGACGTATTCGAGTGCTATCCTAGGCTAGCTACACTATAATAGATCAATTAATTGGCTATTAATTAATAGCCAATTAACGCACAATTATATTCTACCCACTTCAAGACTCCGCTCCAATATAGAAGCATCAAGAAATATGGGCCAATAGGCCCTCTGCAGTTACTTCTATTCTTCCCTTTAGCTTATACCCATTGTTTCGTGTTCTGTGTTGTGTTGAAAGTTTGTTTTCACCTCATCCAAAACTATTGTAACATATCACCTCACCCAAATGCAGGTATAAAATCGGAGCTGTTTAACTCTGTTCGGGGAGACATCTCCTGTCCACGAGGCTAACCATAGTCCGTGCTTCTTGCCCCGCTCCTGTGCCAGGTAAGTTACGGGCTCACCATAGCCCGTGCTACTTGGAACTTGTTCCGAGTAGCTGAATCTATAACAACAACAACAAACTCTGTTCCACAGTGCACAGTGCACTTAATAATTAACTCTGTTCCAGGCTAACCATAGCCCGTGCTTCTTGCCCCGCTCCTGTGCCAGGTAAGTTACGGGCTCACCATAGCCCCGTGCTACTTGGAACTTGTTCCGAGCAGCTGAATCTATAACAACAACAACTCTGTTCAGTTATAGTTGTGTGTGTGTAAACTAAAGTCTTTGAAAATGTAATAAGTTTTACGAAACGCGCTCAAGTGTCGCGTCAGACTAGAAATAAAAATGAATTTTGGAGAACTGATTTTTCAATTACCATCGACAGTAAAAAGAAACATAAGAAATATAGAGAAAATTCGTGTTAGAATTATTAATCTTACTTTTTCGGTCATATATATATATATATATATATATATATATATATATATATATATATATATATATATATATATATATATGATGCTACAAATATCAACCCCAAAACAGATTACGAACAATGGATTCGAGTAGGATATTCCAACGGGATATTCTGCCTCCCAACGGGAGCCAGGATAAAGTTTCTTTGACATGGCGTGACTAGCTGACACTCCCACACAGGAATGGGACAAGTGTGTGGTGGGTTTTGTGTGCCCAGCTGACACTCAAACACGACAGGAAAAGGAGTGTGGGTGTTTGCGTAATCAGCTGACACTCCCAACAATGCGAGGAGCAAGTGGCAAGAATAACTGCTTGTTGAACCGTGCAAGTCTTATTACGCCACCCACAAAGCCCTGGAGGTCCTCGTATGCTAGCCCTCTTACACCCACAGGCACACGGAGCTGCTGGGTGGGGTCCAAAGAGCTGGATCTCGCTCCCCGTTGAGACTAACAGGTAAGCACACCTTCAGGTCGGATCCACGCACAGGCGAGATACTGAACCATGAGTAATTCAAGACGTTGGACTCTTGGTACCCCTGGCTACACCTGCGTGCCGCGACCACCATCACCACCTGCACGCTCCTGACACCACCTGCACGCTCCTGACACCACCTGCACGCTCCAGACACCGCCTGCACGCTCCTGACACCACCTGCACGCTCCTGTCACCGCCTGCACGCTCCTGACACCACCTGCACGCTCCTGACACCGCCTGCACGCTCCTGACACCACCTGCACGCTCCTGACACCACCTGCACGCTCCTGACACCACCTGCACGCTCCTGACACCACCTGCACGCTCCTGACACCGCCTGCACGCTCCTGACACCGCCTGCACGCTCCTGACACCGCCTGCACGCTCCTGACACCACCTGCACGCTCCTGACACCACCTGCACGCTCCTGACACCACCTGCACGCTCCTGACACCACCTGCACGCTCCTGACACCGCCTGCACGCTCCTGACACCACCTGCACGCTCCTGACACCACCTGCACGCTCCTGACACCACCTGCACGCTCCTGACACCACCTGCACGCTCCTGACACCACCTGCACGCTCCTGACACCACCTGCACGCTCCTGATATCACTTTCATGCATCTGAAACTACAAAAACCTTCACACACACACTTGACACCCACTTCCTTCAAACACATTTAACACCTGCCGAAAACAGTTGTCAATAACACCGGTAACAGTTGTCAATAACACCGGCAACAGTTGTCAATAACACCGGCAACAGTTGTCAATAACACCAGCAACAGTTGTCAATAACACCAGCAACAGTTGTCAATAACACCAGCAACAGTTGTCAATAGCACCAGTCTTGCAGTTCATCATCAGAAGCACCCACCTGCCTGCTGCGACACACCGTGCAGGCACACCGGAAGTGGAGGCGCGAGGTCACCAAGCGGGTATGCCGGCAGCAGTCACCTACCAGTTCCACCTCGTCCTTGGGGATGCCACATCACTGACTCCACCAAGATGCGCAACGAGGCGGTCACATTCCAACGGCACCTCCCTACTGAGTGTGCTTGACTCGCCAATAGGGTGCACGTTTCGCACCATCGGCCCAAGGTCAGGCACATTAGGGCATGCGCGATAAGGCGTACCGGCTCAGTAGAATGTGACATAAGCAACGCCTGTACAGTGATGGGTCCCAGGAGCTGAAGTCGGGATCCACCTGGCCTGCCGCCACGTCACCCACGACTCAACACCTGCACCTGCTTGCTTCTGTTGCAAGACATCGTTGACGTCACACACTCTGCCCTGCTATCACGACTCCTGCTCTGTAGCTGCTGTCACTCATCATCGACCGTCGGCATCAAGCAGCTGGATGTGAGATGTGCTTCCATACATCTCTCCCAACACCGTTCACCTGTGACCGGCCACGTCCCCGGCCGCTGTCACTCGCCGCTGCTCTTTACACCACCACCTTCGAGCAGTTGGGCAGCTTAACGAGGAGTCTGTCACCAGTAGACTCGCTGTCACCAGACGTACCCCAGAGCTGTAGCAAGAAGATCTCAGGGTATATACAGGCATCATCGACGGGCAGACGCTGGACTTTCGTCAGGTCTCCAACATCAGGTCTCCAACATCAGGTCTCCAACATCAGGTCTTCTACATCAGGTCTCCAACATCAGGCCACCACGCGAGATTACAACGGATGCACGATAGAAAACGCGTATATCAACATGAACATTTAGTGACACGGTTATGAATGCTTGTTAAGAGAAATGACTCTATTATTTACGTGTTGCATGAATATGTAATCAGTTGGAAAATCTTTAGCATTTATGAGGATGCAAAATACCTACACCTAGAAAAGTGGTCCTAGACAGTGATCTTAGCTAGATGACTTGGGTCTACTGGGAAGACGGGGCACCACGAGCGTAGCTCTCATCCTGTAACTACACTTAGGTAATTACACACACACACACAAACACACACACTTTATCTCCAGTGACGAATGATTCACAGAAATGTCAGAAAGAATCTTTTCATTATTAGAGTTTTAAATGGAATTGGGTAGACGAATAAGCGGTTGAAGCTAGCTGTATACACAATTTTAATGTAATTCTGTGCCAAAATAACCAAGTGAAAAAATGGATTACGCTAAGCGAAGTGGTGAAGGGATACTCCGTGCACATCTTATAATGTAGGCTGGATATGACAGAGCCCAATACGCTTGGAATCCTCCACACTAGTCGACTGAGGACTGAGAGCTGTAGCTCTTTCTCCGCAACTACTAGTTTAGCACTGTACATACAAACGATGTAACCCGTTCAGTCATATAATATATATATATATATATATATATATATATATATATATATATATATATATATATATATATATATATATATATACTAGTAGCAGCAATAACATTAACAACTAAATTTATTGGAATAAGATTGAGTAAGAGTACTAGCAGATTCAGTAGAAGTGGAAACATTAATAGAAGTACAGTAGCAACAGTATAGTAATATTAACGATAGTTGCAGTGGAACAGTAGCAGAAACAGTAGTAGGAACAAGAGTTGTAACAATATCAACAGTAGCAGCAGCAATATAAGCGGTAACAACAGTGGTAGTAGCAACAGTAACATTAATAATAGCAACAGAAATAGCATCAATAATAATTTAATAAACGGCATTCGTAATTGTACCAGTAGTATAGTTACTTCAGCAACAGTAGTAACAGTTACATCAGCAGTAATAATAGTGCTAGTGAAAGTAGTTTTTTTTTTTAGAATATATACAAGAGTTGTAACATTCTTGTACAGCCACTAGTACGCGTAGCGTTTCGGGCAAGTCCTTAAACCTATGTTCCCTGGAATACGACCCCCGCGAAGAGTCGTTTTAACAACCAAGTACCCATTTTACTGTTGAGTTAAACAGAGGCTACAGTTAAGAATTTGCGCCTTGTAAATCCTCCCGGCCAGGATACGAACCCAGGACAAAGCGCTCGCGAAACGCCAGGCGAGCGTCTTAACCACTGCGCCACAGACACTGTGCAGCGATTTTTATTAGCTACTGTGTATTAGCAGATACAGTAGACCTAATAATAGTATCAACCCCTAGCCTTACACTGAACAACCACCACCACCCTCAAGGTGTATTACTGCCTCAACCACCACACAGAATACAGCTTTGTGGCCCAACAGGACCACAGAGCGCACCTCTAAGGGTAGGAACAATGTCACATTATTTGGCCTGAAGGGAAGAATGAGGTGGGAAGGAGAGGGTGAAGGTGATATATAGTAGGAAGCGAGAGGTGTGGGGAAGGGTCATGGAGGAGTAATGGTAGGGGAAATGGAGGAGGAGGACTAGGAGAGGGAAGGTGTAGTGGTCTTCAGTTACCAGGAGCATACCAGAAGAGGGTACCGGGAGTTCTACTCCCGAGTCCGGCCCGGGGCCAGGCTCTACTTGTGATAACTTGCGCCAACAGGCTGTTGCTAGGAGCGGCCCGCAGGCCTACATAACCTCTACAACCCAATTGGTTCGGCACTTATTGTAAGAACTTATCTAATTGCATCTTGAAGTCCACCATTGTTTCGGCAATATTTTTAATGCTTGCTGCTAGAGTACCTTGAATCCCTGATGTTCAAACAATGCTCTCTCTGCCTATGGCACCACTACTCACTAGTTCTATTCTGCATTTCCATCTATCCCTCCCTAAAGTATGTTATTATTCTACTGTGAAAATTTGGGACCTGGCTTTCCAATATCTTCCATTATATTATATATAAATATATATATATATATATATATATATATATATATATATATATATATTATTTGAAACCTCTCGTCTCCTTTCCAGAGAGAGCTTTGAGACGGTCCCAATAATTTAGGGGCTTCATACGTGTCTATACGTTCCGTATATGTTTTTTGTATTCCCTCTATTTGATAAATTTCTCCTGCTCTGAAAGGGGAAGTGAGTACCGAGCAGTAATCAAGGCGGAACAGCACCAGTGATTTAAATAGTATTAACATTGCTGTGGGATCCCTGGATTTTTATCCTGCAATTCCTGGCTGCCGCTATATTTGCTCGGTTATGTTCACTTAATGTCAGGTCGCCAGACATGATATCTCCCATATCTTTTACCCTCAAACTTTCTATGAGTAGGGACGAGTGTATCTTGTACATTGTATTTCGTTTAATTTCACCATTTTCACCATATTTGTAACTTATCACTGTTAAACATCATATTATTGTCCACTGACCAAAGGAAGATTTTATTGATATCGTCCTGTAGTAGTTCAGTGTCTTCCACAGAGGTAATTTTGATGCTGGTTTTTGTATAATCTGCAAAGGATGACACGAAGCTGTGGCTAGTATTTTCGTCTATATCTGTTGACCAAACCACACACTAGAGAGTGAAGGGACGACGACGTTTCGGTCCGTCCTGGACCATTCTCAAGTCGATTTGTCTATATCTGATATGAGAATAAGAAAAAGCGTAAATGCTCGGTCTGTGCACTGGGGGATACAAAATCTTTCACTGTGCTTGGACTTGATTGTCTTTGACTGACTGTTACTCTTCGCATTCTGTTTGACAGAAAATTGAAAATCCAACGCCTTACCTTACCTCATTATTCCTACTGATCTCATATTATGGGGTATCACTCTATGGTCCAACGTATCAAATGACTTTGCAAAGTCTGTGCATACAACATCTGCATTAGGTTTTCTTCCAATATTTCCGTGATTTTGTCATTGTGGTTCGGTTATTGCAAAAGACAATCTTCCTGCTCTGAATCCGTGTTGACCTGTGTTGTGAAGTTCATTATTCTCCATAAAACTGAGATTTGGTTCTTAATCACTCTTTCAAAAACTTGAAATATGAGTAATGTTAATGAGACTGGTCAATAGTTTTCTGTCAAGGGTATAGCTAAGTTGTGCAGAGTGTAGTTATATCTGACGATTTAAGTGCTTCTGGAATCTCCTCTGTATCCAGGGTTTTCTTCCATTATTGCACTGAGGCTTGTGCTTTTGGTACATTACATTTCTTAATGAATATTGAATTTCTGGAGTCGGACCCGGGGCTGAGTGCATGGGCATATTGTTAATTTCTCTTTCAAAGTCTTCTTTGCTCGTGATAATAATCAGTTATATTGTCAGGGGTTTGGATTTCGTTCATAAAAATGCTGTATGCATCTTCAATTTTCATGTTGATTATTGGGGTGCTAAACATAAACACATATGGGTCTTTCAAGATTTCACTAATTTCTTTGTCATCTTCTGTGTATGAACCTTTCCTTGTAAGTATAGGTCTAATACTGGTAGCGTTTTTTTTTTTATTTTTATCTCACATACGTGGAAAAATATTTTGGATTTCTTTCTTTCTCGTATAGCTTCCATTTCCTCAGACTGGTATGACCTCTTTAGCGTCTCCTCTATTTATTCCATCTTCCTTTTTAGATTTATTTCTCCTTGTTGAAATTTTTTTAATTCGTGTCTGCTGAAGCATTTCTATGATTTTTCCTTCTTTTGTACAGTCGTCTACGTTCTCTTTCTAGAGTTCTCTTTTGCAATTGGATGTTTGCAAGTTCTATATTGTTCCAGTCAATCCTCTTTAAAACTGGATATATTAAATAACCCTTTTCGGTTGTTGATCCTCTTGGACCTACAATATATCCGCCAGACTTACATACCAGCGATAATGACCCATATTACACCCACGATCTCTCTTCTTATGATCAATATATCCGCCTGACGTACCGGCGATAATGATCCATAATAAACCCACGGCCTGACTTACATAGCCCCTTATTACACCTATCCAATTACCTTGAATTAATTGAATAACCCTTCTCGTTTTCTGATCTTTATTGGACCTATTACGAATATCGATGTTAGTTTGAACTTTAATGAGCTTGTGGTCCAAGTATGCAGTATTAGACATTGTAATGTCCCTGATTATTTTTTTATTGTTTGTGAAGATTAGGTCAAGTGTGTTTTCGTTCATAGTTGGTTCTGTAATCTGCTGGTTGAGCGAAAATTTGGCACAGAACGTTGCCTGACCAGAGGTTGGTTATTTCCATGTTGATTTCCTGCTATAATGTTATTGTTTGCTATTCTCCGTCTTAAACTGGGTTGAATGAAGTCTCTAATGAAGATAATATCTGGTACTGGGTTTACCAGGTTATCAAGGCTGTTCTCTATCTTGTGCATCTGCTCCGTGAATGTTGCATCTGGCGGTATATATTAGAACAATAATTAGGTTTATTTGTTCTACTTTTATTCCAAGTAGCTCTACCACCTCATTGGTAGAGTTTATGAGCTCTGTGCATACCAGTTCCTCTTTAATATACAGAATGACCTATTTATTCAATCACATATAATTTGAGATCCAGATTTCACACTCCATGTACTCTTTCGTATGGGTTTCTGTGAATGCTCCTTTTTTAACACATTTAAGAAACGGCATTTGCGCAGCTACCCTGGACTATATGAAGGGGAGTACAGCGTGTCAAAAAACTAGCTACGTGATGCTAAAAATGCCCATCACACAGGATGGTTAGTCATATAAAGGCATGTGATAAGTAATCTGCACTGAGACTCTGGGTACATACATTATGAGGATACCATGAACACAAGAGTGAATAAGGTAGCAGTGATACTAAAAGTCTCCATCTCGCAGGACTCTTAGTCATACAGGGTCATATGTTTAGTAGCCTGCACTGGCAAATTTTGGATGCATTATGAGGATATCCTCAAGAACACGAGAGTGAATTAAGTAATTACAAAGCACCAATCGTGAGGGAATAAATCACAACTGACATATAGGAGGCCTGGTCAGGGACTGAGCCGCGAGGACGTTGAGTCCCGAAACCAACGCAAAGTAACCGCAAGGTAGAGAGAAGAATCTTCATTATCACCATTGCGGACATACAAGCAGGAGCAGGGTATTACCGTTGCCATGTGGGGCTCAGTCCCTGAGCCCATTATGTGCCTCTGTAACCCTTTCCACTACCGCCCACGGGATGGGTATGGGGTGCATAATAAATGAACTAAACTAACATCGTCTCTATCATATTGAAAATGGTGAGAACAACCTACACATGAAGTGGATGATCATCACTTCTAATTACCAACGTCAGATGGACGATAACTGCTTAGCAAAGGCTTATCAAAAAATGCATAACGTGAGACTTCATGATGATTAAGGTATCATAATAATCTGTTAAATATGAAGAATTTACAGAGAGCTTATTGCCGTCTTACGTCGTAAAATAAGTAATTATCTACCATTATAATTATAAATATTTTAACGTTCAAAATACAAATTCCTTATCCGTAAACATTCTGGAGTAGGATCAATGATAATTTTTTGTATTATTATGAAGTAGGCTAGAGTAAGAATGGCAAGATTGTACAGTTGCCAAGCACAGCAAGGTATGGTAATTATACGAAAAAGGCCCTAAGCCAGTATAATCATATAGCACTTGGAAGGTACAAGACAAGGAGCTGGGATTTCAGGACGGAGTAAAGGAACGGTGTCCAACCACTATCACTGGTACTCGAACGCTGCAAGAAGTAGTAATGTCGTCATTGTACTAACCAGTCCAAGTGGATGGGTGTCCTCGTAAACAATGGCCAAATTCTCGTTAATCCAGCCGGCAAACACACTGTTTATGATGAAAAACACTTAACACGTGCTCAACTGATTACGATCGTGTTTACTAGGACAGGGCATAGCACTCTTCCTGTTTTCGAATATATAATAATTTGTGCGCGCGAAAAGAACGCTTGTTATTTGACAGCGAGTTAAAATTTATAATGAACGAGTCTTTAGGATCGGTCGCAGCTTAGACGAACACAGAAGGCAAACATCCGAGCAGAAGTACCACCAGCCACTAGGTAATGTAATAATTAAGGACAAACACAAGTATAAAGGTACGAAGACAAATGTAATCATCATCATTTTAAGTGGAGAATATTCCCATCTCAAACACAAATATTTTTCCGAAAACTGGACGAAACAGTTCGAAACTGCATCTGAAACAAGCAGGATGGCTGTGTTTGGCAGCGTCAACGTTGGCCGAGACGGAGAGCGCAGAACTCAGACGTTGGCACCACTTGTGTCTGGCATCTGGAATTTACTTTTTTTTTAATTTTTGTTGTTTTTTACAGAATTGTGTAATGATCCGAACGTGATCCGCGACCTTTACCTTTGAGCTATATACATACTATGCTACACAGCGCATCTGTGTTACTAGTGAGGTACATCTTTTTCCTGTCTAGCTGCAAACTACCCTAGCAACAACCAGAGTCTTTCCTTAGCCAGAAACCTTCATCTTTCGGATGAAACTTTCAAAGAGACCATAGAAAGCTTCGAGAATCCATATGCATGAATGTGAAGTTTTATAATAGCTTTGAGAACCTATATGCACGAATGAGGTTGTATAATAGTTTAGAGAACCCGTGTGCATGAATGAGAGGTTGTAGAATAGCTTTGAGAACCCGTATGCAGGAATGAGAGGTTGTAGAATTGCTTTGAGAACCCGTATGCATGAATGAGAGGTTGTAGAATAGCTTTGAGAACCCGTATGCATGAATGAGAAGTTTTATAATTGCTTTGAGAACCGTATGCATGAATGAGAGGTTGTATAATAGTTTAGAGAACCGTGTGCATGAATGAGAGGTTGTAGAATAGCTTCGAAAACCCGTATGCATGAATGAGAGGTTGTATAATAGTTTCGAGAACCCGTATGCATGAATGAGAGGTTGTAGAATAGTTTCGAGAACCCGTATGCATGAATGAGAAGTTGTAGAAAAATAAGTTACAACATTTAAGCCTGAAGCCTAATATATCTAGTGGTAGTAGGTCCCTAAGCCTAGCTGCAGCGACTGTAGTTTTATAATTTGTATAAGTAGTAATAAGACAAGACTCATTGTTCTTCCTTCTAGTTTAATTTCCATACCATTTATCACCATGATGCTACTTTCATTTGTCTTCGGGCTGGCTGTAAGCCGGATGGAGTGGAAAGTTGGGAAGATAGCTTTTTCTTTTCTTTCTTTTTTCGTCTATTCAGACAAAACTTGATCAGATAGTTTGTTCCAATCATATCGTTACAAATAACCAAGTCGTAGACCAATAGGTCTTCTGTCATTTTTCTTTCTCATGTAGCAATACCGAGCTATCAATACCAAATGGTAGAGAACAGGGCCATAGATATGGAAGTGTACCCGTAAATATACACCGCACTTTTAAATGAAATTTACCTGAATTTGGAATGGAAATACTGTAATTATAATGGAATTTGTTTTTTTCCATTATAATGGAAAAAACATAATTATAAATATACACATCATTTTCAAGGAAAACTATTACAATATATATACAACGCATTTTTTAAGATAAAATAAATTATAATAAAATAAATGCACACATGACACTCTTGCATATTTCAGTCTGGGGAAAAATTATAATTTCTGGAGCTTAACATTTGCAAAGGAGCGGCGGAACAAGATAAACATTGGAGACTCCTTACATTCAAGCTCTCGGGCGCCCTCAAGAGCCTGCCCAGCGTTAAGGCATCACAGGCAAATTACAACTCTGACATTCGAAATAAATTTATACTTTTTTTCCCCAAGTATGAAATTTTTTTAAAGCAAATAATTTTCAATTCTACACTTGGCGCCATTCCATTTTTTTTCACTTCTATGACCCTGACCTCTAACTAGTTCTGAGCTCTTTATTTTCTTTATTTTGTCTATTTTCCTCCTTATGCCTAATTTCTTGGCAATATTTAAGCAAAAATATAACACTTAACATTTAATTGGCGACATTTTTATTATTCACAATTGAAACAAAGTCAGAATAATTCACTCAGTTTCGGCAATGAGAATAACTTTCCCAGAAACACACAGCCTCTGTCTCTACCAAAATTTAATCTACTGTTTTTTAGCATCATGTGCAACAGGAGAAACCAGTCCTTAACACATCTCCCAAACAGCTCAAACAACTATACGGAACGTTACTACAGCAAGAAGTTGTTTGACAAGTGAAAATTAAACAAAGATCATTGGACCTATCCCATCCCTTACACGGTGAGCTTTGAACTGTTTATAAAGCTAATGCTCTGTGTGCAGCTTTGTCAGTCTTAGTATTGGACTGTTCGCATGCTTGCTGTTAGCTTTTTAGAATGACTGATTTTAGTGTTTATTTAACTGCTTACATCTTTGCTGGCTGTTTTCACAGTGATTATAGCTTTAGTAAATTATTTTTTACATTTTTGGTCGGCTGTTTATATCTGTTGTACTGGTTTCATCTCTGTTGAACTAGTTGCATTATATAAAAAGCATGCATCTTTTGCATAATTGTTTGCACATTTTTACTGGGCTATTTGCATCTTGTCTGCATTGTTTGTATGTTTCTTCTGTTTATGGTTAACTCTTTACCCCAGTAGCATCATCGAACGAAGGATAAAATATAAAAAAACACGAAGTAAGACAGGGCGAAAGGTTGTGATAAACGAGAAACAAACACCGTGGCTGCTATTTTGTTTGGTCTCTGAGATCCATCATCCCTTCTTAAACCCACCATCCCCCAACTCACCCCCACCTCCCCAGTGCTCTCAAACTTCTGTTACAGCTGTCTCTCTTGGGCGGTGCTTCCTTATTCACATATTGCACACCAAGCCAGCCCCATTCTGCCTTCTCCATAATTACTATATATAATGGTCTTTATCCTAATTACTGTACTTTCACTGGTATTTATTATTCTGTCAGCTCTTGTGTATCGAGATTGTGCTGCCTGTTGCATTACATCTCTGTATGTGTATATTTGTGCCTGCAGGATCGAGCTGTTAGCTCTTGCACCCCGTTTTTCTAACCGTCGTTTGTCTAATGTACTGATTCACGACCTAATTTCTCTATCATATGTACAACATATTTCTCTCACAAAAGCTCATACACAAACCACACCCCCTTAGGAAGCAGCCCGTAGCAGCTAATTCCAAGGTACCTATTTACTGCTAGGTGAACTAAGGTATCAGGTGTGTGTGTCCGGGCACGCTTGTCCGAGAGAGAGAGTGTGTGTGTGTGTGTGTGTGTGTGTGTGTGTGTGTGTGTGTGTGTGTGTGTGTGTGTGTGTGTGTGTGTGTGTGTGTGTGTGTGTGTGTGTGCGCGCGCGCGCGTGCGTGCGCCTGCGTATATGTGCGCATGCGTGTACACGACAGAGCTTGTGTATTTGTGAAACGAGCTAAAAGTCGAAACCTTCCCGGAACCTTAACAACCTGCTTTTCGAACACTTGAATCATGATAAATATGCTATCCATTATTTATCCTTGTAACTGTATAAATCAAAATTTGCGCATAATACTTAACCAAAAATGTTTTAGTGCCTAGCCTTGCATAATCATCTTTCATAGATATAAAATGCGTTCTTTCTAATTACGATACAATTTGTTTGTTTGAGAGAGAGACAGTGATGGGCCTATTACCCCACCCCCCAAATATGTTCTTTCGTTTAGTCAACATTAAATCACAAGACAAACAAAAAAATATTTCCTTTACTATCTCACTGTGATTCAAAATTGGAGTGGACCAATAAAACGATTGACAGCATCCCTTTAATATGTTTTATGGCCAGCACAGTGGTTGACGGTACATTATCGAACGGGTTTGACTGAAGCGTCAGATCTACTGATCCACTAGGCTCTTGCTGCTCGGGCCGTCAAAGCTTATGCAGTTTCCTGTGCTTCTGCTTACCGCACACAAGCACACTCGTGCTTAGCATAATACTTGATAGAAAGATTTCCGTTTGTATATTTGTTCTTATATAATTTGCATTGTTAAATAAATATTTTACTGCTAAAAGGAACCATGCTGTCAAAATCTTTTCTATTTTTTGTTAAGATTTGTTTATTTCTATTATTTACAAAAGACCTGACATGTATTTTGTGAGGCAAAAACCTTTGCAATATCACCTGGGAACTATCCAATCAGTTACACTATTAGTTTTATAGCAGAAATTTAACACCTGTATACATCATACACCTTTCGGTATTTGTTCTAATATACACTTCACATATATTGATCTCATTACGCCGACAGGGTACGGTGTGGCCGCAGCCAGCGCCCACCAGCATCGCACTCCTCGGCCAAACAAAAAAAACATGATAGCCCTCTACTACTGGACTTTTAACAAATAAGCTTTTCACAAACAAACAAAAATTATCGGAATTACGGCGTACTATATACTCATATATGCTGAGTAGTTCGGTATATATAACTTCCCCTTATTTCCTCTTAATGTTCACTTTTTGTAAACAATCAGATATGTAACAGTATAACCTTGTATATTGAAGTGTATAACATAAAAAAGGGGTGGTAGAAATGAACACTCATACGTGTTCAGAGTTAAATTGCAAGTTTTTCTCTGAATGCTGTGTTCCCTTCTTTCAGGCTATGGGTATATATATATATATATATATATATATATATATATATATATATATATATATATATATATATATATATATATATATATATATATATATATATATATATATATATATAATGTTACTGACGGAATGGTATTGCTACATTAAGCTTCTTCCTATCTTCCCTCTGCCCAGTGAATATATAGAGTACACAAAAAATCAGTATGTGCTCGAATTTCACCTTTTTTTCTGGGGACTTCTAATATATCACAAATACAAAAAAAACATTAATTACCGTTGGCGAGCTCACAATATTGGTCGCGCTGGGGCGGCGTTCAAGCTTCTCACAATTTACGACAGCTTAACACGATATGCTTATCGGGTGTCAATCTAGTAAACTCGTAAAACTGTGAGACTATGATAACTTGAGATAATATCTACGAAGCCAGCATTATTTTCCGAGTGATAAGCCGCTGTGTACCAGCACTACCGTGGAAAATTGGGATAACAATTAAATGGAATATTCGAATTTAAATAAGAGCATGGCAGCGTCCTCCGAAGGTTGCAATTAACACCACGACAATTTATTATTATGCACTCTTGAGGACTTCTGTTAGTTTCGGCTTATTCCCCGTCTCCTCCAACGGACACCGGAGACTTCTGTTGAGCCGCTGCGGGAGCAACGGTAATATGAACGGTAGCGGGTTACCGTTCACGACGCCAAGGGGAGGGCCCCTCCCCCCGCCCCCATCAAGCTTAATAAGACGTCTCGGTGACCTTTGGTATCAGGTCGACCGAGATAACTTGTTCACGCTAACTGCAATTAAACGCATAGCCGATATTCTGTTTTGTTTTGCATTCTAGCCCTCTATTATACTGTTTTTCTTAGGGTCTTTTTTCTGGGGGGAAGAGGGTTGGGATAATGATTCTTGGTGGATGACCTTGATATAGCAGGAAAAATATAATATAATGCACATTTTCATTTGTCGTTTCAAAAACTATTTTTTTGTTTAATTTAATTCGTTTCACTTGAACGGAAAGAAATCCCGTTTTGTGTCGATAATTAACAATTAAAAAACAGCAATCTGACACATTTGACAGGTCAAAATCTGACACTGACGTAAGCTGTCAAGGTCTCCCTATCACACTTGTATTGACCCGGCGTTTCTCCGTTTCTGACACTTGACATATTTTTCTGTCAAATATCTATTTGAGCGTGCGAGTTGGGGAAAGGCGGGCCTCAGGTGTCAAGTGAGAGAGAGTTGACGTACCTGTTGCCAGTGCTCCTCCAGGCTGCATGCCGAGGAGAAGTAGCCAGTGTCATGCACCAGCTGCAGCTCCTTGAAGATGCCGCCGTTGGGCAGTACATCCATGATGGTGAGGAGCCAGTATAGTTCCTGCCGTGGTTACTCTCCTGCTCCCCGCCGGGGGTCTCCGCGGCCGCCGCCACCCTTCACTCCCACCACCACACTCATCCACCACAACAACACTCCGGCGCACAGACTCACAAGACGCTCAGAGATACACCGCCAGAGCCACAGAGAACCTCTCTCCTCCACGGTAACAATCACACTCAGCGTACGCTACACACGAGACCCTTCGTGCTCACGCTGGGGGCGGGCCCTCGCGCTCGCCCGCCAATCACAGTCCTCATACCCGCACGGCTAATCAAAAACGAAGTTTTCATTGGCCGAGGCCGCGTCTAAATAGTGCCATACACGGAATTGCTTCGAGCAATTAACTTCATTACAAATTTCGAGGGGAATTAAGAAAGATTGGTGGTTGAGGCTGGCGAGGCCCGGAGACCATGGCACTAACATAAAGGCAATGTTTGTGCTTGTCCCACGGCTCTGGCGGAGTGGCGTGCAGGCGCCCAGACAGCGGTATCGACGCACTCATTGAGGCAGACCGTGCAGCAGCAGCAGCAGCACCACACACCACGGCAGAAGCAACAGCAGTAATGTGCAACCCTGCAACAACATCCTAACCAAACGCACATACACATTCCACAAGCACCCGTGTCAATGTAGGGCTCCACTGCCACTGCAACAGGGGGGTGTCAACATGTCTGATACTTAACCAAGCATTTCTATGGAGCAGGACGCACCATGCAGCTCCTTAGTGACCCAGTTATTGACACTAGTGTCATGTTGATCTTGTGAAGGCTCATGCGCTCTGCTCGTTTCTAACATAATACCTCGATAGGAAAGAATCCTAGTAAACACGGACACAGTATCATAGCTATTGATAAAATTATGTTTGTCGATTCCACTCAATCCACTGACAGTTGCATTATATATAGTTGCAAATAAAACCCTTCATGCAAACTGCACCTACTCTCAAGAAGAAGATAATTGCAATTATAATTCTATAAACATTGACAAACTTTTTATTATTAAAAGTAGTTATGTGTAACTTTGGAAAATTATCAAAATCAGATCAGCTCCTATTCTGCTACACAGGCGTTTTGATGCTGTGACGTCAACATAGAGCAACTTTAAACAAGCGATGACAGCAGCGAGTGTGGGTGTGAGGATCCTGCTCACTCGTTAACAAGCAATGCAGTATCATGAATATTATTGGTTAAATGTCTCGCAACTGCTTAACTTTAAACTTTGTTTCAATAGTGAGCGCTTAGCTCGCTTTCTGTTTTCCAAGCGCACCAATTTAAGCCGTAGAAACTCACTCATCCATGCAAATACAAATTATTACCAACAGAACCAATTTAATAAACGTGTCACCGTAGGCCTAACTATATGCAAAATTATAATATATAATAATAATAATTCAATTTTTTTTAAATATCTATTGTTATTTTAGAATACGATTTGTTTTGTTCAGTTTGCCGTTGGGAAGATCGACAGTTTGAACCAGAATAGCCTAAGAACTGGGTCACAAACACAACTATGTGAGTACAACCAGCCCGGTGCAGGAGACGGTAGATAAATCAACCCGTCCTCGCAAATTCGTATAGTCAATATTGACTTATTAAATAAGTGCATAGGTGACATACTAAACATAATAGTTTCGTTTGAAAATCTTCATAGAAAACACCGACCTTACCTAACCTACTTAGTATGTTAAGATAAGCATCTTATTGCTTCGTAATTACAATTATTACCTAACCTATACCTATAATAGGTTAAGTAACAATTGTAATTACGAAGCTATAAGATGCTTATTTTAACATACTAAGTAGGTTAGGTAAGGTCGGTGTTTTCTATGAAACTTTTCAAGGGAAACTATTATGTTTAGTATGTCACCTATACAGATAACTAATAAGTCAATATTGACTATACGAATTTGCGAGGACGGGTTGAGATAAATACATGCCTTCTTTACAGGCAGCATTTTCCTCGGTGAACAGCTGCTTTATTATATAAAACAAACGAATTAGTGAATAGATATATCGTGTATGTGTAAGAATATACTCCCCTAAATTTACTTTCAGCGTCGGCTGCTAATTCTCAACTCTTTTTAAATTGGACTGTTTTAATGTAAATACTGTTCTCTTTTTTGTCAACATGCAATTGTGTTAACTTAAATCACTTCTTCATCTAACCCATTACACTGCAACTCTTCAGTGTACGAGACGCCCTGTCGGACATTCCTGCGACTCATTAGTCTCTAGTTCCCACCCATGTCCATTCGTGCTAATGTTTCTGGCATTGGTCATTGCTTGTCAATTTGTTCAATTCCTCTTAATGTTCCGTTTCCAATATTCCTTCTCTCCTTCGGTGTGATGAAATCCAATTTCCTCAGTCTTCCCTCGTAACCCAAGAGGCACAAGACTTGTTGCATATTTTTTCGAACTTTTCTAGCTTTTTTTTTCTGGTGGGGCATCCAATGCGGGATTGCATATTCTAAGAGCAGTCTCTCGGAGGTTGGAAATAGCAATGAAAGGGTTCATTTGTCCAAGCTACTGAAGGCGAATGTTAGCCATTTTGGAATATGTTTCAGTGATCAGAGTATGTTCAGGTATGTGGGCTCTGGTGAATGTTTGTATCTGATTGTATGTGCAAGTCTCTGTGTGCTCACCTAGTGTGTGAATGTATGTATACACTCATCTATGTGTACTCGCCTACATGTGCTTGCAGGATGAGCTTCAGCTTCTGGGCCCCACCACTTGTCTATCGCAGAGCGTCCAGATCCATTTTTGTTGACTATTGTCAATGCCTGTCTGATGCTGAGTGAAAGTTCAGTTTGTTAGGTTTGCTCTCTCCTCTTTTGGTCTTTTAATCTTTTAAAGTCTTTTAATAATTACTTCCTATTTACTGCCCCTATCTTGCTCGCGTTTTCTATTTAATATTTTGCATTATGATGTTAGTTTCTGTGGCAACCATCACCCTTGCTTTCCCATATATATGAGGTCCGTTGTATGGGTTCCAATTTATTTCCCTGTGACTGAAACACTTCACGATCAAAAATTTGACTGTTTGTGAGCAGTTGTTGCTGCTCTTTTATAAGCCAAGAATGTGCATGTGCATGTGCGTGTGTGTGTGTGTGTGTGTGTGTTTACTACTTGTCCCTGCAGAATAGAGCTATTAGCTCTTGGACCCCGCCTTTCTAACCAACTATTTTTCCTCTATTATGTCTAATACATATATTACTCTCTAACACACGCAAACACAGCAAATATAAGGTAATGAAACTAGGCAGTGGAAACAGAACGCCAGACACATGATACAGAATGAGAGATGAAGTCCTTCATGAAACGTACAGAGAGAAAGATCTAGGAGTTGATATCACACCAAACCTGTCTCCTGAAGCCCACATAAAAAGAATAACATCTGCGGCGTATGCAAGGCTGGCTAAGATCAGAACTGCCTTAGGGAACCTGTGCAAGGAATCATTCAGAACCTAATATCCACATATATAAGACCAATCCTGGAGTATGCGGCCCCAGCATGGAGCCCGTACCTTGTCAAGCACATGACGAAGCTGGAAAAAGTCCAAAGGTATACCACTAGGCTAGTCCCAGAACTAAGAGACATAAGTTACGAGGAAAGACTGCGTGAAATGCACCTCACGACACTGGAAGCCAGAAGAGTAAGGGGAGATATGATCACTACCTTCAAAATTCTCAGAGGAACCGACAGGGTAGAGAAAGATAAACTGTTTAACACGGGTGGTACGCGAACACGGGGACACAGGTGGGAACCGAGTACCCAAATGAGCCACAGGGACGTTAGAAAGATCTTTTTCAGTGTCAGAGTAGTTAACAGATGGAATGCATTAGGCAGTGATATGGTGGAAGCTGAATCCGTAAACAGTTTCAAATGCAGATATGATAGAGCCCAGTAGGCTCAGGAATCTGTACACCAGTTGATTGGTGTACAGATGAGAGACGGGACCAAAGAGCCAGAGCTCAACCCCCGCAAACACAATTAGGTGTGTACAACCAGGTGAGTACATTCCTAGAAAGTAGCCCGTAGCAGCTGTCTAATTCCCAGGCACGTATTTACTGCTATTTAACAGGAGGCATCAGGGTGAAAGAAACTCTGCCCATTGTTTCTCGCCGGCGACGGGTATCTAACCTTAGACCACAGGATTACGTGATCAGCTAGCTGTCCACTCAGCCACCGACGCCCTCTGTGTGTGTGTGTGTGTGTGTGTGTGTGTGTGTGTGTGTGTGTGTGTGTGTGTGTGTGTGTGTGTGTGTGTGTGTGTGTGTGTGATTTTTCGAGTTTAAACATTCATTTGAGAAACATTCATATCATTAGGATATTAGGATTCATCTTAGTTCATATATTACAGTAGTTTTACTTTACCTCATTACGTGTCTTGGGGAATATTGCATACTTCATCTCTCCAAGTTTCAAATATGCAAATAAGCACACATGAACGTATGCATGTCAGCTGGAAACGAATTTAATAAAGGGTATTCCATTACATATATTTTTTTTAGTCTGAAGGCACGCATATGTGATTACATATGTTGGTGTTTAATTATTTTATTTTGGAATGTATTATTTTTTAATGAGCGCTATTGACTAATTTTCTAAGAATGTACATGCATATAACTATACAATTTTTCTTCCTGTCGGAAAATAAAATTCTTTAATGAAGGGGATGTAAATTACGTTCTGTCAATTTTAAATTATCTTTTCAATTATAATTTGCTCATAGTCCTAACTGCTGACAGAATATTTTTCTAGTTATTGTCACGAGATATATTATTCATGTTATCATAATTTAGTCGTGTATTTCTGAGAAAGGTAAACATCATTTTACGACTGTTAAGTATCTCTTGTGTAAATATATCATTAGAGGTCCTTGTCGCCCTGCCATACTAGGATATTATGTTAGTATAAGCACACACACACACACACACACACACACACACACACACACACACACACACACACACACACACACACACACTTGGACACACGCATGCACACGCATATGGTGGAGGCAGACTCGATACACAGTTTGAAATTTAGATTTGATGGAGCTCAGTAGGTTCAAGAATTTGTGCACCAGTTGATTGACAGTTAAGAGGCGGCACCAAGGAGCCAAAGCTCAACCCCTGCAAGCACAACTAGGCGAGTACACACACATACATTGAGGGATTGACAGTGAAAATAGACGAAATGTTCACACTGAATACTAACATAAGAAGGGGCGGGTGGAAGCTGGAAACTCAGATGAGTCACAGAGATGTTTGGAAGTTTCCTTTTAGCGTGATAGTGAGAGAATGGAATGAACTTAAGAAGCAGGTTGTAGAAGCAAACTCTATTCATAATTTTAAAACTAGATATGATAGGGAAACAGGACAGGAGTCATTGCTATAAACAACCCAATCTGACCTCACACTAGGCTGGTTGAAGCAGCGGTCGTCCTCCCCAAACGCATTCATCAATTTTAACATACTTTTCATTCAAAACGGGAATGTTCTCACATACAAATTATTATTATAATAGCATATTGTGCATATATAGGCATAGGTTAGGTTAGGTGTTTAGGTTCTGTTGGCGATTATTTGTAGTACGTGGGTGAAGCATTTACTGCGTTGTGGTTCGAACAAAAGTCGTCAGTGAAGCACTTGTTCCGGAAGTGTTCGAACGTCATCAGTTGCGAGTCGTGTGTAAACCGTTTTTCATTCATAAACAGAGGGTTTGGTGGCTGAGTTAACGAGCATTTGGCTTTGTTTATGAGGATGGGCTTAAGAACCAGCGTAACAACGAGTGGACAGCGCTCGGGGGGTCGTAGTCCTAAGGTTCGATTCCCGGACGAGGCGGAAACAATGGGCAGTTTCTTTCATCCTGATGTTCCTGTTCGCCTAGCAGTAAATATGTACCTATGAGTTAGACAGCTACTTCGGGCTGCTTCCTGGGAATGTGTGCGCGCGCGTGTTAGAGTGAAATATATGTAGTGGATATAACAGAGGAAAAATAGATTGCTTAGAAAGGCAGAGTCCATGAACTAATGGAGCTCGATTCTGCAGACACAAATGATAAATGTAAATAGAAAATACACACACATACACTAACCAAAATAAAAAGGTAAATAAATATTACAAGAGAAAATACTCTAGCTTCTTTAAAAATGTAGAGACAACCATTGATAACCCTCGGACGAGCCCCGCATCAGGGAGACAGACGCTCGTAATGACCACGAAGGAAGCGCACACAATCATCAGGAATCAGCGGTGGCAGAAACTGAATGTGGGGGGAACCTGCTAATCACGAAGAAATTACTTCGTGAAAAAACTGAATAGAAAATGAAGGGTCACCATGGAAGTGAGAAAATATTATGGTAAAGCTCATGGAAACTCCAGAACAAAAAAATCCGATTTGGCAGAAGTCACTCAGTCATCCAAAAATAATAGTTACTATAGATGGAAGGACAAAATATGGATTGTTAACCCCCCAAAAATACGTCCTTGTTTTGTGCCATTAATTATGAAGAGGAACCGAGAAAGAAGGTATCAACCAAACCTATTGTTACTTAGGTCTAATGTAGAACATAGATGTACTAAATTAATCCTAAGATTGCAAGTGTCATGCCTAGTATTGTTTGTTTATGTCTAGGACAAGTTAGGTTAGATTTTATTGTGTACTTGGGTTCCCGTAACGTAGGTGCATCACTTGTTTGGGTCACGAGGACCTTCTGATGGGTCACGAGGACCTTCTGATGGGTCACGAGGACCTTCTGATGGGTCACGAGGACCTTCTGATGGGTCACGAGGACCTACCTTCTGATGGGTCACGAGGACCTACCTCCTGATGGGTCACGAGGACCTACCTCCTGATGGGTCACGAGGACCTACCTCCTGATGGGTCACGAGGACCTACCTCTGATGGGTCACGAGGACCTACCCTCTGATGGGTCACGAGGACCTACCTCCTGATGGGTCACGAGGACCTACCTCTGATGGGTCACGAGGACCTACCTCCTGATGGGTCACGAGGACCTACCTCCTGATGGGTCACGAGGACCTACCCTCTGATGGGTCACGAGGACCTACCCTCTGATGGGTCACGAGGACCTACCCTCTGATGGGTCACGAGGACCTACCCTCTGATGGGTCACGAGGACCTACCCTCTGATGGGTCACGAGGACCTACCCTCTGATGGGTCACGAGGACCTACCCTCTGATGGGTCACGAGGACCTACCCTCTGATGGGTCACGAGGACCTACCCTCTGATGGGTCACGAGGACCTACCCTCTGATGGGTCACGAGGACCTACCCTCTGATGGGTCACGAGGACCTACCCTCTGATGGGTCACGAGGACCTACCCTCTGATGGGTCACGAGGACCTACCCTCTGATGGGTCACGAGGACCTACCCTCTGATGGGTCACGAGGACCTACCCTCTGATGGGTCACGAGGACCTACCCTCTGATGGGTCACGAGGACCTACCCTCTGATGGGTCACGAGGACCTCCTGATGGGTCACGAGGACCTACCCTCTGATGGGTCACGAGGACCTACCTTCTGATGGGTCACGAGGACCTACCTTCTGATGGGTCACGAGGACCTTCTGATGGGTAACGAGGACCTTCTGATGGGTCACGAGGACCTACCTTCTGATGGGTCACGAGGACCTACCTTCTGATGGGTCACGAGGACCTTCTGATGGGTCACGAGGACCTACCTTCTGATGGGTCACGAGGACCTACCTTCTGATAGGTCAGGAACTCCCAAAATATTCAATCGAACATGATAAAAAGAAATAATCGCGTGTATACACGTAGCAAGTACACGCCATTTCAACATAAATTGTGTGTTGGTGTGGCGGATCACCGCGTTTTATAGTTCGTGACTGGCACGACGTTTGTCAACACATTAGCACAATACTGCGTGACTTCAGAATCTGGCGTTCGCTCAGTTTACCGAGTCAGATTCACTTGTTCAGAGTATTTAGAATATTGATATTCCAATTCATGCAGAGAAGTCACAGTAGTGTAACAAACAACTAACCCAACCCAAATATAAGAAATTAAATTTCTATGTTGTAGTCCCCCCTAAACCTTCATATACGGCAAGGAAGAGGGGGGACTGAAGTAGGGTGACGGGGGCCAGATGCACCAACTTCATCTGTCATTGTCTATGTGTAGGTTGGGATATTTCTAGATATTCATCGAAATTTTAAAATACCATTACAAAGCCAATGTGCTGGAATCGTAATTTGCAATGTTCTTAAGTCTTCTAAGAATGCATTTGCTGGTTATTAATTGTGTGTTGGAATAGCTTGGGAAAAGAAAACGCTGAACTCTGAAATGTGGTAATTTGTGATCTGCTGCGTGCGCAGTGTGTGGAGTGTTTGGAATTCTTCGTAAAATAAACACCGAGCTTTTAGAGAGATAAAGAGTCAGACGAATGAGATTTGACCACAAAGTATGCTGTTTTTTTTGTGGAGAAAGCTACATTGGCATCTTTAGAAGTGGCCAGGAAAATATTGCAATTCAACACGCCTCATAGTATTAGAAGAGAGCTTGTGAAGCCAACTTCCTTCACAACATTTGAGATGAGCTTTTAGAGTGTTGCCGCCGGAGTAAAGGGAAAAGTGGTGAAAACATTTTGAAATCTTACTACTTTCTAACTACAGTATCTTAAGGGCGATTTGTTATCTGAAGCTATATTGTACCAAGTTGTGACGTCACTGAAGACAACCAATTGACGACACTAATTACTGTCTCGTAGCAGGGATGTTTTCCATTCCAACAGATGAATCTATCGATACTGGAGATGGGTTCTCAGCTCATGGCTTTTGTACGGTACAAGGTAGGATATATTATGGAAGAATTTGTCTTCTGCTATTTGGTGTAATACACGAAATGGTCCGAAGACACCTTGACGCTAGTTGACAGTTTCTAAGTGAATCAGGACTTCGAGCAGCGTGCCAAAATCCGTCTTGCTGAAAGTAGCGAACTTAAGAACTAAAAGTCGCAAATTTATAATAAAAGTCGCGAAATATGTTTTTTTTTTCCATTGATACGCTTTTCAGTGTTCACAGCCCAGCTTATTTTAAACGCAAAATAAATTGCAAAAAATGACGTACATACCTGGCTTTTTAATTGGGCTATTAGAAGCCCAATTGAGCTAATTACATCCCAATCTGGTAGCCTTGCTTTCGAGCGGAGGAACTGTTTGCCCATCTGCACTGGAGAGTAGGATGGAGATGAGCCCATCTCCATGTAATAATCAAAGATGAGGTCTGATAAAGACCTTTTGTGCCCTCTGTAATGCTTTTGCGCTACCGCTCACAGGATGAGTATGGGGTGCACAATAAACTAGCCGCCTTCGGCGGCAACAATCAATCACCATCTCCAGTGCCCATCTGCACTGGAGATGAGCTGAGTATTCCTCAATATGATATGATGTGTCCAGATTAAGGAGATTAATTTCAACGTTGTGATTCACTGCCTTATGTGCCGAGTAAACCTGACAACACCACAACTAAGGCCGGAGCTCTACTCAACACTCAAGGATGCATTCAAATCGTGAAACTCATTAAATAAAGAGACTGGAGTGTTTAAAAAATGTGTTAGAAAATGGGAGATGAGCACCAGTTGGTGCCTTTTCACTCTGAAATCCACTGGTTTTCTCGAATAAAGATCCTCGAAGGAGCTTTACAAATGGTAATCGAAATTTAAGTATATTTTCAGGAGAAGAGGCATGTCTTGGCTGACTACTTCAAGGTCTCACTTAGCTGGCGAAATTGACTTATTTGCGTGACATCTTTCGGCACCGGAAATATCAGGACATAGTTTGATCGCAACCAAACTGTGGTTGATTGATATTGGAGGGAAATTTCATTCACGAAACAACGTAGTTGTGGGGGACATTTTCTAGTTAAAACTGTTGCCGAGTGCTAATCTACCTACCAGTACAGATGATAGAAGAAAAAACACTTAAATATTTTGCTGAAACAAACTTGAAGATCTAGCACTATCTTCAGATGCTAGAATTTTACATATTCTTAATCCTATCATATTCTCAATTAATTCCCTATCTCACTTAAGTTATCACACAACACACCTGTTGGCGCGTGGCTGCTGCTCGTCACC
>WNGS01004374.1:1037967-1053540 GCA_020271785.1 Procambarus virginalis
TACATTGTACATGTTGTACTACTGGAATGCTAATGGTCATAAACACTGAAACAGAAACCAAATCTTAACCAAACCTCTCCTAGGTCTAAGCAAGCACTCTCAGGCCTAACATATGCAGTTTTAGGCCTAATTCTGTACCTGAATATTAAGCCTAGAGAAAGTTAGATTGCGTTGTTAACTTTTTCTCGATCCTTGTAAACAAATTAGTGGTTCAACACGTGGACGGTTTTGGGGCACCTGTCAATATTTAGAATTTCAATCCATAGCAACTAAGCGAACTATCATTTTGGATGAGAGGCTGATGTTGTATCAGGGTATTGAACTTGTGGATGGAGGAGGCTTCCACTCCCCCTCCTCTTGAGCGCATTTCAGTTGTTGAGCATCGGTACAGGGTACGAGTGTTGCCTCACAGTTCTTAGACTCATTAGCGTTTTCAGCTTCCACCTGTGTTCTCTTATCATATTTTCTATCACTGGAAAAAGACCTATCTTGTGTGTAGTGATCATGTCACCTCTGCTTGTGTGTAGTGATCATGTCGCCTCTGCTTGTGTGTAGTGATCATGTCGCCTCTGCTTGTGTGTAGTGACCATGTCGCCTCTGCTTGTGTGTAGTGATCATGTCGCCTCTGCTTGTGTGTAGTGACCATGTCACCTCTGCTTGTGTGTCGTGACCATGTCGCCTCTGCTTGTGAGTCGTGACCATGTCGCCTCTGCTTGTGTGTAGTGATCATGTCACCTCTGCATGTGTAGTGACCATGTCACCTCTGCATGTGTAGTGACCATGTCACCTCTGCTTGTGTGTAGTGATCATGTCGCCTCTGCATGTGTAGTGATCATGTCGCCTCTGCATGTGTAGTGACCATGTCGCCTCTGCATGTGTAGTGACCATGTCACCTCTGCATGTGTAGTGATCATGTCACCTCTGCATGTGTAGTGACCATGTCACCTCTGCTTGTGTGTAGTGATCATGTCGCCTCTGCTTGTGTGTAGTGATCATGTCACCTCTGCTTGTGTGTAGTGATCATGTCACCTCTGCTTGTGTGTAGTGATCATGTCGCCTCTGCTTGTGTGTAGTGATCATGTCGCCTCTGCATGTGTAGTGACCATGTCACCTCTGCTTGTGTGTAGTGATCATGTCGCCTCTGCTTGTGTGTAGTGATCATGTCGCCTCTGCTTGTGTGTAGTTACAGGATGAGAGCTACGCTCGTGGTGTCCCGTCTCCCAGCACTCTTTGTCGTATATAACGCTTTGAAACTATTGACGATTTTGGCCTCCACCACCTTCTCACTTAAGCTTCTTCCAACCGTCCACCACTCTGTTTGCAAAACAAAACTTTCTAATATTTTCGACACTTTTCTTTCCTTAGCTAATTAAGGTGACCTGTGGTTCTTGAAGTTACTGGTTTTAGGAATTCCTCTTTGCCAATTTGGTTGATTCCTGTTATTATAAGTGGTGATCAGATCACATCTTTTCCTTCAAGCTTTGGCAGATTTAAACCCCCCCCCCCTCCTAGCCTCTCTTCGTAACTTTTGTTTTTCAATTCCGAAAGCCATTTTGTAGGATGCCTTTGCACCTTTTCCAATTACCGATGTGCTTCTTGAGGTATGGGCACCATACAAATGCTGCACATTCCAAAATTTTGTCTCACAAAAAGGTATGAGCAGTTTCTTCAGTATGTCACCATCCATGTAATTAAAAGTGATTCTGAAGTTGGAAAGCACAGCATATGCTCCTCGCACAATGTCCTGTAGTGTTCCTCTGGCGAGTCTACTATCCAGAAACACCTAGCTTAGCATTTTAAAAGTACCGAGTCACCTTCTATGGTAGATTGTTCAATAAATCCCTGAACTATATGTTTAACTGATCTCTCACCCTGTCCATGGAGGACAGAAGAAAATGTATATATTCTGGTTAGCATTGTAAATGTGTGGCCACGTCTGTGGTAGAAAATACTAAAAAAAAAAAACACCCCCTAGGTCTCTGTCTTTGTTAGAGTTCTTTCATTCTTTCCACATAATTTGTAAGTCGTGTGTGGTTTATATTGTTCGACTCCACATTCCATAACATGGCATTTATTCAAGTTGATTCCCATTTGCCACAGTTTGTGTGTGTGCTCACCTAGTTGTGCTTGCGGGGGTTAAGCTCTGGCTCTTTGGGCCCGCCTTTCAACTCCCTCTCATATTGAATATATGGGGATGGAGTATATAGGGAGGGAGTATATAGAGAGGGAGCATATAGGGAATATATAGCGATGGAGTATACATGGAGAGAGATATAGAGAGGGGGGGTGATAGAGGAGGGTTGGTAGGTGGTAAAGATGGTAGAAGTCGTGAAGACATGATCGAGACATGCACCAGCCCACTACTGCCTGGTCTGGTGCATGCCTCAACACGGCTACTGCCCCCCATCAACCGCGGCCCCACAACCCCCTCCCCCCCCCCCCCCCCCCCCACCATGCGCCAGCATCCATGCGTCACCCACCACAGGTCTGCAACCGAGTCTCAACGACCTCAACTCCAGCAACCATGCCTCAATGAGCGAAACCCATTACATGGAGTATTTTGAAACCACAAAGTTCTGGACTGCCGGATACACTGTGCAAATTAAATTTCATAGAGTTATGTAACCTAACTATAGTTACATATGTGGCCTACACTACACCCTCCACCCCCCTCAGAAAAGGTTGAATTTTGCCCTGGAACTTTACCGAAAGAAATAGACATCGCCTGGAAACCTGGCAGAGAACAGAGTGCATACATGGATCGGGCAGCTCAAGGCCAAATGGCGGAAAACAAGTCAGAAAGGAATGGCGTAAAGGCTGGTCATGGAATTTACCTGCTTGCACGATGGATTGATCTATTCTGGCGTTGTACATGCAGAGGTTACTTATTGCAGGACTATGCTTGCAAGATGGCAATACTTACAGACGATGAGTCACAGTAGTGTGGTTGAGGATATGATAACCAGACCACACATCATATGATGAGATGATAACGACGTTTCGGTCCGTCCTGGACCAATATCAAGTCCACACACGATAATAAATAATAAATAATAATAGTAATAATTTATTTAGGAACAGTACATACATAGTTGTAGCGTTACAGTACAAACATTCTGTTAGATGTAAAGATAGAGGTAGTACATACAATACCTAAAGCCGCTAGTACGCATAGCGTTTCGGGCAATAACGGTCCAGGACGGACCGAACCGTCGACGTTTCTCCATCTTGTGATGTGCGGTCTGGTCATCATGGGACTACAAGACAACAGCAAGAAGACAGGCACAGAGTATGAGAAACTTGTTTGAGAGGAGCACGAAAGGAAAAGTTTGATTGGTGGAAGTCATCGAGGGGAAGACGGGATTGGTTGACAGGACAAACAAGAAGTTCCTATGCTGGAGCAGGACGGCTGTCCCACGCAGTCGGCCCACATGCTTCCTGCGACTTCCCCTGGAAACACAAACCGAAACTGTCTCTATTTTCCGCTTTTTACAACTTGAAATAAAGTTGTTACATCTTGGCTTAACGTGTTAATGACGTATTAGAACGTTGTTACAACTTGCTATATTGGTTGTTATAACTGGTTAGGAAGTGTTAAGCTTGTTCGAACGTTGTACCAACGTCGTAGTTTCGGTGTGTGTTTGGTGGGTATAGACCATCGCGTCTCGTGGCCTAGTTGTTGTTGTTGTTGTTACAGATTCAGTTACTCGGAACAAGTTCCAAGTAGCACGGGCTATGGTGAGCCCGTAACTTACCTGGCACAGGAGCGGGGCAAGTAGCACGGGCTATGGTGAGCCCGTAGCTTACCTGGCACAATCGACTTGAGAATGGTCCAGGACGGACCGAAACGTCGTCGTCCCTTCACCTTCTAGTGTGTGGTCTGGTCAACTTACCTGGCACAGGAGCGGGGCAAGTAGCACGGGCTATGGTGAGCCCGTAGTGGACTTACCTGGCACAGGTGTGGTGCCTGGCGGTCAAGTTATAATCCTCCCCGTCTCACAATCGCCAGACCCAAGTTCAACCCTCGGTCGGGGACAGAAACCCCGTAGGCAGCGTTTTCTTTCACCTGATGCCTCTGTTCACCTAGCAGTATGTTCCTGGGAGTTAGACAGGTGTTGTGGGATGTATCTTGGGACTGTGTGTATGCGAGTAATATTTAGTATACGTGATAAGAGAAATAGGTCGGGACATCCGACAGGTGGAAAGGCGGAGTCCAAGAGCTAATAGCTTGATCATTCAAATAGGTGAATACCCATGAACAAAAACTCACAAATAGGTGAATACCCACGAACAAAAACTCACAAATAGGTGAATACCCACGAACAAAAACTCACAAATAGGTGAATACCCACGAACAAAAACTCACAAATAGGTGAATACCCACGAACAAAAACTCACAAATAGGTGAATACCCACGAACAAAAACTCACAAATAGGTGAATACCCACGAACAAAAACTCACAAATAGGTGAATACCACGAACAAAAACTCACAAATAGGTGAATACCCACGAACAAAAACTCACAAATAGGTGAATACCCACGAACAAAAACTCACAAATAGGTGAATACCCACGAACAAAAACTCACAAATAGGTGAATACCCACGAACAAAAACTCACAAATAGGTGAATACCCACGAACAAAAACTCACAAATAGGTGAATACCCATGAACAAAAACGTGAACACAAATTATTTTAATCACAAATTAGGTCCTTTATAGCAAAATAAGGCTAAAACAAATGTAATAAGATGAAAGTAAGTCGAAGAACTATGCCCACCGTCGACTTCCTTTTGACGTCATGCGCCGTCCATTATCGTCTTATTTCGCAATCAAATTATTTTATTGATAATATAACATTATATTTCTTGCGCGTTCTATATACATCATAACAATCACAGTAGCATATGTTTCAGTTGGTTTTAATTATTGCAATAATAGATAGAGGCTTGGACTAAGCATGACTACAGACTATGCAGGGTGGTGTCCCTGGGTTATTCACGTATTAATACAATGACCTGCCCGAAACGCTATGCGTGCTAGTGGNAACGTTGTTGCAATACGCGTCGTGGAATCAAGTGCGTATTGACACCCTCATCTAAGCAAGGAATCCGTTCGGGAGGTTTTGAGCAAACTGGCCAGAAATACACGAGGACGCCCGAGGCTAGGAGGAGGAGGAGCACCTGGCTGCACAAACATGGGGTCTGGTGCGGGCGGTGAGAGCGTCAACAGCGCCCACGCCACGCTGGGCACACGCCCGCCCTCACCTACAACTCACCCCCAACCTCACCCCCACCTGCAAAAATGTTTAATTAGTGTTTATTATTTATTCGTGACATAAACATCGCCAGGAATGTTGTTTGAGCGTTAAAATGTGTGCTCGCGGCAGCGGGGAGTGAAGGCGACCATGATGATGGGATTGCAGAACTCTCACGTCTCTCTCTCGGGCATTTGAGGGCGCACTTGCACCATTGGAGTGCCTAAACGACTAGTATTGGCATAATTTGTTCTTATAATTTGATGATCTTACCGAGGATGTGGACGCCTTTATGTCAATGTTCGTGGACAATGAAAAAAAAACTTGGCCTAATGTTGCAAAGCGATTCGGACACACTGCATGAACCATCTGAAAGATGGCTGCTAGACTTCAACCCAAGTCATTGCAAGGTAATGAAAGTGAGAAAAAAACAAGGAAACCTCAAGAACAGTACACACTAATGACAAAGTATCGCGGAAGCTGAAAATAAATAATCATATCTAATAATAATTAAATAATAATTACAAAATAATCGTATAAATAATCACACACACACCAACATGGGTCAGAGAAGGGGAATCATGCCTAACAAACCTTCTGGAATTCTATGATAAAGTAAAACAATAGACAGGACAGAGAACCAAGGGCAGACTGTATATTTCTGGACTGCCAAAAAGCGTTTGACACAGTACCGCGCAAGAGACTCCTGTTCAAACTTGAGAGGCAGGCGGGAGTAAGAGGAACAGGAAGAGGAAAAGGTCCTAGCTTGGGTAAAGAATTACTTAACAGGCAGGGCCTAGAGAGTAACAGTTAGGGGCGAGAAGTTAGACTGGCGAACAGTAACGAGTGGAGTACCTCAAGGATCGGTGCTGGCACCAGTTCTGTTTCTAATATAAATGAACGACATGTCTACAGGAGTAGAGTCCTATGTGTTGATGTTCGCGGATGACGCGAAATTAATGAGACGAGTTGTGACAGATGAGGATTGTAGGATACTCCAAGAGGAATTGAACAAGCTGCAGAGATGATCAGAGAATTGGCTACTGGAGTTCAACACGAGCAAGTGTAAAGTTATGAAATAGGACTTGATGACGGAGACCAAAGGGCCAGTACACAATGAAGGGAACTACCTTTCTGTGACGATTCGAAAAGGGACCTGGGAGTGGACGTAACACGAAATCTAACTCCTGAGGCACATATAAATCGGATTATCTTGAGATATCTTGAGATGATTTCGGGACTTTCTGTCCCCGGCCGGTCCTCGACCAGGCCTCCACCCCCAGGAAACAGCCCGTGACACTGACTAACACCCAGGTACCTATTTACTGCTAGGTAACAGGGGCATAGGGTGAAAGAAACTCTGCCCATGTTTCTCCCCGCGCCCGGGATCGAACACGGATAACGACAGCAGCGTACTCTACGCTAGCCAAAGTTAGAATGCCATTCAGAAACTTAAGTAAGGAGGCATTCAAAGTGCCTTACACTGCCTACGTGAGACCAGTCTTAGAGTATGCAGTCCCATCATGGAGCCCCGCCTAAAGTAACACATTAGGAAACTGGAAAAGATTAAAAAAAATGCGACGAGGCTAGTCCCGGAGTTGCATTGGGTGAGATATGAAGAACGACTGACGGAATTGAACGCGACGATGTTAGAAAACAAGAAGGGAGATGATAGCAGCATATAAAATACTCGGGGAGATTGAGTGAGTGGAAATAGACGAAATGTTTACCCGGAATACCAACAGAACAAGGGGGGACATGGGTGGAAGCTGGAAACTCAGATGAGTCATAGAGATGTTTGAAATTTTCTTTGAGTGTGAGAGTAGTGGGGAAATGAAATGAAGTAAAGAAGCACATTGTAGAAGCAAACACTATCCCTAGCTTGAAAACTAGTTATGATAGAGAAGTAGGACAGAAGTCACTGCTTTAAGCAACCGAAGGCTAGAAAGGCGGGATCCAAGAACAAACGCTCGATCCAGCAGGCACAAGTGAGTACACACACACACACACACTAGGGAACACGCACTAGGGGACACGAGTGGAAACTGAGTGCCCAAATGAGCCACAGAGATATTAGAAAGAACTTTTTTAGTGTCAGAGTGGTTGACAAATGGAATGCATTAGGAAGTGATGTGGTGTGGAGGCTGACTCCATACACAGCTTCAAGTGTAGATATGATAGAGCCCAATAGGCTCAGGAACCTGTACACCTGTTGATTGACGGTTGAGAGGCGGGACCAAACAGCCAGAGCTCAACCCCCGCAAGCACAACTAGGTGAGTACAACTAGGTGAGTACACACACACACACACACACACACACACACACACACACACACACACACACACACACACACACACACCCAAACTATGAAATTAATACCAGCCACCAGCATGTAAATCTGAAGTTAGCAAACATCATGTGCTTGTATCATGTCCGGACATGCCCAAGTTTGCGCGTTACACCTTCCATGAGGGTCAATACACCCGCCAGACTTACCTACCAGCGATAATGACCCATATTACACCCACCATCTCCACTCCTGTGATCAATATATCCGCCAGATTTCCGTACCGAAGATTATGACCCATATAACACCTCACTTTACTCTGGATCATACCTGGAGAGGGTCTCGGGAGTTCTTCTACTCCCAAGCCCGGCCCGAGGCCAGGCTTGGTCCACCAGGCTGTTGCTGGGAGCGGCCCGCAGGCCCACATATCCAACATAACCCGGTTGGTCCGGCTCTTTTTATTAGAACTTCCACCTTTGTTCCGGCAATATTTATCATGCTTACCGGGAGAGTGTTGAACAGCTGTGGACTTCTGGTGTTCAGTGCTCTCTGATTGTGCCTATGGCACCTCTACGCCTCACTGGTTCTATTCTGCAATTTCCTTCCGCACCTTTCCCTCCAGTATATTGTTATTCTACTGTGCAAATTTGGGACCTGGCTTTCCAGTATCTTCCATGTACATATTATTTTATGTCTCGTCTCCTTTCCAGAAGGTACACTTTGAGAGCTTTGAGACGATCTCAATAATTTAGGTGTTTTATTGTCTCTATGGGTGCCGTCCTCTGCATTCTTTCTATTTCAGAGATCTCTTCTGTTCTGAAAGGGGAAGTGAGTACTGAGCAGTACTCAAGACGGGACAGCATCAGTGATTTAAATAGTAATAACATTGCTGTGGGGTCTCTGGATTTGAACGCTCATAATCCATCCTTTCATTTTCCTAGCCTAGCCAAATATAGGAATCCATTCCTATATTTGCTCGGTTATGTTTACTAGATGTCAGATCGCCAGACATCATAACTCCCAGATCTTTTATATGCTCTTCCCTTCCAGGAGTAAGTGTGGCTGTGTCCTGTACCCTGTATGTTGTTTAAGTTCCTCGTCTCCACCGTGACTCTCTGGAACTTATCACTGATAAGCTTCATGTATGAACCTTCAGTTGCAAGTATAGGTTAGGTCCAATACTGGTGGAGGTTTTTGATTTTGATTTCGTATATGTGAAAAAATATTTTCGATTTTCCTTATATTTATTTTTATTTATACATACAAGAGTTCTTACATTCTTGTAAAGCCACTAACACGCATAGCGTTTCGGGCAGGTCCTTATCTCTTGTATAGTTTGATTGTTCCAATTGGACATCTTCAAGAGAAAACTGGACTGTTTCCTAAGAGAAGTCCCGGATCAGCCGGGCTGTGGTGGGTATGTGGCTCTGCGGGCCGCTCCAAGCAACAGCTTGGTGGATCAAACTCTCACAAGTCGAGCCTGGCCTCGGGCCGGGCTTGGGGAGTAGAAGAACTCCCAGAACCCCATCAACCAGGTATCAACCAGGTATCAACCAGGTATTTCCTTAAACTACTGTGATCGCTTCAGCGTCTGCTCTATTTCTTCGATCTCCCTGTTTAGATTTATTTTTCTTTGTTGTTGAGTCTGTTTAAGCAGTTCGTGATTTTTTTCCTTCTCTTGTAAAGCTTTCTGCGTCTTGGACGTGTAATCTATCCACCAGACTTACACCCCCATGAACAAATCCACACGGGCCGTGACGAGGATTCGAACCTGCGTCCGGGAGCATCCTAGACACTGCCTTAATCGACTGAGTTACGTCTAGGATGCTCCCGGACGCAGGTTCGAATCCTCGTCACGTCCCTTGTGGATTTGTTCATTTGATGCATCACGTTAGTGTGATCTGTGTGTGTCACACCCCCATATTACACCCACCACCTGAGTCACCTTCCACCTCATCATACCTACAACCTTTTCCCTTCTTCTGTGCCAGCAATAAAGACCAAATCACCACCTTAACTACTCACGGGAGACATCTCCTGTCCACGAGGCTAACCATAGCCTGTGCTTCTTGCCCAGCTCCTGTGCCAGGTAAGTTACGGGCTCACCATAGCCCGTGCTACTTGGAACTTGTTCCGAGTAGCTGAATCTATAACAACAACAACTTAACTACTGGACCAGCAAGTGACTAATGAGGAATGCCTGTGGCGTAGTAAAATATAATATTCATCAAATCTTTTGCTAAAGTTCAATAGCCTCGGCTGATTTACCAAACATGAAGCTAAACTGGGCCACAGGAGCCATCCTTTGGTCCCAAAAGAGGGTTGGTAAGCCACGCTCGAACTACAACCAGGAAAAAGTGGCGTCATAAGAGAAGCTGCAGGGACGATAACGACGACTTAGTACCCATCGGTAATGGTTTCCCATTGTCTGGGGTCCCACCCACCCTTAGGCAACGAGTGACCTACTCCAGAATACCCCTCGCAACAGTCACATACCTCCCAGGTATCTATTTACTACTAGGTGAACAGAGGCATCAGATGCAAGTAAACGCTCCCAAAACAACTGGACAAGACCTGGAATCCAAGTGAGGTTCCAGTGGTGGTGAGCCGACTGTACTAACTACTGGTCTACTGTGGCACCCGTGACTCCTGTAAGGCCACGACCAACACCTCGGCTTCATGCATACATGAATACATGCTTCAGATGATACACGCTTCATATACACACTTCAGATGATACATGCTTCAGATACACACTTCAGATGATACATGCTTCAGATACACACTTCAGATGATACACGCTTCAGATACACACTTCAGATGATACATGCTTCAGATACACACTTCAGATGATACATGCTTCAGATACACACTTCAGATGATACATGCTTCAGATACACACTTCAGATGATACATGCTTCAGATACACACTTCAGATGATACATGCTTCATATACACACTTCAGATGATACATGCTTCATATACACACTTCAGATGATACATGCTTCAGATACACACTTCAGATGATACATGCTTCAGATACACACTTCAGATGATACATGCTTGAGATGATACATGCTTGAGATGATACACGCTTCAGATGATACACGCATCAGATGATACACGCTTCAGATGATACACGCATCAGATGATACACGCTTCAGATACACACTTCAGATGATACACGTATCAGATGATACACGCTTCAGATACACGCTTCAGATGATACACGCTTCAGATGATACACGCTTCAGATGATACAGCTTCACTACCGACGACCACCTCATCGCCTACAATCTCCTCCAGGACCAGGATTCAGCAAGCATTAATGAAAACCTTTCCGAAGCCTGTATATCTTTCCTTAACGAGGTGGCTTTACGTCCACAAACCAGTGTATGAGCGACGCAGCACTACGAGGTTGTTTACAACAGTAATAACCTCGGCTTGTGAAGTTGCCAGGCCCGTAAACAGCTTAATAAATGTAAGCAAAACCACCGTGATTAAAGAAAGATATACAGATTTCGTAAGTGGTTGAATATGACGAATCCTGCCATCTGTGATAATGGCTTCCACTGCTATTCCACGCCGGCCTTTCCCCTGTGCTAGAGATAAAACTCACCGCTACACTTTCCTGGGGCCCGCTCCTGTAGTACCGTTACACCAATACTGCCACCAAACACCTACCACTGCTTCACGTTTGGAGGTTAGAGTAGCATTTTAAAGGCACTACAATCACCTTCTGTGGTTGATTGTTCAATAGATCACTGAATTATATGTTTAACAGATCTGTAACCCTGTCCATGGAGGACAGAATATATATATATATATATGTGTGTGTGTGTGTGTGTGTGTGTGTGTGTGTGTGTGTGTGTGTGTGTGTGCGTGTGTGTGCGTGCGTGTGTGTGTGTGTGTGTGTGTGTGTGTGTGTGTGTGTGTGTGTGTGATATTTAGCATGGTAAATGTGTGTCCACGTTTGTGGTAGAAAATATAAAAAAAAATTATATTAATCAAACTACGACCAGCAAGTTGTCACCCTCACTTTCATTACAAAAAATCCACCACCATCAATATCAGCAACAAGCATCCACCATCAGTACCACCAGCAATCAGCCACTACCACCAATATTACCAATAAGAAACTGCTCCACTCCCCCACTACTACCAGCAATAAACGCCCCCACCACCACCACCACTACCAGCACCCACCACCATTACCTGCAGCAACAGTCGTCACCATACCCAGCAAGCAGCTACCACACTAATACCACCTACCATCACCGAGTAGCTACAAGAACCCCCCCCCCCCCCCGAAGTCTCAGTTTCACAGAAGAACCAACGAATTTTGTCGTACAAGGGCGAGGGATCGTGAGTTTCACCTCCTCCGTTACTCACTGAACCGACACCCAAGTAAACTAACATTTCAGTCCGGCCCACAGCAACGCCAAAAGTTTACCAGAATCTCACTAACTCAGTTCCTGCTATACAGAGCCTTCAGCAGGCACGGGAGACATCTCCCGTCACGCAGGGTGCAGTCGCACCTCCACAGATCTCCAGTATCAGCTCTTGATACTGGTAATGGCTCAAGAGGGCCACCACTTACGGGCTATTCATGCCCGTGCCACCTTTTGGGTGGCTTAATCTTCATCAATCAATCAATCTTTAGCAGGACGGTCTGGCTCGCGAATTACCTCCTTGCTCGTTTAATGCCTGTGGGGGTGGAGGTGTTCATCCTTGTTCATTTCGTAACTATGATTGTCGATTGATTAAGATTAAGCCAATCAGGAGGTGGCACGGGCATGAATAGCCCGTAAAACTATGAGTGACATATCTCGAGTACATATACCCCTGGGGGTGGGTTCTGGGAGTTGTTCTACTCCCCAAGCTGGGCCTGGGGATAGGCTGGACGTGTGACAAACTTGGGTCCAGAAGGCTGTTGTTTGATGCGGGCGGCAGGCCGACATATCCACCGCCCCTGCTGGGCCCCGTACTTCTTGCAGGAAAGAGTCAACTTTATTTTAGTTAATGGGACTGGTGGAAGGAGTAGGTAGTGGTAACTATGCTAGTAAATGATAGTTGACTGACTGGTGACGGTGGTGGAAATGGTTGTAGTAGCAGCGATACGATACCTTACTAATACTGCTACGATACCCCGGTCCGTCATATTACTCAGCCACCCGAGTCATATTCACCCTCCACTAGCGTGAACGACTGCCTTCTAATGAGGCTGACCTTAGCTTTTATCTTTTTATGTGTTATTAGGCAAACAAGATGGCGCTCAGTCTAACTCTGACGTCACATCCGTCGACGACCATACGAGTCACGTGACCTGGTGTAGCCCAATCAAGAACGGTCTCGCTGACGAACGGTCAGCGAGACCGTTCGTGTTCTTAATATACTACAATAATAGAAATTCAAATAAACCAATTTGAAAAATGAGTTTGAAAATAACGAAAAGCACCCTGCCTGTTAGGCAAATCAGGCCTTGCATACTAGCCCAAGTAGTTTTTTGTTTATTATTTTTTTTTTATTATTATTTTCTACCACAGACGTGGCCACACATTTACAATGCTAAGCAGCATATATACATTTTCTTCTGTCCTCCATGGATAGGGTTAGAGATGTGTTAAACATATAGTTCAAGGGTTTATTGAACAATCAACCACAGAAGGTGATTCGGTGCTTTTAAAATGCTAAGCTAACCTACATACGTAAATACATAGATACACAGATTTACGTATGCCCTACATGAAGTGTTCGATGTGTCTTTTACATAGTGTCATTAATATGCACTTACAAAGGTGAAATGTAATTCTGATCAGCTTCCATATATACTTTATTATAGTGTAGTGTAGTAGTGGTTGAAAGGTGGGGGCTTAAGGGCAGAATTAGAGCTATCAGTAAGTGGAATAGGCTAGATGCAGAAGTCGTTGAAACAAATTCGATTCAAATTTTTAAATGCAAACACGATTGGAGCGTTAAAAATGAATCATTGCATTAATCTAAGAACGTTCGAAGGGCGGGGCTAGGAGCTTAGCTTAACCCTGCAAGCACATCTAGGTGAGTACGTACACGTACACACACATGCACACGTGTGTGTGTGTGTGTGTGTGTACTCACTTATTTGTGCTTGCGGGGGTTGAGCTTTGCCTCTTTGGTCCCGCCTCTCAACTGGGTATGTATGTGTGTTAGCAAACGCTCAGGGGGCCTGTGGCTGAATGGACAGCGATTAGGACTCATAATCCTAGGGTCCGGGTTCGATCCCGGCCCGGTGGAAACAGATGGACAGTTTCTTTCACCCTGATTACCTAGCAGTAAATAGGTACCTGGGGTCAGATTCACAAAGCAGTTACGCAAGTACTTACGAACGTGTACATCTTTCCTCATCTTTGACGGCTTTGGTTACTTTTACTAAAGTTTACAAGCATGAAAACTTCCCAATCAACTGTTGTTATTGTTATAAACAGCCTCCTGGTCCTTGGAACCTAATTAACCGTTAATATTGACCAGGCCACACACTAGAAGGTGAAGGGACGACGACGTTTCGGTCCGTTCCGGACCATTCTCGATTGTTAGTAGACAATCGACTTGAGAATGGACCAGGACGGACCGAAACGTCGTCGTCCCTTCACCTTCTAGTGCGTGGTCTGGTCAACATACTTCAACCACGTTATTGTGACTCATCGCCTGCAACTGTTTAATAATTGTAAACAAAGCCGCCAAAGACTGACAAAAGATTGACACGTCGCAAGTGCTTGCGTAACTGCTTCGTGAATCTGGCCCCTGAGAGTTAGACAGCTGTTAATTGGGCCAACTGTTGAAATAGAGCCAGGTGGAGGCACTTGGGCGGCGCCAGGTGGAGGCACTTGGCAGGTGGAGGCACTACCCTGCGAAATGGCTGACCACTTGATGCTCTTCCCTTCCCGAGGGGAGAGATGATCCAGGTCAGCGGTAGTGCACGGTGGTGGGGCGTCCTCGAACCCTCTCTCTCTCTCTCTCTCTCTCTCTCGTCCTCTCTCTCCCTCTCCTCTCTTCTCTCTCTTCCACTGGCTGTGGACAATGTTTCCCTTCACCTGGTACGTCTGTTCAACTAGCAGTACGCAGGTATGCGAGAGGTGCATCCTGGAAGGAGGCAGTATTTGGCTAAGCCCAAAGGCGACTTCGATAAGCCAAATAGGCGTTCAGTTCCTGGCTATAACTAAAAATAAAAATAAAACAGCCAAGGCCACACAACATGTGACCTTGGAGTCCATACTGGAGGACCACTGTAGTATTTTCCAGAGCACTTTGGCTGGCAGAGGTGCAAGTGTGGCAGTGGGCGCAGAAGCGCTCGTTAACGCCCCTTATTACCACCGTCAGGGAGACGGGCAGCCCCCCAACATAAAATTAAATCGTCGGTAAGGATTGGTGAGAATATGAGGAGGATCGCCCATGAGGTACGAGGCCACTCAAGGTCCAGGAGTTGCTGCCTCACCACTTGTTACATCGCCGTCAGCGCCCCCGACAGACGCCGCCGTCAGCGCCCCCTGACAGACGCCGGCGTCAGGGCCCTACGACAGACGCCGGCGTCGGCGCCCCCGACAGACGTCGCGTCAGGGCCCTCTGACAGACGCCGGCGTCGGCGCCCCCTGATAGACGCCGGTGTCAGCGCCCCCCGACCGACGCCACCGCAGTCGCTGCCGGTATCCAAGGGACGCCTAGTCCGAGGTAGCCACTGCCGGCTCGCGGGGGTCGCTAAATGACCCTACTTACACGGTATGAAATTTATAATTCCCTTTAATAGGCTACCGCAAATTTTAAACAGCCTAACCTGGTCGACGCTTGGATAATATATCTTGGTTATATGCTTGGATAACCTGGTTATCCAAGCATAACTTTTCTTAATATAACTTAAACTAATACTATGCGGAAAGATAGTTGTTGATTAATATAACATTTTCTGCTATTATTTCAAAATGGCGACTGTAAACATTTAATAAGACAACAGCATGAGAAAATTCTCTAGCATTTTAAAATATGCTAATAATATC
>WNGS01004374.1:1054275-1064500 GCA_020271785.1 Procambarus virginalis
TTACGGGCTGCTTCCTGTGTGTGTGTGTTGTGTGTGTGGTGTGTGTGTGTGTGTGTGTGTGTGTGTGTGTGTGTGTGTGTGTGGTGTGTGTGTGTGTGTGCGCGCGCGTGCTCGTGAAAAAATAGTAGTTAGTAACAGTTGATTGATTCACAGTTGAAAGGCGGGCCGAAAGAGCAGAGCTCAACTCCCGCAAGCACAACTAAGTGAATACACACCCACACCACCACACGCACACACACCCACACACCAAACACGAACAAGGGGACACAGTGGAAACTTAGTACCCAGATGAGCCACAGAGACATTAGAAAGATTTTTTTTTCAGTGTCAGAGTAGTTAATAAATGGAATGCATTAAGTAGTGATGTGGTGGAGGCTGACTCCATACACAGTTTCAATGTAGATATGATAGAGAGCCCAGTAGGCTCAGGAATCTGTACACCAGTTGACTGACAGTTGAGAGACGGGACCAAAGAGCCAGAGCTCAACCCCACACAACAAGTACACCAGGAGTGCCGCGAGTGGCAGCTGCACCCCCCCCCCCTCCCGTCTCTCCCTTGCTGTAGCACCCATCTTACTCAACAACATTGGAGTGAGGAGGGAGGGAGGGAGGGAGAGAAGGGGAAGGTAGGAGTTATCTCAGCAGAAAATCAATCAGGTGAGGGAAGTAAAGCAGAGTGAAGGTGATGGAGGTGAGGGGCATCGTGGGAAACACCGGCCGTCAAGCATCATATTATGTGGGAGGCAGAGAGGGGGGGTGAGGGGGAGAGAGGGAGAGGGGAGGGGTGAGGGGGAGAGGGAGAGGGGGGTGAGGGGAGAGAGAGGGGGTGAGGGGGAGGGGGAGAGGGGGGGAGGGAGAGGGAGGGGGGGGTGAGGGGGGGAGGACAAGAAAAGAGGGGGGGGGGGGTACAGTAGGGCGGGTATACGGGATAGGAAGAGGGAAGAACGGGAATCGGAGAGTTAATGAATGGGAGGAATTGGGAGAGAGACGAGGGAAGTAAGGGCACAGGGCTGGGATAAGGGAAGGGGGCAGCAGGATGAGAAAGGAGAAGATAGCAGGAGAGAGGAAGTTAACCAATGCCGAAGAGGGAAAATGGGGAAGAAAAGGGGGTAGAAAGGAAGACCAATAGGCTGGAAGCCAGAGATGGTGCCGGAAAAGAAAAAAAAAATATCAGCAGTGAAAGGGTATAGGTTAAGGGAAGGAGGAGAAGAAGAAGGAGAAGGGGGAAGCAGAAATACGATGGAACATCAATGACCACAACGACGACGATGGGGCGCGGCCATGATGATATGATAATGATGATGATAATATAATGATGATATTGATAGCGACCTGAATAAAACGAAAGAACTGACATAATAGGGAGAGGAGGAGGAGGGATCGTGGTGAAAGAAAGTGAATGCAGTGACCCTGGTTGGCTATCCTTGGCGTTTAACTTGTGGTGTGGTGGTGGTGGTGGGGGGGGGGAGAGGTGGTGAAGGGGTGTTGGGGGGGATGGTGAAGGGGGGATGGGAAGGAGGTGGGGGGGCTCCTTGACAGGCCGCATGGGGGTCACTGGCCCCATTAAACCCTTCTGCATACATTTATACACAACAAAAAACCACATTATTTGAAACTCTGTAATTGTACGCATTAAATGTACATACTGATGCCCATATATGTATACATTGTGTATGACATATATTCGTATACATATCGGCATCATGTATATGATATAACATTCATACATAAAATAACGGTATATGTGATACATATAAAACGCAGTGTAACTGTTACGAAACGTGGTGGTTCAAAAAACATCTTGGTACGAACCTTGAGGATGAACCCCTCAAGACCCCCCATCTATTCAAATGAAGCCTACTAGTGTATCTTGAATGCCTCAGTTTACATGTAAGCTCCTGAGCCTCTACAGGTGTTATTCCTGAAGCCTCTTACAGGTGTTATCCTGAAGCCTCTTACAGGTGTTATCCTGAAGCCTCTTACAGGTGTTATCTAGCTCTTAAGGTGTATCCGAGCCTCTACAAGTGTTATCCTGAAGCCTCTTAAGGTGTTATCCTGAAGCCTCTTATAGGTGTTATCCTGAAGCCTCTTACAGGTGTTATCCTGAAGCCTCTTACAGGTGTTATCCTGATATTGCCACCCCCATTAAAAATACAATTAGTTCGGTGAATATTTTGCGTGCATTTTTTGGCTGAAAATCAAAGCCACACAAAATATTAAAACCCAAAAGTAATACCTTAGAACTGTCAATGGAAAAATATCCATCAACGGGATTGATACAGAGCGAATATGGCCAGTATCGCCCTCCAATGGCCCAGTTAGCGACAGGTGAAAACGTCTTAAAGACATTCAGCTCAGAAAGTAAGTGCACGCAGCCTGATACACAATAACAACAAACATTGGATTAACCCACACAGAAATCACAACAGCGTGATACATCAAATGAACAATTGCAATCCAGATTCGAACGTAGGTTCGAACAACGTGAAAGTGGGAAGTGGAAAGATTAACCCCTTCAAGAGCCAAGGTAGCGAGAGAAGCCACCGAGAAACTGATTCTCAGATTCAGATACAAGTGCAAACTCGGTTCCTCACTCTTGCACCAAAATCGTCTACTGTTCTGAAAACATCGAATCATTTTCCTTCACAATAGTACTTCTACTTGATGCCCCGCACGTGAATTTACATAACATTTCAGCACGGAACTCCAGCACGATCTTCTTGAGGTTATCTTGAGATGATTTCGGGGCTTTTTAGTGTCCCCGCGGCCCGGTCCTCGACTAGGCCTCCACCCCTAGGAAACAGCCCGTGACAGTTGACTAACACCCAGGTACCTATTTTACTGCTGGGTAACAGGGGCATAGGGTGAAAGAAACTCTGCCCATTGTTTCTCGCCGACGCCTGGGATCGAACCCAGGACCACAGGATCACAAGTCCAGCGTGCTGTCCGCTCGGCCGATCGGCTCCAGGTAATAACGATAACGATAACGATAACACTACTTCTCAACTTTACGAAGCAAAAGAAAAAAAACAGGGTTAGGAGCAACCGCAATAAAGCAGTGCTAAAATATCTAACGTTTAAGAATATGAAAAAAAGAACATAAACTGTAGAACGCCTATTGGCCCAGGCAACTCCTATTTAGGCCTACACCCAACTAAACTAATAAATATGTTTAACCTACGCTTGAAACAATCTTAAGAGATGCCAGGTACATTATGTTACCAAGTAATGTTAGGTCGTTACATAGAGTATGTAAAGTCTATAAACCAGAGTACAGGCACTGTGAGTGGCATGAACAGTGCCACTTTCCCCGGGGGACATCACCAAGCAGCCAGTGACAGGCTTTTGATACAGTTCCGCAAGTGACCTGGCACTCCACATACAAACATTTTACTCTCATATTATTACACACAAACTCAAAGCTCAAAAAATGAATTCGATATTAAAAGTGCGTCTGAATGTAGGCCTAAACCTATTTGCAAATATTATACTTGTATGCATTTCACACACACACACACACACACACACACACACACACACACACACACACACACACACACACACACACACACACACACACACACACACTAATTAATTAAGATAGAGGAGGACAGCTTGAGGCTTCAAGAAAACCTGGACAAGCTGCAGGAATGGTCGAACAAATGGTTGTTAGAGTTTAACCTAAGCAAATGTAATGTAATGAAGGTAGGTGTAGGGAGCAGGAGACCAGATACAAGGTATTATTTGGGAGATTAAATACTTCAAGAGTCAAAGAGAGAGAAAGACCTGGGGGTTGATATCACGCTAGACCTGTCCTCTGAAGCCCATATCAAGAGGATAACATCAGCGGCATATGCCCGGTTGGCCAACATAAGAACGGAATTTAGAAACTTGTGTAAGGAATCATTCACAACTTTTTATACCACATATGTCAGACCAATCTTGGAGTATGCGGCTCCAGCATGATGTCTGGTTGATGGGGTTCTGGGAGTTCTTCTACTCCCCAAGCCCGGCCCGAGGCCAGGCTAGACTTGTGAGAGTTTGGTCCATTAGGCTGTTGCTTGGAGCTGCCCGCAGGCCCACATACCCATCACAGCCCGGTTGGTCCGGCACTCCTTGGAGGAAACAATCTAGTTTCCTCTTGAAGATGTCCACGGTTGTTCCGGCAATATTTCTTATGCTCGCTGGGAGGGTGTTGAACAACCGGGGGACTCTGATGTTCATACAGTGTTCTCTGATTGTGCCTATGGCACCTCTGATCTTCACTTCACCATGGAGTCCATATCTAGTCAAGCATGAGATTAAACTGGAAAAGGTTCAAAGGTTTGCCACCAGACTAGTACCCGAACTGAGGGGTATGAGCTACGAGGAGAGACTACGGGAATTAAACCTCATGTCACTGGGAGACAGAAGAGTTGGGGGACATGATCACCACATACAAGATTCTCAGAGGAATTGATAGGGTAGATAAAGACAGACTATTTAACACCAGGGGCATTCGCATTAAGGGACACAGGTGGAAATTGAGTGCCCAAATGAGCCATAGAGACATTAGAAAGAATTTTTCAGTGTCAGAGTAGTAGACAAATGGAATGCATTAGGAAGTGAGTGGTGGAGGCTGACTCCATACACAGTTTCAAGTGTAGATATGATGGAGTCAAGTAGATTCAGGAATCTGTACATTAGATGATTTACCTGCCAAGGGAAGCCGCCATTGGTATGGGGATCTCGCTCAGTTCTTCAAGGCTGAGCTGTTTTCCCTGAGGCTCAGAGAGAGAGAGAGAGAGAGAGAGAGAGAGAGAGAGAGAGAGAGAGAGAGAGAGAGAGAGAGAGAGAGAGACTGATTTAAGTATTTCTAGAAGATTATGTTGCCTTAACCCTTAATGTAAACGTTGTTGCAATACGCGTCGTGGAATCAAGTGCGTATTGACACCCTCATCTAAGCAAGGAATCCGTTCGGGAGGTTTTGAGCAAACTGGCCAGAAATACACGAGGACGCCCGAGGCTAGGAGGAGGAGGAGCACCTGGCTGCACAAACATGGGGTCTGGTGCGGGCGGTGAGAGCGTCAACAGCGCCCACGCCACGCTGGGCACACGCCCGCCCTCACCTACAACTCACCCCCACCTGCAAAAAATGTTTAATTAGTGTTTATTATTTATTCGTGACATAAACATCGCCAGGAATGTTGTTTGAGCGTTAAAATGTGTGCTCGCGGCAGCGGGGAGTGAAGGCGACATGATGGATGGATTGCACAACTCTCACGTCTCTCTCTCGGGCATTTGAGGGCGCACTTGCACCATTGGAGTGCCTAAACGACTAGTATTGGCATAATTTGTTCTTATAATTTGATGATCTTACCGAGGATGTGGACGCCTTCCACATGTCAATGTTCGTGGACAATGAAAAAAAAACTTGGCCTAATGTTGCAAAGCGATTCGGACACACTGCATGAACCATCTGAAAGATGGCTGCTAGACTTCAACCCAAGTCATTGCAAGGTAATGAAAGTGAAAAAAAACAAGGAAACCTCAAGAACAGTACACACTAATGACAAAGTACATCGCGGAAGCTGAAAATAAATAATCATATCTAATAATAATTAAATAATAATTACAAAATAATCGTATAAATAATCACACACACACCAACATGGGTTCAGAGAAGGGGAATCATGCCTAACAAACCTTCTGGAATTCTATGATAAAGTAATAACAATAAGACAGGACAGAGAACCAAGGGCTGACTGTATATTTCTGGACTGCCAAAAAGCGTTTGACACAGTACCGCGCAAGAGACTCCTGTTCAAACTTGAGAGGCAGGCGGGAGTAAGAGGAACAGGAAGAGGAAAAGTCCTAGCTTGGGTAAAGAATTACTTAACAGGCAGGGCTAGAGAGTAACAGTTAGGGGCGAGAAGTTAGACTGGCGAACAGTAACGAGTGGAGTACCTCAAGGATCGGTGCTGGCACCAGTTCTGTTTCTAATATAAATGAACGACATGTCTACAGGAGTAGAGTCCTATGTGTTGATGTTCGCGGATGACGCGAAATTAATGAGACGAGTTGTGAAGATGAGGATTGTAGGATACTCCAAGAGGAATTGAACAAGCTGCAGAGATGATCAGAGAATTGGCTACTGGAGTTCAACACGAGCAAGTGTAAAGTTATGGAAATAGGACTTGATGACAGGAGACCAAAGGGCCAGTACACAATGAAGGGGAACTACCTTTCTGTGACGATTCGAGAAAGGGACCTGGGAGTGGACGTAACACGAAATCTAACTCCTGAGGCACATATAAATCGGATAACGACAGCAGCGTACTCTACGCTAGCCAAAGTTAGAATGCCATTCAGAAACTTAAGTAAGGAGGCATTCAAAGTGCCTTACACTGCCTACGTGAGACCAGTCTTAGAGTATGCAGTCCCATCATGGAGCCCCGCCTAAAGTAACACATTAGGAAACTGGAAAAGATTAAAAAAAAATGCGACGAGGCTAGTCCCGGAGTTGCATTGGGTGAGATATGAAGAACGACTGACGGAATTGAACGCGACGATGTTAGAAAACAAGAAGGGAGATGATAGCAGCATATAAAATACTCGGGGAGATTGAGTGAGTGGAAATAGACGAAATGTTTACCCGGAATACCAACAGAACAAGGGGGGACATGGGTGGAAGCTGGAAACTCAGATGAGTCATAGAGATGTTTGAAATTTTCTTTGAGTGTGAGAGTAGTGGGGAAATGAAATGAAGTAAAGAAGCACATTGTAGAAGCAAACACTATCCCTAGCTTGAAAACTAGTTATGATAGAGAAGTAGGACAGAAGTCACTGCTTTAAGCAACCGAAGGCTAGAAAGGCGGGATCCAAGAACAAACGCTCGATCCAGCAGGCACAAGTGAGTACACACACACACACACACTAGGGAACACGCACTAGGGGACACGAGTGGAAACTGAGTGCCCAAATGAGCCACAGAGATATTAGAAAGAACTTTTTTAGTGTCAGAGTGGTTGACAAATGGAATGCATTAGGAAGTGATGTGGTGGAGGCTGACTCCATACACAGCTTCAAGTGTAGATATGATAGAGCCCAATAGGCTCAGGAACCTGTACACCTGTTGATTGACGGTTGAGAGGCGGGACCAAACAGCCAGAGCTCAACCCCCGCAAGCACAACTAGGTGAGTACAACTAGGTGAGTACACACACACACACACACACACACACACACACACACACACACACACACACACACACACACACACACACACACACACACACACAAACACACACACACACCCAAACTATGAAATTAATACCAGCCACCAGCATGTAAATCTGAAGTTAGCAAACATCATGTGCTTGTATCATGTCCGGACATGCCCAAGTTTGCGCGTTACACCTTCCATGAGGGTCAATACGCCCGCCAGACTTACCTACCAGCGATAATGACCCATATTACACCCACCATCTCCACTCCTGTGATCAATATATCCGCCAGATTTCCGTACCGAAGATTATGACCCATATAACACCTCACTTTACTCTGGATCATACCTGGAGAGGGTCTCGGGAGTTCTTCTACTCTCCAAGCCCGGCCCGAGGCCAGGCTTGGTCCACCAGGCTGTTGCTGGGAGCGGCCCGCAGGCCCACATATCCAACATAACCCGGTTGGTCCGGCTCTTTTTATTAGAACTTCCACCTTTGTTCCGGCAATATTTATCATGCTTACCGGGAGAGTGTTGAACAGCTGTGGACTTCTGGTGTTCAGTGCTCTCTGATTGTGCCTATGGCACCTCTACGCCTCACTGGTTCTATTCTGCAATTTCCTTCCGCACCTTTCCCTCCAGTATATTGTTATTCTACTGTGCAAATTTGGGACCTGGCTTTCCAGTATCTTCCATGTACATATTATTTTATGTCTCGTCTCCTTCCCAGAAGGTACACTTTGAGAGCTTTGAGACGATCTCAATAATTTAGGTGTTTTATTGTCTCTATGGGTGCCGTCCTCTGCATTCTTTCTATTTCAGAGATCTCTTCTGTTCTGAAAGGGGAAGTGAGTACTGAGCAGTACTCAAGACGGGACAGCATCAGTGATTTAAATAGTATTAACATTGCTGTGGGGTCTCTGGATTTGAACGCTCATAATCCATCCTTTCATTTTCCTAGCCTAGCCAAATATAGGAATCCATTCCTATATTTGCTCGGTTATGTTTACTAGATGTCAGATCGCCAGACATCATAACTCCCAGATCTTTTATATGCTCTTCCCTTCCAGGAGTAAGTGTGGCTGTGTCCTGTACCCTGTATGTTGTTTAAGTTCCTCGTCTCCACCGTGACTCTCTGGAACTTATCACTGATAAGCTTCATGTATGAACCTTCAGTTGCAAGTATAGGTTAGGTCCAATACTGGTGGAGGTTTTTGATTTTGATTTCGTATATGTGAAAAAATATTTTCGATTTTCCTTATATTTATTTATACATACAAGAGTTCTTACATTCTTGTAAAGCCACTAACACGCATAGCGTTTCGGGCAGGTCCTTATCTCTTGTATAGTTTGATTGTTCCAATTGGACATCTTCAAGAGAAAACTGGACTGTTTCCTAAGAGAAGTCCCGGATCAGCCGGGCTGTGGTGGGTATGTGGCTCTGCGGGCCGCTCCAAGCAACAGCTTGGTGGATCAAACTCTCACAAGTCGAGCCTGGCCTCGGGCCGGGCTTGGGGAGTAGAAGAACTCCCAGAACCCCATCAACCAGGTATCAACCAGGTATCAACCAGGTATCAACCAGGTATTTCCTTAAACTACTGTGATCGCTTCAGCGTCTGCTCTATTTCTTAGATCTCCCTGTTTAGGTTTATACCTTCTACCTTTGTTGTTGAGTCTGTTTAAGCAGTTCGTGATTTTTTTCCTTCTCTTGTAAAGCTTTCTGCGTCTTGGACGTGTAATCTATCCACCAGACTTACACCCCCATGAACAATACCACTAGGGCCGTGACGAGGATTCGAACGTGCGTCCGGGAGCATCCTAGACCCTGCCTTAATCGACTGAGTTACGTCTGGGATGCTCCCGGACGCAGAGTCGAATCCTCGTCACGGCCCTTGGGATTTGTTCATTTGATGCACGACGTTAGTGTGATCTGTGTGGTGTCACACCCCATATTAACCTACCACCACCTGAGTCACCTTCCACCTCATCATACCTACAACCTTTCCCTTCTTCTGTGCCAGCAATAAAGACCAAATCACCACCTTAACTACTCAACGAGGAGACATCTCCTGTCCCACGAGCGCAACCCATAGCCTGTGCTTCTTGCCAAGCTCCTGTTGCCAGGTAAGTTACGGGCTCACCATAGCCCGTGCTACTTGGATACTTGTTCCGAGTAGCTGAATCTATAACAAACAACAACGGTAACACTGGACCAGCACAGTGACTAATGAGGAATGCCTGTGGCGTAGTAAAATATAATATTCATCAAATCTTTGCTAAAGTTCAATAGCCTCGGCTGATTTACCAAACATGAAGCTAAACTGGGCCACAGGAGCCATCCTTTGGTCCCAAAAGAGGGTTGGTAAGCCACGCTCGAACTACAACCAGGAAAAAGTGGCGTCATAATAGAAGTGCAGGGACGATAACGCGACTTAGTACCCATCGGTAATGGGTTTCCCATTGTCTGGGGTTCCCACCCACCCTTAGGCAACGAGTGACCTACTCCAGAATCCCCTCGCAACAGCACATACCTCCCAGGTATCTATTTACTACTAGGTGAACAGAGGCAATCAGATGCAAGTAAACCACCCCCCTCGCCCAAAACAACTGGACAAGACCTGGAATCCAAGTGAGGTTCCAGTGGTGGTGAGCCGACTGTACTAACTACTGGTCTACTGTGGCACCCGTGACTCCTGTAAGGCCACGACCAACACCTCGGATTCATGCACTGAACATGTAGATGATACACGCTTCAGATGATACACGCTTCAGATACACGCTTCAGATGATACACGCTTCAGATACACACTTCAGATGATACATGCTTCAGATACACACTTCAGATGATACCTGATCAGATAACCACACTTCAGATGATACATGCCTTCAGCATACACACTTCAGATGATACATGCTTCAGATACCACATTCAGATGATTACATGCTTCAGTACCCACACCTTCAGATGATTACTGCTGTCAGATACACTTCATATGATACATGCTTCATATACACACTTCAG
>WNGS01004374.1:1117000-1136338 GCA_020271785.1 Procambarus virginalis
GGAATTGTGCAAAATCCTGGTTTGTATCTCGGTGAGGCTGCAGGATCCAAGTAAGTTCAGTACAACTTCTGGTTGCAATTCTTTTGACCAAGTCGTTAGCTCAGTCGATTAAGGCAGCGTCTGGGATGCTCTCGGACGTAGGTTCGAATCCTCGTCACGGTCCTTGTGGATTTGTTCATTTGATGTATCACGCTATTGTGATTTCTGTGTGTAAATTGTGTATTTGTGGTGTAAATTGGTATTTTCTGCATTTGTGTTCCTCACGTGTTGCCCCAAAAAATGAGGTGATTTGATAAAATGCTATGCCCAAGATTACCATCCGAGTGCCGGCGGGGAAGTGGTTCATATAGCCTCGGCTATCACTTCCTTTTGTCCGGTCGTGATGGTCAAGTGGTTTAAGGCGTCCCTGTACATACCAGTTGCGTTGCTCCTGGGAGTATGGGTTCGAGTCACTTCTGGGGTGTGAGTTTTCAGTTGTATCTAGTCCTGGGGACCATTCAGGCTTGTTTGCATTTGTGTTCCTCACGTGTTGCCCCAAAAAATGAGGTGATTTGATAAAATGCTATGCCCAAGATTACCATCCGAGTGCCGGCGGGGAAGTGGTTCATATAGCCTCGGCTATCACTTCCTTTTGTCCGGTCGTGATGGTCAAGTGGTTTAAGGCGTCCCTGTACATACCAGTTGCGTTGCTCCTGGGAGTATGGGTTCGAGTCACTTCTGGGGTGTGAGTTTTCAGTTGTATCTAGTCCTGGGGACCATTCAGGCTTGTTTGCATTTGTGTTCCTCACGTGTTGCCCCAAAAAATGAGGTGATTTGATAAAATGCTATGCCCAAGATTACCATCCGAGTGCCGGCGGGGAAGTGGTTCATATAGCCTCGGCTATCACTTCCTTTTGTCCGGTCGTGATGGTCAAGTGGTTTAAGGCGTCCCTGTACATACCAGTTGCGTTGCTCCTGGGAGTATGGGTTCGAGTCACTTCTGGGGTGTGAGTTTTCAGTTGTATCTAGTCCTGGGGACCATTCAGGCTTGTTTGCATTTGTGTTCCTCACGTGTTGCCCCAAAAAATGAGGTGATTTGATAAAATGCTATGCCCAAGATTACCATCCGAGTGCCGGCGGGGAAGTGGTTCATATAGCCTCGGCTATCACTTCCTTTTGTCCGGTCGTGATGGTCAAGTGGTTTAAGGCGTCCCTGTACATACCAGTTGCGTTGCTCCTGGGAGTATGGGTTCGAGTCACTTCTGGGGTGTGAGTTTTCAGTTATATATATATATATATATATATATATATATATATATATATATATATATATATATATATATATATATATATATATGCTGAAAACCCTTTCCACTTTCTTACCCAAGGAATGGGTAAGGAGTGCATAATAGATGACTTAACTAAACCACACAATCACCAAGTCGCCAATTTCGCACCATCACACTACTTTACAATATAACCCACCACCATCACCACACAACATTACCAAACCACCACCAACGCTCACGTCATTACTCGTCCGTGTGGTCCTTAACAGCGTGGAAGTCGGGAGTGTCCCTGGTAATGGAGAGCGAACTCGCCGACCATCAGTTACTCCACAAACAATTACCGCGTCCGAGTCTGTTTTTCTGTGAGGGGGTGGTGGTGTGTGTGTGTGTGTGTACTCACCTAATTGTGCTTGCGGGGGTTGAGCTCTGGCTCTTTGGTCCCGCCTCTCAACCGCCAGTCAACTGGTGTGCAGATTCCTGAGCCTACTGGGTTCTATCATATCTACACTTGAAATTGTGTATGGAGTCAGCCTCCACCACATCACTTCCTAATGCATTCCATTTGTCAACCACTCTGACACTAAAAAAGTTCTTTCTAATATCTCTGTGGCTCTTTTGGGCACTCAGTTTCCACCTGTGTCCCCTTGTGTTAAATAGCCTGTCTTTATCTACCCTATCAATTCCCTTCAGAATCTTAAATGTGGTGATCATGTCCCCCCTAACTCTTCTGTCTTCCAGCGAAGTGAGGTTTAATTCCCGTAGTCTCTCCTCGTAGCTCATACCTCTCAGCTCGGGCACTAGTCTGGTGGCAAACCTTTGAACCTTTTCCAGTTTAGTCTTATCCTTAACTAGATATGGACTCCATGCTGGGGCTGCATTCTCCAGGATTGGGCTGATTGGCCTGTGTATGTGTGTGTGTGTGTGTGTGTGTGTGTGTGTGTGTGTGTGTGTGTGTGTGTGTGTGTAGTACAGTGTAGTGTACCGCTGAGTGGTGGGCAAGGCATGTGTGTACTAACTAGATATGTGTCAACACAGCCCAGGAGGACGAGCCGCAGATCAAGTGTTAGCAAACGAGCCTCGGGGAGACGCCTCGACGTTGGTGTCTGACTCAACGCGAGCCCTTCATCGTGTCTGAACTGATTCTTGCAGTCCATCATCATGTTCATAACGTGTAAGTCAAAATCTGGCTACAAAAACTCTGCATCAGTCAGGATTTGAACTTGCAGCCCCCGCAACCCGTCCTCGACTCCAGTCCATTACATCCAGCGGTCGACCCCACAGACGCATTCATAAATTTGTACATGCTGTACACTCAAAACGGGAATTTTCTCATATATTTAGTAATATTATAATATATTAGCATATTGTGCATATATAGGCATAGGTTAGGTTACGTGTTTAGGTTCTGTTGGCGATTATTTGTATTTGTAATACGTGGGTGAAGCATTTATAGCGTTGTGGTTCGAACAACCCGTCCTCGACTCAAGTCCATTACATCCAGCGGTCGACCCCACAGACGCATTCATAAATTTTAACATGCTGTTCATTCAAAACGGGAATTTTCTCAAGTATAAATTAATATTATAATATATTAGCATATTGTGTATAAATAGGCATAGGTTAGGTTAGGTTAGGTGTTTAGGTTCTGCTGGCGATTATTTGTACTTGTAGTACGTGGATGAAGCATTTATAGCGTTGTGGTTCGAACAAAATTCGTCAGTGAAGCACTTGTTCCGGATATGTTCGAACGTTAGCAGTTGAGTCGTGTGTAAACCGCTTTTCATTCATAAACAGGGGGTTTGGCGGGTGCATGGAATCACTTTTGGATCTTTGTTTGGAGGACAGGCTGCATTTACAGCGTTGTGGTTCGAACAAAATTCGTCAGGGAAGCACTTGTTCCGGAAGTGTTCGAACGAAATTAGTTGTGAGTCGTGTGTAAACCGTTTTTCATTCATAAACAGCTGGGGGTTTGGCGGGTGCATGGAATCACTTTTGGGTCTTTGTTTGGAGGACGGGCTGGCACCTGGCCACGTTCAAGACTCTGACTCGAAACGTGCTTCGTTCAGCTTCAGACTGTAGCGTAAACACTTCCTAAATCAACGTAACCAAAACACCTTACCTAACCTAACCTAGGCCTAAATATGAATAAACTTACAATATATAACACTGTTAATTTATATTACAGAAAAAAGTTTGTTATTATACTTTATGGAAGATTCATTCCGTCCGTGAATCTTCAGTCAGCAGAACTTCCGGTTGCAATTCTTTTACCATGTCGTAGCTCAGTCGATTAAGGCAGCGTTTGAGATCCCCTCGGACGTAGGTTCGAACCCTCGTCACGACCCTTGTGGATTTGTTCATTTGATGCATCACGTTATTGTGATTTCTGTGTGTAACTACATTCACTATGTCAATATTAGACTTATAGCTTGGGTTAGAGGATGGGTTGGAGTCTTGAGTCTAGTAATTATGCTCACGATACCCATGAGGATCTTTCTTAACACTCATGTAAGCGATGATTCAAGAAATTCCCTGAAATACGAAGGTAACAGCAATAATTATTGAGAAGTGATCGTTTCTCCCTTCCCCCTTCTCCCTTTCCCCCCTCTATCGTTCTCCTCCTCTTTCCCCCTCTTTACTCCCCTTCTTCACCCACTCTCCATTTTATTCTCACAAGATCACTGTTGCTCAACGCAGAATTATTATTCCGGATCAGTGTTGTCTGGCAGCAAAGGAACTATCACTGCACTTTTCTACAGGTCAGTAATTAAGGAGATTTCATGAATAATTGCATTTGAGTTGATTCCTACTCTATACATTATTTAGTGTAAGAATACGACAGATAATAATCAAAGACTTTATTAAGTCTTTGATTATTAGTTGGGAAAAGTGTATATAATTATTATATGTTATTTAGTGGGAAAGTGTACAGAAAAAGTACAACACATTAATTACATAAGAGAGAGGCAGTAGCCATAAGAAGTAAACATCGTTATTATCCTGTGATCTTTTTGGGATTGGGACTTTTTTTACTTTTGTTACATTGATATGAACTATAAATTGAAGGATTAGCGTCATGTTTGGCGTTCATAATCGCCACAATCCTCACCACCACCGCCAACAATCTCTCCCCCCCCTCTCCCACCACCGCTAACAATCCTCCCTATAGACCACGAAGCCAGCGCCACACCACCAACCAGCCTCTTCCCCACTGTGGACCACAATCTGGTTCCTGGATGCTTTGAGCCAGAAACAATGATGGTCCTAATCAAACCTCAGTGGACGCTGACATTCCAGCCGTTGGCCATCTTTCGCAAACTGGTGTTATTATTATAATACCAAGTGGTGTGTGTGTGTGTTTTTTTTGCGCGTTGAACTTTATAAAGGTTTTTGCCAGGTCTTTCATTGTTTCCCCTGAGCTATACTACTATTTTTGTCCTGTCACCTCTGATCGTTTTCTTTATTCTAGTTGTTTTCCGAACTCTGATCTTTTTCTGTTACCTCTAGTGTCCTCCTGGCAAATCTTGTCTAAATTTTTTGTTGCAATTTTTTTCAAAAATCCTTTGGCAGTAAATGTTAACTGTTCTGTCAACGTGGATTGTGTCCTGTTAACCTTGACCATCTTTTATGCTTCGGGTTGAGGCATGGGGAGAGGGTGGAGGGAGGGTTGAAGGGGAAGTTGTTTCTTGTCAAGCCAACGTTCAATGGCATTCCTCCAGCCCTTTTTTTTTCCTATTTTTATTTTGTTTGCTGCTAAAGTGAGTGTATATATATATATATATTATATATATATATATATATATATATATATATATATATATATATATATATAATATGTCGTACCTAGTAGCCAGAACGCACTTCTCAGCCTACTATGCAAGGCCTGATTTGCCTAATAAGCCAAGTTTTTATGAATTAATATATTTTCTCTAAGTTTTTTCTTATGAAATGATAAAGCTACCCATTTCATTACGTATGAGGTCAATTTTTTTTATTGGAGTTAAAATTAACGTAGTTATATGACCGAACCTAACCAACCCTACCTAACCTAACCTACCTATCTTTATAGGCTAGGTTAGGTTAGGTAGCCGAAAAAGTTAGGTTAGGTAGTCGAAAAACAATTAATTCATGAAAACTTGGCTTATTAGGCAAATCGGGCCATGCATAGTAAGCTGAGAAGTGCGTTCTGGCTACTAGGTACGACATATATATATATATAAAATATTATATATGTGTGTGTATATCACGAAAATAAACACGTGATTAAAATGTGACAATGTCAGACCACGGAGGAAAAATGAAACAGGAATTTCCTTAAGTACTTTCGTATATTAATACATCTTCAGAAGGAGTGATTTTACAGATCGAGTGCTGGACATAAATAGGCAGGAGAGAATGGTAAAGTGAGGTGAGGTACAATCGATTAAGTCACCCCAGAGATGGCACGGGCATGAATAACCGTAAAGGTAATTATAGCATACAATAGTAAATATATACAATGAATTAGTGAGACAAATGTGCTCCAATGATCCTACTTAAATCGCCCTTTAATTGATCTATGAAAAATGGATCTAAGTTATATAGACCACTGCTAATGTTCAAATTACTTTCTTTGTGATCTGTATCAAAGCAGATTCAATTATATTTCTGTTATAGGTGCTTTTACAATTTGTTATGAAGAAGCCATCTCCCAATCAATTCGGTGAGCATCTTCTGACAAATGAACAAACAGAGCATTAGACAATTGGCCCTGTCTTACAGAGTATTTATGTTGCGATATTCTACATTTCAAATCTTTAGATGTTTGCCAACATAGAACTTATTACAGTCTTTACAAGGTATTTTATAAATGACACAATTATCACTACGAGGGCTGTTCCTAACTAATAGCTTACCAACAGTGTTTTCGTAGCTAAACATTACATGTATGTTAAAAGTTTCAAAGCCTTGACAATATTCTCAAACCCAGAGAAATATGGTAACATAACACATTCTTTGGGCGAATTCTTTCACTGCATATATTATATGCAGGTATGATATTGTGGTCTGATATATAGTATGACTCCGTGGTATGATATGTCATATTATATATGTATATATAATATTATATATATATATTATATAATATATTATATATTATATAATCCAAAATTCATGAAAATGAGTTTTGGAGAACTCCTATTTCAGCTAAGCCCTGATGCTAAGAAAATAGTTAGAGGGATAAAAGCCCTAAATCAGAAGATAGTAAATACAGAATATGCGGTCATATTTAATGAGACATGTTTAAAAGAAAACCTGCTGCCAGTATATATATATATATATATATATATATATATATATATATATATATATATATATATATATATATATATATATATATATATATATATATATATATATATATATAAAGTTTGTGAGGGTACCAACTCGGGTGACAATGTGGGGACCCATAGCCTCGGAGAAGAAAATAAAAAGTATTCAGAGAAGACCTTGTGGTTTCTCACTGAACACTAATATTATCTTCTCCAACCACCGCCATTCTTTTGTATGTACTTATATATATATATATATATATATATATATATATATATATATATATATATATATATATATATAATGGCCCAAAGGCTACTTCTCCGCAACTTTAAGAAGGCTGTCCTCGTCCTCCTTATTTACTCCAGTATCATGTACGTTGTGATCATATCCCTTCTGTTACCTCTTTCCTCTAGGGTTGAGACATGTATAGTTACTTTAACCTACACTTGAAGTTTAAATCTCTTACGTTATGCTGCCGCTGCTTCTGAGTCTGCTGTTGTTTTTGCTGCTGCTGCTGCTGTTGCTGCTGCTGCTACTGGCAGTGTGCTGCTCATGGTGTCTTTTGAGCTGGCTCTTGTTGCTGATCCAGAATTGTTGCTACTGGCTCTGTTGTTGCTGTTACTAATGTTGCTGCTTCCAGTGATAGTGGCATTCCTGCTGCTGCTGCTGCTGCTTGGTGAGTAGCTACCCCTTATCAGTGTTACTTTTGACTCTGACTTTTAGTGTTGCTGCACTTGTGACTGATACTTGACTCTGTTACTTGTATATGAGGGACAGTGTTTATTTCAAGTCATTGTTACTTTCCTGTATTACTTTGATATTGCCTTTACTTTTATATTATTGTTACTTTCACATTAATGTTACTTTGATATTACTGTTACTTTTTATTACTGTTACTTTTATTACTTTTACTTTGTTAATATTGTTATGATATTCTTGTTACATTTTTACTACTTGTTTTTTACAATTACTCTAATGCTACTGGTAGTCTAGTAATGTTATTACATTAATATTACAGCTACGTTCCTTTTATTGTTACTTATGCTCAACTGTAACTTTCCTGTCACTTACCTCCCTGTCGTTGTTATTTTCCTATTGTTATTGTCTTTATTCGTTGCTACTTTCGCGTTGCTATGGCATTACCGTTGTTACATGTCACTGTTACTTTGTCCAGCTGTTGCTTATACTTGCTACTTTATAGTTTCTGAATTGTGGTGACGGCACTTTTTGTATCTGTGACCTGTAGATGTTACCTTACTGTTGCTCTCCTGTTGCCCTCCTGTTGTTGTTCTTCCGTTACGTCTGCTGCTACTTTGATGGGGAGTGTGTGGACCAACAAGGCGGCTCGTTGTCTGAGGAACAGTCGCAACGGAATTTAACCGCACTGACGCAGTTGTGTGGGAGAGGGAGCATTACCCGTAGCCACATGGGAGAGTGGAGCATTATACATGAATGTATAACTGCGGTACATGTATGTGTGTGTGTGCTGCTTCAGCTCCCCAACTGAAGGCAGACATTAGAGCTCTGAGGTTCCGCTTCAAGCTTTCGTCTGCCACTTTACAGTCAGGCGACTGTGGTGACACTTCAGCGCGTCATGTCTTCTGAATCCGTTCATGGAGTCAACGTCGCCTGCGTAATTCAGTCCCCATATTCACTCTCCGTACAGTAAACACGTTTGTCTAATGATCTATGGCTTATCTCCGTAATAAATTCCCCCATTCACAACTTACTTCCCTTCCTGTGTCAAACAGTTTAAGACACAAGAAGCGCGTTCGATGCTCCTAAGAACCTTGCACGTCTTCCGTATTATTTTATATTCTTCATTGTCGTGAGGTTCACTACTCTTAACATGGACGCCCCCTCAACACCACGCGTAGTGGCCACCAACTCACGAATTATGTCCCACAAGCAAGTTAAAAACATGACTGTTAGACAAATTTGTTACTGTCAACGACCCTCGCCACTGTGGCACGAGGCCAGTAAACACTAAAGCTTCACCACGCCACAGACGACCTTTGATGTGAGAGACTACTGGCTCTACGGTATAACTGGAGGCCACGTGTATATCCTTGTGGCTTAGGCGAAATTCGAGGAAGCTGCAGGTGAGGCAGACGGCTGGTGTGGACACGCACCTGTCGGAAACAGGGCGAGGATCACACCACATCCCAGAGTGAGACTACACCTGCAGTCTATATTAACCAGGTTCTTCTTAACGTTTGAGTATTAAACTCGCGAGAAGTGAATATCTTCAACAGAGACGACACCGACAATGTTTGACACGATCACCCTACGTAGAGTAAGAAATATCATATAATTATGAATAGTTTGCTTAGTTAATTCATAAATATGGCAGCCAAATCAATTATAACTCGTATCTAATTAAAATAATTAAAATAAATAGTTGCCTCGTTACGACTTGACGCCAACATAACCTTGAATATTTATCAATTCGCATCGGGAGAATAATGAGCGCTGACGACCGCTAACCTCTCCCCTGGTGAACGAATGTGTCTCACCTTCAACATAACTTAATATGGCATTTTTGCCATAAACTGCCATACATATGACAGTTCATGCAACAATATATATATATATATATATATATATATATATATATATATATATAATATATATATATATATATATATATATATATATATGAAGGGTGGGAGCCCGTCCTGCCCAGGCCCTGACCGCTGAACGAGAGGGAACAACAGCAAGATAGTGTCCGGAGTTGCATCTTGCTCGTCCAGTAACCAGCATGATTCTCAGGCCACAGTTCAGGAGAAAAAATATAAAGGTGTTTGCATCTGCTCCCCAGCACGTCACTGGATCCGCTAGCTTCAGTCGGCTGTTTTTGTCGAGCAGAATCCCGGACCGTTCCGGTAAGTCCCGACAGTCCCAAGAAGTCCTGGACAGTTCCAAGAAGTCCCGAACAGTCCCAGATGTCCCAGATAGTCCCACGATGTGTTGGGCAGTCCCGAAAAATACCAAAAAGTCTCCTCGAGCCGTTTCAAGCAACGCCCAGGCAATGTGAGCGGTCATTAGTATTCCCTGACAGTCGAGGCTCAGTGCGGTGAATAGTTTAAAATCTCTGATATCTACTTCGGTCTGGTCATGGACTCGACAACACGGCCTGGTCCTGGACGCAACACAACGGTCTGGTCCTGGACGTGACAACACGGCCTGGTCCTGGACGCGACAACAGGTCTGGTCCTGGACGCGACAACACGGCCTGGTCCTGGACGCGACAACACGGTTCTGGTCCTGGACGCGACAACACGGTCTGGTCCTGGACGCGACAACACGGTCTGGTCCTGGACGCGACAACACGGTCTGGTCCTGGACGCGACAACACGGTCTGGTCCTGGACGCGACAACACGGTCTGTCCTGGACGCGACAACACGGTCTGGTCCTGACGCGACAACACGGTCTGGTCCTGGACGCGACAACACGGTCTGGTCCTGGACGCGACAACACGGTCCTGGTCCTGGACGCGACAACACGGTCTGGTCCTGGACGCGACAACACGGTCTGGTCCTGGACGCGACAACACGGTCTGGTCCTGGACGCGACAACACGGTCTGGTCCTGGACTCGACAACACGGTCTGGTCCTGACGCGAACAACGGTCTGGTCCTGGACGCGACAACACGGTCTGGTCCTGGACGCGACAACACGGTCTGGTCCTGGACGCGACAACACGGTCTGGTCCTGGACGCGACAACACGGTCTGGTCCTGGACGCGACAACACGGTCTGGTCCGGACGCGACAACACGGCCTGGCCTGGACGCGACAACACGGCCTGGTCCTGGACGCGACAACACGGCTGGTCCTGGACGCGACAACACGGCCTGGTCCTGGACGCGACAACACGGCCTGGTCCTGGACGCGACAACACGGCCTGGTCCTGGACGCGACAACACGGCCTGGTCCTGGACGCGACAACACGGCCTGGTCCTGGACGCGACAACACGGCCTGGTCCTGGACGCGACAACACGCCTGGTCCTGGACGCGACAACACGGCCTGGTCCTGGACGCGACAACACGGTCTGGTCCTGGACGCGACAACACGGCTGGTCTGGACGCGACAACACGGCCTGGTCCTGGACGCGACAACACGGTCTGGTCCTGGACGCGGCAACACGGTCTGGTCCTGGACGCGGCAACACGGTCTGGTCCTGGACGCGGCAACAGGTCTGGTCCTGGACGCGACAACACGGTCTGGTCCTGGACGTGACAACACGGCCTGGTCCTGGACGTGACAACACGGTCTGGTCCTGGACGCGACAACACGGTCTGGCCAGTCATCTCAGTACCAATGTATGGCTGTGCTTTCAGCACACACATGTTGAAGACTGGGCACAGGAAGCTATTCCACCAGGTCTGGGTACACGACTGCGTTACACCAGGACTGGGTACACGACTCCGTTACACCAGGTCTGGGCAGGTCAACACACTCTAGGTTGGGAGAGGGAGGGTTGGCTTAATTTGAGTCTTCTTATCAAGTACATTTTTTGTACAATGCAGACAAGTGTCAGTAAGCAGACGATGTGTCACAATAACGGGGCTGAAGACATGAAGACCAAACCACACTCCAGAAGATGAGGAGACGACGACGTTTCGGGCGTCCTGGACCACTATCAAGTCGACTGTCTTGCTAATGGTCCAGGACGGACCGAAACGTCGCGTCTATATGGACGTCGTCTATATGGACAGTGTATGGACTCAGTCGTCCATACACTGGGTGTCTGTGAGGCGGGTGACGTGCTCTATCACACTGATCATGGTGATGGTGCTGGCCGAGGGCGACGGTGGTGGTGGCAGCTCTACCCGCTCCTGTGAGGTACCCGCTGACACCAGGAAACAGGTGTGGCAGCAACAAGCACAGCTAAGATGAAGTGCAGGAGAATGTTTGTGCCTGGGCTCGCTGTAAGGGTCTCTGAAGTCATTAAGGGCACTCGGTTGAGGAGTTAGATCTGCCTTGATTCATCTTTGTGGTATATGATAGCAATCTATCCTTGCAGCCAAGTCATACAGGATAATATCCACATTATCGTGAGTATCAACATTTAATTCATCCAAGTTATTTCTCATAATATTGTGGATTGTATCACGTTTATATATATATATATATATATATATATATATAATATATATATATATATATATATATGTATATATATATATATATAATATATATATATATATAAAATAAACCTGGTTGATGGGGTTGTGGGGAGTTCTTCTACTCCCCAAGCCCGGCCCGAGGCTAGGCTTGACTTGTGAGAGTTTGGTCACCAGGCTGTTGCTTGGAGCGGCCCGCAGGCCCACATACCCACCACGGCCCGGTTGGTCCGGCACTCCTTGGAGGAATAAATCCAGTTTCCTCTTGAAGATGTCCACGGTTGTTCCGGCAATATTTCTTGTGTATTTATTATATATATAATTTATATAATATATATATATATATATATATATATATATATATATATATAATATATATATATATATTAGCTGTACCCGGCCATGCGTTGCTGTGACTCAGCAACATATGTGTGTTGCTGAGCAACAGCAACCCTCCCCATGCCTCCCAGTCCTCCCAACAATTCCCCCCGTCCCAACGTCCTCCCAAGCAATCCTCACTCCCCGGTCCCCTCGTCCTCCCCACCATTTGCTCCCTCCCCCATCCCTATGTCCTCCCCACCATCCTCCACTCCACCGTCCCCTCGTCCTCCTAACCATTCCCCACTCCACCGTACCATCGAAATAAAAAACATGAAAAAATAAACATTAATTATACTCACGAAATGAACGGTATGGTAAACAAAGCTCAATTCAACGCAATGTCACACAAAATAATTAAATAAAAATTAAAATAACTCGAAATCTATGATAATTCAATTTAGTATAGAGTAAGTTGCTCTTACGTTGACGTAAAAAGTATTTTTTACGTTACTTACGTTTAAAAAAATCCTGTTTTTACCTGTCACAGGTGTGACATCTATACTTATACTCACGAATGAACGGTATGGTAAACCACATAGCTCAGTTCCAACGCAATGTCACACAAAATATAAAATCAAAATGAAATAAGTCGAAATGTGTGAAAACTTAATTTGTCAATGCAATCGAAATTTTTTAAATGGAATCGTACTATATTTAGTATATCGTATGTGGCTCTTACATGCTACAGATAGCGCTGTTTCTTAAAAAAGTTTTTACCTGTCACAGGTGTGGCATCTATACTTGTATTTATGAAATGAACGGTATGGTAAACATCACACCTCCATTCTAACACAATGTTACACAAAATAATTCAATAAAAAAATAAATAAATCAAAATCTATGAAATTCAATTTATCAATGTAATTGAAAATATTGAAATTGAATTCGTTAAATATTTAGTATAGCATGTGTTATTATTACATGCAATAGAGGTGCTGTTTAAAAAAATAACATGTTTTTACCTGTGACAGGTGTGGTATCTATATAGTAATTATATAAAAACACGTGCATATTCAAATGGAACGTTGTGTCAGAATTTCAAAGCAATCAGTGAAGAACTTTCAGAGATTACAGCGTGTGTTACTCTTACGTCCATCAAATGGCACTGTTTAAAAAAAACATGTTTTTTCCTGTCACAGGTGAGGCATGTATGTAGTAGGTATATAAAAACACGCGCTTATTCGAATGCAACTTCGTGTCAAAATTTCAAAGAAACCGTAAAGAGGTTTCGAAGATTTCTCACACATGAAAAACATATGAAAAACAGTTTTTTTTAAACACATGTTTTTTTTTCCGTCACAGACGTGACATAAATGTAGTATGTATATAAAAACACGCTTGGATGCGAATGGAACATTGTGTGAAAATTTCAAAGCAATCGGTGAAGATCTTTCGGAGATTAGCGATTTTGAACATACGAACATTTCCACTTATATATATACACACGTTCACAGTACAATCTCCATCTCTTTTCCTCCTTCCCCTTCTCGACCACTTCCTTTCCTTCTCTCTTCCTGCCATTTATTCCCCCAGAGCTGTAGAAGGGGATAATCAACCTGTTAATTGAATAAGTCCAACTGTCCTATTAAAAGCCAGCAGCAGCAGCCAGGCGCCGACCCCACAAAGGCTGTTGTTGTGTAATGTGTTACGGTCACTCTGGCGTGCTGGGAGGCAATGTATGGGGTGGGAGAGGTGGGGCGGGTGATGGGAGGGCGACGCATGGGAGGGGAGAGATGTGTTGGGAAGGTGGAGGGAGGGAAAAAATGGACGGAGAGGTATGAAGTGAAGAGACAGGTATAATAGTGGGGGAAAACGATGTAGGTTAAATAGAGAAGGGTAGGTAGAGGGAAGGTACAAAAGAGGGAATGAGAATGCAGGAATAGAGAATGGATAAAGCGGGTGATTGGTGAAGGTGGAGAAGGAGAGGAGAGCGTAAAGGATGTATAGAGACCCACGAATGAAAATTCTTATTAGAAATTCATTAAATATAGATGGCCAAATTAGGATATTGAAATCGATCGATAATTTGTCGCTCGCACGAGAGAGAGAGAGAGAGAGAGAGAGAGAAGAGAGAGAGGAGAGAGAGAGAGAGAGAGAGAGAGAGAGAGAGAGGAAGAAGGCAGGGAAGAGAGACAAAGAGGAAAAACAGAATGAGTTGTGTAACAAAGATTGAGGGAAGAGAGACGAGAGGAAATATAAAGAGAAAGGTTATAGAGAAGAGTTGGGACTGACTAAAGAGTTTAATAAATTTATCTCAAGACTAGTTGTCTAGTCACTAGGTGTGACCAACCAGCTAATAAAGGATTGAGTATTGATAGTTGGTTTAGTCTACACTAAACTACACTATATAGATTTTGATTTAGATTTAGAAACTACATTCTTCAGTGATTTAAACATTATTACAGATATTAAATTGAGAATCAGAACCTATGTTTATAACAACTTATACAGATCAATACTATAATGTTCAAGTGCTTCCTCGAACACTATGAAATATAACAGTGAACATTGACCGTATGGGACATGCAACGGTGAACATTGACCGTATGGGACATGCAACGGTGAACATTGATGATTTGGAACCTGCAACAGTGAACATTGATCATGAGGGGACTTCCAACGGTGAACATTGACCTTCTATTTTGAAGTACCTGAAGTTGAAGGGGTCCAGAGGTCCTGTGATATAACAAACTGGTTATTTCCGACGTTTATGACCATCAGACGGACCATGTCGGCCACTTTGACCACATGAATGTTTTGTATCATTCTATAGACAAATTAAAACGTGCTCTTCCCCTACATTCATGTAACTTGTTAGGGGATTCTGTCAGCATTGTTCATATGAAGTTGCAACTCGCATCTCTGTGTGTCTGCCTCACTGATTCACTCATCCTAGTCCTCATTTAAGTGTGAGAGTATTGAATGAGTAGGGCATGAGAGGGGCAGGGAAGCTATACAGGTCCACACAAGAAAAGGAACTGATCTGTGAGGGGTGAGGGGGGGGGGGCAGCAAAAGCTGGGATGGGATGGGGGCGAAGGTGGGGTGGTGATTGAATGAGACATGGGGGAGGGATGGGCAGGAAGGGATGGATTAAAGTGAGGTTGTTGGAGCAGGATAGAGGATTATGGGTCTGAGAAGGGGCTTGGGTGGGGAGTGGCATAGAAGGAATTGAGGGGTGATGTGGCCCCGGCTGTGGCCTGTGGTGGTCAGGGAAGGGGTTTTTTTCAGACTACCTCTTCTCTCCTGCTTTTCCTCGGCAATTTTGTCATTGAACTCGATGTAGTTTGTCTGGCACGACACTGCCTTTCTAAATCCAATGCTGCTATTCTGTTATAAAAGTTGTCCTTTGAGTTATACCATTGCTATATTTCTGATTACATTCTGCACTTTACCTGGAATACTTGCCTACTATCTGGCTTCTTGTTAATGTTGGCCTAACTTAACCTTACCAAACCAAACCAAACCTAACCTAGCCTAACCTAACCTAACCTAGCCTAACCTAGCCTAGCCTAGCCTAACCTAACCTAACCTACCCTACCCTAACCTAGCCTAACCTAGCCTACCTAACCTAGCCTAACCTAACCTAGCATAACCTAACCTAGCATAACCTAACCTAGCATAACCTAACCTAGCATACCTAACCAAACCAAAATGTTGGTAACTACGCTTCCCATTTACCAGAATTCTGGGAGATGTCTTGCCTCCAGTATTTTCATTTAAGATTTTAGCTAGTGGATGAGAAAGGACCTCTGCAGCATCCTTCAGTGTGATAATATCAAGTCTGGTCAAATTGCTTTTTATCGCATCTGTCCCTTAAGATTCTTGTTCACCTCACCACTAAATGACTCTTGTGCTATTTAGTGTTTCGTTATGTGTGTGTTCTCACCTAGTTGTATTCACCTAGTTGCGATTGCGGGGGTTGAGCTTCGGCTCATTGGTCCTACCTCTCAACTGTCAAGCAACCGGTGTACAGATTCCTGAGCCTATTGGGCTTAAGCATATCTACATTTGAAACTGTGTATGGAGTCTGCCTCCACTACACCAGTTCCTACTACATTCCATTTGTTAACTTCTCTGACACTAAAAAAGTTCTTTCTCATATATCTATGGCTTATTTGGGTAGTAAATTTACATCTGTGTCCCCTTGTGCGTGTGTCCCCTGCGTTAAACGGTCTTTATCTTTCCTATCAAGTCCTGAGAATCTTGTATGTGGTGATCATGCCTCCCCTAAGTCTTCTGTCTTCCAGTGACGTAAGGTTTTGTCCCGTAGTCTCCCTCGTAGCTCATACTCTTCAGCTCGGGTACTAATCTGGTAGCATAACTCCTAACCTTCTCTAATTTAGTCTTTATTTAGTCAGCTCCAGTATGGAGTCTACGGACTCCATCCTGGAGCTGCATACTCCAGAACTGGTCTAATATATGTGGTATACAAGTTTCTGAATGATTCCTTGCACAGGTTTCTAAAGGCTGTACTTATGTTGGCAAACCTAGCCAACATATCAGAGGATATCATCAGCGCCAATCCTATGGCGCTGATGATATTCTCTTGATGTGGGCTTCAGCGGACAGATCTGGCGAGATATCAACCCTCAGGTCTTTCTTACTTTCCGGTTCTTGAAGATTTTCTTCTTCCAAATAGTACCTTATATCTGGCTTCCTGCTCTCTACACATATTTGTATTACATTTGTTCAGGTTAAACTCTAACAGCCATTTGTTGGACCATTCCTACAAGTTATTCAGGTCATCTTGAAGCCTCCTGTTGTCCTTCTCTGTCTTAATCCTTCTCAAAATTTTGGCATCATAATGTGTGTGTGTGTGTGTGTGTGTGTTTGTGTGTGTGTGTGTGTGTGTGTGTGTGTGTGTGTGTGTGTGTGTGTGTGTGTGTGTGTGTGTGTGTGTGTGTGTGTGTGTATTCACCTAGTGGTGTTTTGCGGGGGGGTTGAGTTCTGCTCTTTCGGCCCGCCTCTCAATTGTCAATCAACTGTTTACTAACTACTATTATTTTCCACACCACACACACACACACACACACACACACACACACACACACACACACACACACACACACACACCACACACAACACACACACACACACACATAAAAATATGTGTGTGAGTTGATAAAGGTTGATAAAGACAGGCTGTTTAACACAAGGGGCACACGCACTAGGGGACACAGGTGGAAGCTGAGTGCCCAAATGAGCCACAGAGATATTAGAAAGAACTTTTTTAGTGTCAGAGTGGTTGACAAATGGAATGCATTAGGAAGTGATGTGGTGGAGGCTGACTCCATACACAGTTTCAAATGTAGATATGATAGAGCCCATTAGGCTCAGGAAACTGTACACCTGTTGATTGACGGTTGAGAGGCGGGACCAAAGAGCCAGAGCTCAACCCCCGCAAGCACAACTAGGTGAGTACAACTAGGTGAGTACACACACACACACACACACACACACACACACACACACACACACACACACACACACACACACACACCAAAGAGCCAAAGCTCAACCCCCGCAAACACAACTAGGTGAGAAGTAGGTGAGTACACAGGGAGCAGCCCGTAACAGCTGGCTAACTCCCAGGTACACATTTACTGCTAAGTAACAGGGGCATCAGGGTGAAAGAAACCGCCCATTTTTGTTTAGCGCCGGCGCCGGGAATCTAACCCGGGCCACAGGATTACATGTCCAGTGTGCTATCCACACAGCCACCGGCGCCACAAGGGCGCCATCGGCACCCCTGTGTGTGTGTGTGTGTGTATGTGTGTGCGTGTGAGCACGCTCTGGTAAACAGAAAGCCTGACAAACCTCTAGGTAGATAACATATAATTGGGCGTACCTTGCTACACCAGCCCCCTTTCTTTGTGCTCCAGCCTCTCGTCACGGGACCTGTCCCCTTGCCTGTGTCCCCTATCCTCCCTCCCTCTCTCCTCCTATCCTTCTCGTCCGCCCATGTTCTTTCTTTGGCACTTTCATTTATCGATGTCTCAAGCCGGTTCGGAGCTGGGTTACGCGTACATACATTTTCATTACATAAATCGGAAATTAACATAATTATTGTATAAATCGCATGATATCACAGTGATGTTAATCATCTGTGTTCCCTCTCCTATCTTCGCCAGTGATAACCGTGTCCCTTCCCCCTACTTTCCCCTTTGACACCTGACCTTTTACCCTGTATCCTGCTCTATCCTCTATACCACATTTTTTTACGTATCTCCATCACCTCGTCCCCCATCCACAATCTTTTATCCTTCTGGGTACAGACAATCCCCCCATCCACAATCTTTTATCCTTCTGGGTACAGACAATCCCCCCATCCACAATCTTCTATCCTTCTGGGTAGTACAGACGACACCACTTCCCTATTCATTCTCGTGGGTTGCACCAGGCTCGACGCCACCGTCCACCATGGCCGGCGACCTACACACCTTCCCTTTCCCTTTATGGCGGCAAGAAAAGGGCGGATTATATGGCCTCTCAAGAGGGCAGACGAGGAATGGAAGGTTGGGAAGGAGGTGGCTGGCAAGGGAGAAGGGATGGTGGATGACGAAATGTGGGGGATGGATAAGGGGGAAAGATAAGGACAATGGGGATGTATGAGAGAGTAGTAATGGACGGGAGGATGTGTGAAGAGATCAGTACACACAGTAAGGGGGAAAGTGTCAGTGTTTTTCCACCATTATGTTAGTTAGAGCTTCACAAATATTGATCACAGAAATTACGAAACTTCCCACGAAAATTCTCGAAAATGAGCCAAAATTGTAAATTATAAACTAATCTTTCGCCAATTTAAAAATACTAAACGTGTCTTTACGCTTGAAATAATAGCAGCGAACTATTAACAACAGAACAACAGCAACAATTGTCACCATTGCAACATATAACAGAGGTGGCGATGAGTCAATAACGTGGCTAAAGTATGTTGACCAGACCACACACTACGACGACGTTTCGGTCCGTCTTGGACCATTCTCAAGTCGATTGAAACGTCGTCGTCCCTTCACCTTCTAGTGTGTGTGGTCTGGTCATCATATAACAGGAGCAAGCGTGTATTTTACCCAGTAGACGTAAGCCTACTGGCAAGCCTCGAACGTGTGTCCCAGACTGCTCCTTATGCACGGCTCGTCCTCCCACAAGTTTGTAAACAATGACACAGCAGAGATCACCTTCCCCCTCACCCTCAGGGTCAACTTGTCAAGAAAATAGTCAGGTTTAATGTTAATTTGGTGCA
>WNGS01004374.1:1140988-1152813 GCA_020271785.1 Procambarus virginalis
GTGTAACTGGTCAAGGTCACATAACCATTCAGTAGACAGAGAAGGAGTACGAAATCCATCTAGAGGAACGAGTGGAGTACACTGAAAGAGGAAGTTGTTGAAGCCACTTCCATCCGTAACATTAAAACTCCGAATCGATAAAGAATTCGAAAACCAGAAAAGTTAAATTAAACGCACCAGGCACAACAAGGCACGGAGGTGGGGTATCGAGAGCTAGGCCTCACTTCCCGTAGCACTGTTAGGTAAGGAGTGTTAGGCCAGCACCCTCTACCGGCCATCCGCCACACCAAATTGACTCCAACTTTCAGCAAACATGACAAATTTCAACAGGTCCAGAAGCGGACACGGAGTAGACAGCCTCCACCTGCCACAGACACCAGACTCAACACTCCACTCTCTTGCAAGACATCTCTTATTTCTTCCATAAAACTGTACATTCAGCGAACTCGCTCTCTCTCAAAAAAAAAATTAATATTATATACCGCTGTAAAACAATGTTTAAAAACTGGCCGGAAAATATATTCCCAATTCCAGACCTCATGAAAGTTGCAGGGGTCGTTATAGATGCTAATATTTCTTAAAATGTGGTACTGGGGCCGACCCCGACAGACCTATGACACTCACATAGCCTTCATGAGCCATCTTGGAAAGTTCGGTGAGAGTCTGGCCTCGTACTTTGGACACACAGACAACAAACAGATATTCCATTTTATAGAAATAAATATATAGAACTACTCATGTTTTTATTATTATTATTCATCTGTTCAGTAAGGCCTTTAAAGTGCATTATTTAAGGGTAATGAGTTAAAAAAATGTATTTTGATTATATGTTTTTCTTACTGGCAGATATATTTAGTTTGAGGACTATTATTTGTTTTTACTAAATAACACGAAGGCGGACTTAACTAAGTAGGCTGAGAATATCATGTTGTAGAGACACCAAGATGAAAGTAAATCATATTTTAGTACAAATCAGTAAATAAAAATCAGAAAGTATTAAAGTCTACTCTCATCTCAGTGGTTTTCTTCCTCATTGAGAACATGACTTGCGTGAGTGCCTTGAGATGTTTACACTCTCAGGTGACTGATATGTTTATACACTCAGGTGTCCCGAGATGTTTACACTCTCAGGTATCCTGAGATGTTTACACTCTCAGGTGTCCTGAGATGTTTACACTCTCAGGTGTCCTGAGATGTTTACACTCTCAGGTGTCCTGAGATGTTTACACTCTCAAGGTGTCCTGAGATGTTTACACTCTCAGGTGTCCTGAGATGTTTACACTCTCAGGTGTCCTGAGATGTTTACACTCAGGTGTCCTGAGATGTTTACACTCAGGTGTCCTGAGATGTTTACACTCTCAGGTGTCCTGAGATGTTTACACTCTCAGGTGTCCTGAGATGTTTACACTCTCAGGTGTCCTGAGATGTTTACACTCTCAGGTGTCCTGAGATGTTTACACACTCAGGTGTCCTGAGATGTTTACACTCTCAGGTGTCCTGAGATGTTTACACTCTCAGGTGTCCTGAGATGTTTACACTCTCAGGTGTCCTGAGATGTTTACACTCTCAGATGCCATAATTGTTAACGTTTAACATTCATGTTTATGTGTGGCTGGGTACATAGAGCACACGTTCCGCGCTCTTCCAACGTAATTGGATGCCATTGGCCGCGCTGTTGTCAGCGATAGCATTTTGGGAAGTTCAGGAATATGTGGATTGACTGGAAGTTCACACCGAGCTGCTAGTGTGTGCTTGAGCAGCTGGAGACGGTGGAAGTCCCTAAAGAAGAGGTGGTGTTGGAGACAGGAGCCTTCCTGCGATCACACAAATCTCTCTCTCAACTTTCACAATCTGCTGGTTCTTGAAAATTTTATTTATTATCTCGCCCGAGTACCGTAGTTGGTGGCGTGAGACCATCGCACCACCACAGTGGTCGATTGTGGCTCCACCACCACAGTGGTCGAGTGTGGCCCCACCACCACAGTGGTCGAGTGTGGCCCCACCACCACAGTGGTCGAGTGTGGCCCCACAAACCACAGTGATCGAGTGTGGCCCCACAAACCACAGTGGTCGAGTGTGGCCCCACCACCACAGTGGTCGAGTGTGGCCCCACCACCACAGTGGTCGAGTGTGGCCCCACCACCACAGTGGTCGAGTGTGGCCCCACCACCACAGTGGTCGAGTGTGGCCCCACCACCACAGTGGTCGAGTGTGGCCCCACCACCACAGTGGTCGAGTGTAGCCCCACCACCACAGTGGTCGAGTGTGGCCCCACCACCACAGTGGTCGAGTGTGGCCCCACCACCACAGTGGTCGAGTGTGGCCCCACCACCACAGTGGTCGATTGTGGCCCCACCACCACAGTGGTCGAGTGTGGCCCCACCACCACAGTGGTCGAGTGTGGCCCCACCACCACAGTGGTCGAGTGTGGCCCCACCACCACAGTGGTCGAGTGTGGCCCCCATCACCACAGTGGTCGAGTGTGGCCCCACCACCACAGTGGTCGAGTGTGGCCCCACAAACCACAGTGGTCGAGTGTAGCCCCACCACCACAGTGGTCGAGTGTGGCCCCACCACCACAGTGGTCGAGTGTGGCCCCACCACCACAGTGGTCGAGTGTGGCCCCACCACCACAGTGGTCGAGTGTAGCCCCACCACCACAGTGGTCGAGTGTGGCCCCACAAACCACAGTGGTCGAGTGTGGCCCCACCACCGCAGTGGTCGAGTGTGGCCCCACCACCACAGTGGTCGAGTGTGGCCCCACCACCACAGTGGTCGAGTGTGGCCCCACCACCACAGTGGTCGAGTGTGGCCCCACCACCACAGTGGTCGAGTGTAGCCCCACCACCACAGTGGTCGAGTGTGGCCCCACAAACCACAGTGGTCGAGTGTGGCCCCACCACCGCAGTGGTCGAGTGTGGCCCCACCACCACAGTGGTCGAGTGTGGCCCCACCACCGCAGTGGTCGAGTGTAGCCCCACCACCACAGTGGTCGAGTGTGGCCCCACCACCACAGTGGTCGAGTGTAGCCCCACCACCACAGTGGTCGAGTGTGGCCCCACCACCACAGTGGTCGAGTGTGGCCCCACCACCACAGTGGTCGAGTGTGGCCCCACCACCACAGTGGTCGAGTGTAGCCCCACCACCACAGTGGTCGAGTGTGGCCCCACAAACCACAGTGGTCGAGTGTGGCCCACAAACCACAGTGGTCGAGTGTGGCCCCACCACCACAGTGGTCGAGTGTGGCCCCACCACCACAGTGGTCGAGTGTGGCCCCACCACCACAGTGGTCGAGTGTGGCCCCACCACCACAGTGGTCGAGTGTGGCCCACAAACCACAGTGGTCGAGTGTAGCCCCACCACCACAGTGGTCGAGTGTGGCCCCACCACCACAGTGGTCGAGTGTGGCCCCACAAACCACAGTGGTCGAGTGTAGCCCCACCACCACAGTGGTCGAGTGTGGCCCCACCACCACAGTGGCCGAGTGTAGCCCCACCACCACAGTGGTCGAGTGTGGCCCCACCACCACAGTGGCCGAGTGTAGCCCCACCACCACAGTGGTCGAGTGTGGCCCCACCACCACAGTGGCCGAGTGTAGCCCCACCACCACAGTGGTCGAGTGTGGCCCCACCACCACAGTGGTCGAGTGTGGCCCCACCACCACAGTGGTCGAGTGTGGCCCCACCACCACAGTGGTCGAGTGTGGCCCCACCACCACAGTGGTCGAGTGTGGCCCCACCACCACAGTGGTCGAGTGTGGCCCCACCACCACAGTGGTCGAGTGTAGCCCCACCACCACAGTGGTCGAGTGTGGCCCCACAAACCACAGTGGTCGAGTGTGGCCCCACCACCGCAGTGGTCGAGTGTGGCCCCACCACCACAGTGGTCGAGTGTGGCCCCACCACCGCAGTGGTCGAGTGTAGCCCCACCACCACAGTGGTCGAGTGTGGCCCCACCACCACAGTGGCCGAGTGTAGCCCCACCACCACAGTGGCCGAGTGTGGCCCCACAAACCACAGTGGTCGAGTGTGGCCCCACCACCACAGTGGTCGAGTGTGGCCCCACCACCACAGTGATCGAGTGTGGCCCCACCACCACAGTGGTCGAGTGTGGCCCCACCACCACAGTGGTCGAGTGTGGCCCCACCACCACAGTGGTCGAGTGTAGCCCCACCACCACAGTGGTCGAGTGTGGCCCCACCACCACAGTGGTCGAGTGTGGCCCCACCACCACAGTGGTCGAGTGTGGCCCCACCACCACAGTGGTCGATTGTGGCCCCACCACCACAGTGGTCGAGTGTGGCCCCACCACCACAGTGGTCGAGTGTGGCCCCACCACCACAGTGGTCGAGTGTGGCCCCACCACCACAGTGATCGAGTGTGGCCCCACCACCACAGTGGCCGAGTGTAGCCCCACCACCACAGTGGTCGAGTGTGGCCCACCACCACAGTGGCCGAGTGTAGCATGCGTAGCACAAGGGCCTGCAGTCCCTGGTACATAGTCAGACAGCATCCCTCCTTGTCCTCAGCTTGCCAGCAGCTGAGGAGAGACGTGTACACTACAGATCATTCCTCCAGCAGGCGGCGGCCACGGCCAGCTTTTATGGGGTCTTAATAAACTATTATCGCTCTTTTCCAACTTGGAAAAAGTGCCGTTGTTAAAATTTATGGGTCGTGGGAGTGAGTATGGTGGTGTGGGGAGATGAGGTCAGCCCCGTCCTACTTGTGCTGCTGCTGCTGATACTTCCAGTACAACTTCCTGTACTGCTATTTCTAGTACCATGCAAGTACTGGTACTAATATTGGGAACACACTTCTCCATTCTTCCTCCAGAACAGCTGAACTATCAATCCCAAGCAGTTCGTTATCTTCCTCTTCACTCTTATTGATTCCTAACCCGTCTTCTCCTACCCCGTCCCGTCCAGATGTAGATCAGGTCTTTCTATGGGCTACAGAAAATAATATGGTGTTTAACGAAGACAAGTTCCAGCTCATGCGCTATGGAAAGAATGAAAATATAAAAACTGAAACCACGTACAAAACTCAGGCAAATCATAACATAGAACGAAAAGGCAATGTAAAGGATCTGGGTGTACTCATGTCGGAAGACCTTACCTTTAAAGAACACAATAAAGTAGCCGTCACAACTGCAAGAAAAATGACAGGTTGGATAACAAGAACTTTTCACACTAGAGATGCTGTACCGATGATGACACTTTTCAAAACGCTTGTGCTCTCTAGAGTGGAGTACTGCTGCACAATGACAGCCCCTTTCACTGCGGGTGAAATTGCTGACCTGGAGAGCGTGCAGAGATCCTTTACTGCTAGAATCCACTCGGTAAAACATCTAAACTATTGGGACCGACTAAAGAGCCTAAATCTGTATTCCCTTGAGCGCAGGCGGGAGAGATACATAATAATTTACACGTGGAAAATATTAGAGGGGCTGGTCCCAAACCTGCACACAGAAATAACATCACATGAGACTAGAAGACATGGCAGGATGTGCAGAATACCCCCGTTGAAAAGCAGAGGTGCAACTGGTACTCTGAGAGAGAACTCTATCAACATCAGAGGCCCGAGACTGTTCAACACGCTTCCACTACACATAAGGGACATAACTGGCAAACCCCTCACAGTGTTCAAGAGAGAACTGGATAAGCACCTCCAAAGGATACTGATCAACCAGGCTGTGACTCATACGTCAGGCTGCGAGCAGCCGCGTCCAACAGCCTGGTTGATCAGTCCAGCACCAGGAGGCCTGGTCGATGACCGGGCCGCGGGGACGATAAGCCCCGGAAGCACCTCAAGGTATCCTCAAGGTAAGGTACCCCATAACTCTTGCACTCTATAACTCTCCTATCCCATAACTCTCTCACCTCATTCCTTTCCCACACCATCCCTCTTTCACCCCATCACTCTCCCTCCCCTATCCCAATCCCAGACAATCCCTTCTTCCGAATCACTCCTCTCCACCACTATTCCTCTACGGTTGACGCCAAGCTCAGACCTGGGAGGACGTGGGAGGAGGGGGCAGCGCTCCCACTAGAGACTGGGAGCTGACAGCCCCTGGTGCTCGAGAGAGTAAGGCACTAGTGACAGTCGTAAGGGTCCTGCGTTCCGTTCCCTCAGTAACAGTAGAGACATTTGTGCAACGTTTCCTTACACTTAATGCCTCTTTTCACTTAACAGTAAATAGTTACCCGTGAGATAGACAACTGTTGTGATTCAGGAAAATACCTGACGCCGGCTTTCTCACGTCTAACAGCAAAATACCAATGATGTGGTGGAGGCTGAATCCATACACAGTTTCAAGTGTAGATATGATAGAGCCCAATAGGCTCAGGAACCTATACACCTGTTGATTGACGGTTGAGAGGCGGGACCAAAGAGCCAGAGCTCAACCCCCCGCAAGCACAAATAGGTGAGTACACACACACACACACACACACCTGAGACAGCCACCACCAAATATTGCAGTCAGGTGTGGAGTCCTCGCCTGAACAGCGGTGAGAATATAGAGAGGGAACCACAGCTCTGCTCTCCCAGGTATTAGCGGGGGGACATCAACGGAATCTCAATATAAACAATAATTAAAAAAGTTGAAGATTGGAAAGAAGAAATATGAGTGGTTGCTGATTATAGTCACAGACACCAGGACAAAATTGTTATAGGTAAAGTTGCAAATAAGAAACGAGTTAAACGATGCTAGTTTAGTTGAGCCGATCTCTCTTCACGTCGTTACATGTAAATACTGCTGTATAAACACAGGAAGGCAGTTATTACATCAAGCAGCCGGGCGCACGCGCACCCGTGCTCGCTCCCCCACACACGCAAACTCCCGCACGCCTTACGAAAAAAAAGGCTCGTACACCACACGAACGCAAGTCCAGAATACTAATAAACACACATTGGTTCATACAGGTGATGGTGGACGGTATGAAGCGTTAATACCAAGGCAGAGTATGAGGGAGCAGTGGTACAGGAGGACTCCCACCACGCTCTCTACCTCCAGGAAATACTTGGGTAATTGGCGGTGGTGGTTTGTGTTCCTACTGGCCTGGTGCTGGTGTTGTGGTGCTGGTGTTGTGGTGGTGGTGTTGTGGGTGGTGGTGTTGTGCTGGTGTTGTTTGTGGTGGTGGTGTTGTGCTGGTGTTGTGTGGGGCTGGTGTTGTGGTGGTGGTGTTGTGGTGGTGGTGTTGAGCTGGTGTTGTGGTGGTGGTGTTGTGGTGGTGGTGTTGTCTGCTGGTGTTGTGCTGGTGTTGTGGTGCTGGTGTTGTGGTGGTGGTGTTGTGCTGCTGGTCTGTAATTCTCAAAAGGTTCTAAAATCCTTTGGTTTATATGTCTTGTCTTTCCTCCTCAAGAGTCAGGACAGTTAATAAGCATAATTAACTACCATAATTAAGGAGTGGTGTCAGCACTATTAGCATCAATCACTGGGCTTATATAATTATCATTTGGTGAGTAATACTCAAGAGGTCTGGTACACCTGCTGGGCCTGGTGGCTGATTGGACCCTACGCTGGATACGTAATCCTGCGGTCCAGAGTTCGATTCCCGGTGCCGGCGAGAATCAATGGGCAGAGTTTCTTTCACCCTGATGTGCCTGTTACCTAGCAGTAAATAGGTAACGTAAGGGGTCATCATACAGGCTGTCGATGTATTGACCGTACAGGTGGACGGTGGTCTCATATTAATGTTTAAGGATAATTATTAAAGTGGTAAGTGGTGGCCGCGGCGCTGACCCCACTCACTCATTACCAATGTCCATTACAACTGTTGACGTTATAAGGGGTAGTGCCATTATAGTGGGGTCCCAGGCACGTGGGTGGTGGTGGGGGTCCCAGGCACGTCGGTGGTGGTGGGGGGTCCCAGGCACGTAGTGGTGGTGGGGGTCCCAGGCACGTGGGTGGTGGTGGGGGTCCAGACACGTGGGTGGTGGTGGTGGGTCCCGGCACGTCGGTGGTGGTGGGGGTCCACAGGCACGTAGGTGGTGGTGGGGGTCCCAGGCACGTAGGTGGTGGTGGGGGTCACAGACACGTGGGTGGTGGTGGGGGTCCAGGCACGTGGGTGGTGGTGGGGGTCCCAGACACGTGGGTGGTGGTGGGGGGTCCCAGACACTGTGGTTGGTGGTGGGGGTCCCAGACACGTGGGTGTGGTGGGGGGTCCCAGACACGTGGGTGGTGGGGGGGTCCCAGACACGCGGGTGGTGGTGGGGGTACCAGACACGTGGGTGGTGGTGGGGGTCCCAGGCACGTCGGTGGTGGTGGGGGTCCCAGACACGTAGGTGGTGGTGGGGGTGGTCCCAGGCACGTAGGTGGTGGTGGGGGGTCCCAGGCACGTCGGTGGTGGTGGGGGTCCCCAGGCACGTTGGGTGGTGGTGGTTGGGTCCCAGACACGTACGGGGGTGGTGTTGGGGGTCCCAGACCACGGTTGGTGGTGTGGGGGGTTCCCAGGCCACGGTGGGTCGGTGGTGGGGGGTCCCAGGCACGTCGGTGGTGGTGGGGTGCCCAGGCACGTGGGGTGGTGGGGGGGTCCCAGACACGTGGGTGTGGTGGGGGTCCCAGACACACGGGTGGTGGTGGGGGGTCCCAGGCACGTGGTGGTGGTGGGAGTCCCAGACACACGGGTGGGGGGTGGGTCCCAGGCACGCGGGGCGGCTGGGACACATGCGTCCCGCTGCACACTGTTAATCTAGTTAGGAGGCAATAAATGGGATCTAATTTGCATATTATTGCCAGCAGTGGTTGATAGCGAGGCGGCGGCTGGCGCCCCTTGTCTCTCCTCTAACACCTGCTGATTGATGACGGTCTCGCTCCCTCCCGCATGGCTCCCTCACCTCCCTCTGGCTCCCTCCCTCTCCTGGCTCCCTCACCTTTCAAACACCTTTCTCATAATATTATGCATCACGTGTTTCCATCACAATAACTTGGTGTGTGGTTGTTGGTGCAACAGCTGATGCTCCTGAGTGGGTCTCCCATGATAAGTGTTGATGTGGCCGGAACACACACCTTTACTCCCTGTATTAGTAAAGAAAACACCACAAAACACACACAGTGGGCTTAGCGAAACATCCATGAACTCTGGTGTTTAGTTTTACAAACCAGGGCAGCGAATGGAGTTTGGAATTGATAAAAAAAGGTCCAACATTTTGTTTCCACCAGACATGTCAAGCAAACTCTACTTCAGGGTTTCCAGAAAGATTCCTCGATTTTTTTATGGTGAAACTTTGCAAACGAGAGCTTTGTGTATTGTCGGATTTCCAGTTGTATGAGAGCGCTGAGAGGTCAGCAGAGGAAAACAGTTATGTTTATACTTTGTATTATCATACCTCACTCTTATTGTTGTATCTGTTAGTGTTGTGAAAATTGTGGTTAATCGTATTTTTGCTGTGTTTTAATCGAACGCCGACCCTGCAAGACGACCCTGCAAGACGACCCTGCAGACTCTGCAAGACGACCCCACAAGACGACCCTGCAAGACCACCCTGCAAGACGACCCTACAAGACGACCCTGCGAGACGACCCTACAAGACAACCCTGCAAGACGACCCCTACAAGACGACCATGCAAGACGACCATGCAAGACGACCCTACGAGACGACCCTGCAAGACGACCCTACGAGACGACCCTGCAAGACGACCATGCAAGACGACCCTACGAGACGACCCTGCAAGACGACCCTACAAGACGACCCTGCAAGACGACCCTACAAGGACGACCCTGCAAGTCATGGTAAATGACTCAAAATTTGGTGACGTCAGTGAGAGTAACTACAGCAATGTCGTCAGAGAAGTCCGAAGTTGTCTGTACGAACTTGTCGAGCTTCACTAATTAATTGGTTCATAAAGTTCTTCGCTCCTTCAAGCTTCTGTAGAGAACACAAGCTCCAGAGTGTATATACTTTACTCCTAAACGAGAAGGATTTGACTGCTCTCTGGCAAGATAACAAAAAATCTTGACCAACTGTTTGAGATTCCTGGCCACGCCCTAGTACTGTCTGCTGAGGCTGTACTTCAATAGAGTTCCAAGACAAAGTCAACTTTCGGTAAGCTTATCTTAAGCTATCTATTAAGCTAAGATCAGTAAGCTTATCTAATAATATGGTTTCGTTCACTGGTGTTGCAGCAACTCTTGCCACGTCTGAGCGTCTGCTACTCTCATCCCGAGATGGACACACGCAGTTCGAACATGTCTTCATCTAGGGGCGTCTCCATCTTGGGCGACCTGCACCATGTAAATCACTTAATGCGTTTTTAAGTCGTAATGTGTCCAGTCATCGTTACTAGGAGTCACATGCAATGAATATGACGGCTTTGTATAACTTAACTCTGTTTACCATCAGCGGATCAAGAGTGCTCGACCGTTGCGTCTACGATCAGCGAATCAACAGTGCACGATAGGTCGCCATCGATCAGGGCGTCGCAAATTAGTGTTTCAAGAACACTTGTCGCCTCAGCTGAAGCCCTGCTCTTTGAATCTGAATTGAATGGACAGTGATCTGAGAGATCGTTTGGTATCAAACTCGCGATCCTCAAGTTGTATCACACCCTGAGCCTCAGAGCAGGGTATGCCCTCGAGCCTCACGCTGAAGCATACCTAGGAGCCTCCAGCAGCCACGGGTAGAGTGAGAGCTTGAGAGAGAGGTGGGCGGAAGGAACTACACGGAAACACGAGGCGAGTGGTGCAAAAATAGATATAATTTAGCGGGTACAATGACCAATTTGCGGAAGGGCTTTAGAGATAGATATCGCATCCCATAAGTACAACTAGATAACACAACTAGATAAGATAAGGTAATATCAAGAGAAAGCACTAAGCTTAGTGCTAGAAGCTTATCTAAGCTTATCTAAGCTAGATAAGCTTAGCGGAGAAGACATGAACCTAACTATAATTTATATATCATTCACCTTACACCAACACCACCACCGCCACTACCACCACTACCACCACCACCACCACCACCACCACCACCACCGCCACTACCACCACTACCGCCACTACCACCACCACCACACCACCACCACCACCCCACCACCGCCATCGCCACTACCGCCACTACCGCCACTACCACCACCACCACCACCGCCACTACCACCACTGCCACCACCACCACCACCACCGCCACCACCACCGCCGCCACCACACCACCACCACACCACCACCACACCACCACCACACCACCACCATTACCACACCACCGCCAGAACACCACCACCACAGAAAGAATTTTTTTTGAGTGTCAGAGTAGGTAACAAATGGAATGTATTAAGGCCGTGATGTGGTGGAGGCTGACTCCATACACAGTTTCAATGTTAGATATGGATAGAGCCCCAATAGGCCTCAGGAACCTGTAACCTGTTAGATTCGACAGTTGAGAGGCAGGGACCCAATAGAGTCAAGACTCACCCTGCCCAGCACAATTAGGTGTGTACCACCACACCATAACATCACAACCACCACAACACCAGCGTCTCAACACCAGCGCCACAACACCACCACCACCACAACACCAGCACCAAACACCAGCACCACCACACACAAACTCCACAACACCAGCACAACACCAGCACCACCACAACACCACCACCACAACACACCACAACACCAGCACCACAACACCACCACAACACCAGCATCACACACCACCACACACCAGCACCACAACACCAGCACCACCACAACACCAACACCACCACAACACCAGCACCACAACACCCACAACACCACCACACACCACTAGCCCCACCACAACACCACAACAACACTAGCACCACCACACACTAGCCCCACCACAACACTAGCCCCACCACAACACCAGCACCAC
>WNGS01004374.1:1152838-1167745 GCA_020271785.1 Procambarus virginalis
GTTTTCTCACTTCGCTATCTCGTATCGTTCTTTTTTTTTATCAGGTCTCTTTTTTTTTCTCCCGCCTCGACTATCTCTCTTTATTGTTGTCTGTCTACCGTTACCTACTCTGCCTCCTGTCTGGTTGCATAGTTGTGTTGATGGGTCCTAGTAGTCGATTATACGGCCAGGAGGCTGCGGATGCATAATCATGTATAGACTGGTCGTGATGAAGTGATGTTGATTGCTGTGCGTGTATCTTTAACGCTGTCCGTTCTTTGCACGGATCTTCCCTTCACCGTTCACTAATCTTCCTGCGGTTCCACCATCTCTCCTCGCCTGTCACTGTCTTCCTCGCTTCCCACTGATCTTCCTTCTTCAACTTATCTGTCCTCCTTAGATATCTTCCTCCTTACAGCTATCTTGTCCTGTCGTTCACTATCGTCCTCCTTAATTATTATACGGAGGACGTAGTGAAGAGAGGAGGATAGTGAAGGAGGAGAGATAGTGAAGAAGTTTGAGGAAGATAGTGAAGAAGGAAGATAGTGAAGGAGGAAGATATAAGAAGGGACTTGAAGAGGAAGATAGTGAAGGGAAGGACAAGGTGTGTGAAGGAGGAACGAAATGCGGGGAGATAGTAGATAGTGAAGAGGAAGCGTTAAGATACAGAACAGCACAAACATCATTATAGAGTCTATGTATATGATGATGATGGGGTCTATAATATAGGACCATCACAACTAGCCACGAGAGCAAGACGACAGGAGGCAGAGTAGGTAACGGTAGACAGACAACAATAAAGAGAGATAGTCGAGGCGGGAAAAAAAAAGAGAACCGATAAAAAATAAACGATAAGAGTGGAATAAGAAAAAAGAAGCCATAATTGGCTACAAAAAATCTGTGAAAACACGACAAGACGGAGTGTACAGTAATTGGCAGAGCTTGAACGACATCTCTTCTCACACACACCACACACACACACACACACACACACACACACACACACACACGCACACACACACAACACACACACACACACATTAGGAATTAAGAGAAAGGGATTAAGACAGAGGAGGACAGCTTGAGGCTTAAGAGAAGACCTGGCAAGCTGAAGGAATGTCGACAAATGGCGTTGAATTTACACCCAACAGCAAATGTAATGTAATGAAGATGAGGGTAGGCACAGACCAGATACAAGGTACCATTTGGGATGAAATACTTCAAGAGTTCAAAGAGAGAAGACCTGGGTTGATATCAACGCCAACCTGTCCCCTGAAGCTATATCAGGGGAAACTAATCAAGCAGCATATGCCAGTTGGCTACATAGAAGGCCTTTAGAAACTTGTGTTAAGGAATCTTTCAGAACATATATACAACACATATGTCAGACCAATCCTGGAGTATGCGGCTCAGCATGGAGGCCATATTAGTCAAGCTTGACCAAACTGGAAAGGTTCAAATTTTTGCCACCAGACTAATACCCGGCTCGAGAGGTATGAGCTACGAAGAGAGACTACGGAATTAACCTCACTCGTTAAGACAGAGATAGTTGGGGATATGATCACCACGTACAAGTTCTCAGGATGACAGGGTGAGATCATAGACAGAGCACTATTTAACACAAGGGCAACGCACTAGGGGCCACAGTGGAAAATGAGTGCCCAAATCAGGACAGATATTAGGAAAGAATTTTTCAGGTCAGGGTCGTGGTGTCAAATGGGAATGCATTAAGAATTGATGGTGGAGGCTGACCCATCACAGTCTCAGTGTAGATATGATAGAGCCCAATAGGCTAGGAAACTGTACACATGTTGATTGACAGTTGAGGGGGGACCAAAACGAGTCAGAGCTCAACCCCCCGCAAGCACCAATAGGTGATACTCCTTTGCACCATTAAGATGGAATTATGAAACGGCTCTGATGGATGAATAATGTAGAACCAGATTGCTTGGAGCTTTACAGGGAGTTACCAGCTGTAAAATAGATATCATGAAAACCCGTGTCTGGGGGATAGGTAACTGGAAACTACCCACTACTACCTGTATAGGGAGGCCAGTGCATGTACAGGTGTAGCTGGAGTGAACATGTACAGGGTAAGAAAACACCACACAGCTTCCAATTAGTACCTGTGAGGCTTATATTGGCACACACATATCGCATTTAAATTATAAGTTACGCAAGCATAATAGACAACTTCTAAAACAATTTATACAACCAGTTACAGGCACACACTACAGTACCAGACTACAGTACACTAGCTCTTGCATTGGGGGGATGAAAGGTTACATGATTAGGTTCTACTTGATTAAGTTCTATATTGGATAACCTACTACTAGATTATCTAATCTATTATAGTTCTAAATAATTACAAAGTGCTTTGACAAATTGCGAGTCAATTCTCACAATGCAACAAAACCCGCCATCTAAAGGTCACATATAGCCTACCATCTCTAAGCCATAAAACCTCTTGTAAGCCAACGAACGGATTGGACCTAATTCTCAGATACGAAATAATCCTCATCGAATAAGCTGACATTATGCATTAAACTCTCAGAGATAGAGCACGCTGAGGAGCACAATCCTTAACGCTTACGAGAATGCGGGGCAATTCAACTTTCCAGAGACACGATAAATGGAACATATCACAACTCGATTGGATAATGCCACGTAAATGGATAAGACACGTGAATGTTGGGGTGGTACTTTTTATCGCAGTGAATCCCGTCTATTATTTCCAGAGGATAGCATGATAATTATACCCGTTTGGAAATTAAGATCTCCATGACACCAACTCTAAACATACAGTACGTACATACATACTAATACATACATAGACATACTGCATACATAATCACCATACGGGTGATAACAGTACATGCATACATACATAGCTATACGGCATACATACATACATTACATAACCATACATACATACATACATACATAATCACAAAAAAAAGCAATTGCCTTATAATTGGCTTAAAAAAGATCTGTGAAAACACGAGCAAGACGGAGTTACAGTAATTGGCAGAGCTTGAAGACATCTCTTCTCACACACACACACACACACACACACACACACACACACACACACACACACACACACACACACACACACACACACACACACACACACACATTAGGATTAAGAAGAGAAGGATTAAGACAGAGGAGGACAGCTTGAGGCTTCAAGAAGACCTGGACAAGCTGCAGGAATGGTCGAACAAATGGCTGTTAGAATTTAACCCAAGCAAATGTAATGTAATGAAGATAGAGGTAGGAAGCAGGAGACCAGATACAAGGTACCATTTGGGAGATGAAATACTTCAAGAGTCAGAAAGAGAGAAAGACCTGGGGGTTGATATCACGCCAGACCTGTCCCCTGAAGCTCATATCAAGAGGATAACATCAGCAGCATATGCCAGGTTGGCTAACATAAGAACGGCCTTTAGAAACTTGTGTAAGGAATCTTTCAGAACATTATATACCACATATGTCAGACCAATCCTGGAGTATGCGGCTCCAGCATGGAGTCCATATCTAGTCAAGCATATGACCAAACTGGAAAAGGTTCAAAGGTTTGCCACCAGACTAGTACCCGAGCTGAGAGGTATGAGCTACGAAGAGAGACTACGGGAATTAAACCTCACGTCGCTAGAAGACAGAAGAGTTAGGGGGATATGATCACCACGTACAAGATTCTCAGAGGAATTGACAGGGTAGATCAAGACGAGCTATTTAACACAAGGGGCACACGCACTAGGGGCCACAGGTGGAAAATGAGTGCCCAAATCAGCCACAGAGATATTAGAAAGAATTTTTTCAGTGTCAGCGTGGTTGACAAATGGAATGCATTAAGAAGTGATGTGGTGGAGGCTGACTCCATACACAGTCTCAAGTGTAGATATGATAGAGCCCAATAGGCTCAGGAACCTGTACACCTGTTGATTGACAGTTGAGAGGCGGGACCAAAGAGTCAGAGCTCAACCCCCGCAAGCACAAATAGGTGAGTACTCCTTTGCACCATTAAGAGGAATTATGACGGCTGAATGATGAATAATGTAGATACCAGAAGACTTGATTGGCCTTACAGGGAGGTTACCAGCTGTAAAACACTGATATTCACTGAAAACCCGTGTCTGGGAGGATCAGGTACACTGACACTACCACTACTACCCTGTATGAGGGAGTGAACACTGTACAGGTGTAGCTGGAGTGAACACTGTACAGGTGTAGAAGAAAACACACACAGCTTCCAATTAGTACCTGTGAGGCTTATATTGGCAACACATATCGCATAAATTATATTTATTAAGACAAGCATAATAGACAACTTCTACAAACAATTTATACAACCAAGTTACAGGCACACACTCAGTACACACTCAGTACACACTCAGTTGATTGGGATGATTAGGTTCTACATGATTAGGTTCTACTTGATTAAGTTCTATATGATTAACCTACTACTAGATTATCTAATCTATTATATTTCTAAATAATTACAAATCAGTGCTTTGACAAATTGCAGTCAATTCTACAATGCAACAAAACCCCGCATCTAAGGTCAATATAGCCTACCATCTCTAAGCCATAAAACCTCTTGTAAGCCTAACAGAACGGATTGGAACCTAATCTCAGCGGATACAGAAATTAAATCCTCATCGAATAAGCTGACATTAATGCATTTAAACTCTCAGAGATTAAGAGCACGCTGAGACCAGCAAATCCTTAAAGCTTACGAGCATGTCGGGGCAATTAAACTTTCCAAGACCGAATGGATAACATATCACATGAGTGGATATCACGTAAATGGATATCACGTGAATGGATATCACGTGAATCCTCTTTATTCCAGAGGAAGCAATGATAATTATACCTTTAAATTAAGATCTCCATGACCACCAACTCTAAACATACATACGTACATACATACATAATCACATACATACATACATGCATACATAATCACATACATACATACATGCATACATACATACATACATACATACATACATACATACATACATACATACATACATACATAATCACATATATACAGACAGACAGACACCTACACCCACCCAACCTCACACAGCCTACTTAGTATGGATGGGTGGAGGACGACAAGCTTCAGATGGAAATTGGGAACACAAATGACTTGCATGGAAATAAGAAAGCATTTCTTCAGTGTCGGAGCAATGAAGCAATTGGAGCGGAGGCGACTGTGGAGACCAACTCCGTTCACACAGTGATAGACCAACCAACAGACACAGACCAACCAACAGACACAGACCAACCAACAGACACAGACTAACCAACAGACACAGATCAACCAACAGACACAGATCAACCAACAGAGGCAGACCAACCAACAGACACAGACCAACCAACAGAGGCAGACCAACCAACAGACACAGACCAACCAACAGAGGCAGACCAACCAACAGACACAGACCAACCAACAGACACAGACCAACCAACAGAGGCAGACCAACCAACAGACACAGACCAACCAACTGAGACAGACCAACCAACAGACACAGACTAACCAACAGACAGAGACCAACCAACAGACACAGATTGTGCGAAGATTGTGATTGTGAGAGTGTGCGAAAAAAGCTAGTGGAACATCTGGAGCGAAAGAACTTTGTAACACAGCATCAACATGGGTTCAGGGATGGCAAGTCCTGCCTCACAGAGTTAATTGAATTCTACGACCAAGCAACAAAAATCAGGCAAGAAAGAGAGGGGGGGGCGGACTGCGTATTTTTGGATTGTCAGAAAGCCTTTGACACAGTACCACACAAGAGGCTAGTGAAAAAGCTGTAGATGCAGCCTGGAGTGAAAGGGAAGGTACTCCATTGGATAAAGGAGTACCTAAGCAACAGGAGACAACGAGTCAGTTTCAGGGGTGAGGTCTCGGATTGGCGTGACGTCACAAGTGGAGTCCCGCAGGGGTCAGTCCTTGGACCAATACTGTTTCTGATATATGTAAATGATCTCCCAGAGGGTATAGAATCGTTTCTCTCAATGTTTGTTGATAATGCAAAAATTATGAGGATTGAAACAGAGGATGATACTAGGAGGATATAGGACGACCTAGAGAGACTGAATGAATGGTCCAACAAATGGCTGTTAAAGTTTAACCCGAGTAAATGCAAAGTAATGAAACTAGGCGGTGGAAACAGGAGGCCATACACAAGATACAGAATAGGAGATGAAGTACTTAACGAAACGGAAAGAGAGAAAGATGTTGGAATTGATATCACACCAAATCTGTCTAATTAGGATCAGTTAGTTAGATCAGTTACGGAGACAATTAGGATCCTGTTAAACGGAGACAATTAAGACCCTGTTAAACGGAGACAATTAGGACCCTGTTAAACGGAGACAATTAGGACCCTGTTAAACGGAGACAATTAAGACCCTGTTAAACGGAAACAATTAGGACCCTGTTAAACGGAGACAATTAGGACCCCTGTTAAACGGAAACAATTAGGACCCTGTTAAACGGAGACAATTAGGACCCTGTTAAACGGAGACAATTAGGACCCCTGTTAAACGGAAACAATTAGGACCCTGTTAAACGGAAACAATTAGGACCCTGTTAAACGGAGACAATTAGGACCCCTGTTAAACGGAAACAATTAGGACCCTGTTAAACGGAGACAATTAAGACCCTGTTAAACGGAGACAATTAAGACCCTGTTAAACGGAAACAATTAGGACCCTGTTAAACGGAGACAATTAGGACCCCTGTTAAACGGAGACAATTAGGACCCCTGTTAAACGGAAACAATTAGGACCCCTGTTAAACGGAGACAATTAGGACCCCTGTTAAACGGAGACAATTAGGACCCCTGTTAAACGGAGACAATTAGGACCCCTGTTAAACGGAAACAATTAGGACCCCTGTTAAACGGAGACAATTAGGACCCCTGTTAAACGGAAACAATTAGGACCCCTGTTAAACGGAGACAGCTCCCTTTTACAGTCTCTGGCACCGGCCTCCACTTGCCCCAGTAAGCAGATGAACCAAATAAAGATGCCATTACAAGCTGCAAATCCCAATGAAAGATTATTGCAGCTTTAACGACATGGTAATTTGCAGTGATGTGGGAGTTGTATGAGGCTGCTTTACCCCTCCCAGTACCTGCGAGGAGGAGGGGGGAGGAGGAGGTGGAAGATGTGGAGGAGGAGGTGGAGGAGGAGGTGAAGATGTGGGGGAGGAGAAGGAGGAGGAGGCGCTGCATAATTCATGCTCGGCTCGTCCTGTGAGTGAGGAATTTTAATTTAAGGGGCGCTTGCTCGGATGAAAGATGGTTGGTGAGAGTGTGTAGGTGGGTGGGGGGCGGGGGAGTGTGTGTGTTGGTGGGTGGGGGCGGGGGGAGTGTGTGTGTTGGTGGGTGGGGGCGGGGGGAGTGTGTGTGTTGGTGGGTGGGGGCGGGGGGAGTGTGTGTGTTGGTGGGTGGGGGTGGGGGAAGTGTGTGTGTTGGTGGGTGGGGTGGGGGAAGTGTGTGTGTGGTGGGTGGGGGCGGGGGAGTGTGTGTGTTGGTGGGTGGGGGTGGGGGGAGTGTGTGTGTTTTGGTGGGTGGGGGGGGGGAGTGTGTATTTGGTGGGTGGGGGCGGGGGGGGAGTGTGTATGTTGGTGGGTGGGGGGCGGGGGAGTGTGTATGTTGTGGGTGGGGGCGGGGGGGAGTGTGTATGTTGGGGGGTGGGGGCGGGGGGAGTGTGTGTGTTGGTGGGTGGGGGCGGGGGGAGTGTGTGTGTGTTGGTGGGTGGGGGCGGGGGGAGTGTGTGTGTTGTGGGTGGGGGGCGGGGGAGTGTGTATGTTGGTGGGTGGGGGTGGGGGGAGTGTGTGTGTTGGTGTGTGGGGGCGGGGGGAGTGTGTGTGTAGGTGGGTGGGGGCGGGGGGGCGATGCGAGGACAAGAGGAGCTAAGTGGGGGTTGATAGGGATGACTGTTGGTTGATAGGGATGACTGTTGGTTGATAGGGATGACTGGAGGTTGATAGGAATGACTGGGGGTTGATAGGCGTGAGTACTGGGAAGCTGGCAGACACGTGTGTATGGCAGGTGTGTCTTGGCCACTACACCACTCTAGTGTAGTTCATGCCTCATCACGCCCATATAAGCATCTCCTCGCGGTATTGATCATGATGCTGTCTCTCAGAATACCAAGCACGACAAGATCCTTCTCATTTCATAGACCAGAATCTGGGGTGTGTTATAGGGGGTTGATGCCATTCAACCTCTGGAGGGTTATGAAGGCCCCACGATTACATACCTCATCAACCAGCAAGTATACCTTATACCTGGTAAGTACACCAAGAGGCGGGGCCCACCTCATTGCATATATAACTATAAATATGTGTATATACATATCCCAGCTTTTAAAACCAAGATATCTTGACCTTTGTCCTTGCTTCCTTGCCTGTCTCAATCACTCTCCACCTCCGACAGTGGCTTAATAATGCCTAGTCACAGTAACATATTCTAAGCATAGGGAAATATAACTGAGGGGAAACCACGACACTTAAAAACATGTTAACAAAAGGTCAAAGCCTACTATAATGCGACTGGAGAAGCCTTCTCCTGTAGCCACATGTGAGTTGAGTAATACATTTTGTCAGAGCAGTCGAAATGTTACATATCTGTGGTATGGGAATGTCGATTGTCTGCTGGTTTAACATGCGTGTGGTTGGTATGCACACTTAACATGGGGTGTGGTTGGTATGCACATTTAACATGGGTGTGGTTGGTATGCACATTTAACATGGGTGTGGTTGGTATGCACACTTAACATGGGTGTGGTTGGTATGCACATTTAACATGGGTGTGGTTGGTATGCACATTTAACATGGGTGTGGTTGGTATACACATTTAACATGGGTGTGGTTGGTATACACATTTAACATGGGTGTGATTGCTATACATAGTTAACATGGGTGTGGTTGGTATACACATTTAACATGGGTGTGGTTGGCATGCACAGTTAACATGGATGTTTGATGAAAGGGAGCAGTAGAACAACAGAAGTACACTTACATCGCATCAGGCTTGGATACCCATGTGCATGGGAAATAGGCTTACAGGTTCCGGAAGATGAGAGGAAATGTCAGCACTGTGGAGAAATGCCCGACAGACCTCTGGAACATTATCTAACACAGTGCACAATTACAAACCCATTAAGATTTCAACTTATATTCAACAGAGCAGAAGAAGTTGTTAAACACATGGGGCAAAATCTTACTGAAGCGACCATACGAGTCATAAATACTCATACTCCGCCCAAGTAAAACAGAAACAAGCAACACTTAGTGGGCCAGCCAGAGGCTTAGGGCCCGCGCAGGAATATCCCTGCAAAAATAAAAAAATGTGTGTGCTGGTATACACATTTAAAATAGTGTTATAGAATATACATTAAGCATGGGGAGTAAGGTATACATATACCAAACAATTAGGAACAGACCTTAAACTAAACATCACAATGAAACTATTTAGTTGACAACACCACAAACTGGAAGCTGAGTTTCCTTCTAAGTATACGCTAAAATAAACTAACTTTGTGTTGCACAGTATTACTGTCTTTGTTATACATTTTATAAACAAGTAGAACATGGTCAAACAACGAACCCAGCGTTAACTCGATACAACAAAAATTATTATTTGTTGCCAATCTATTAGGTCACTGGTGACAACACCTCTACAGGTACAGAAAAGGATATAGTGACCCACGAACTATGCCCCTGGTGGCCACCATAGTGACCCACGAACTATGCCCCTGGTGGCCACCATAGTGACCCACGAACTATGCCCCTGGTGGCCACCATAGTGACCCACGAACTATGCCCCTGGTGGCCACCATAGTGACCCACGAACTATGCCCCTGGTGGCCACCATAGTGACCCACGAACTATGCCCATGGTGGCCACCATAGTGACCCACGAACTATGCCCCTGGTGGCCACCATAGTGACCCACGAACTATGCCCCTGGTGGCCACCATAGTGACCCACGAACTATGCCCATGGTGGCCACCATAGTGACCCACGAACTATGCCCCTGGTGGCCACCATAGTGGCCATGCCCCTGGGGGTCTCCCTAGCCATAAGGGTGTTGTTGACACCAAGACACCCCGAGCTTTAAGGAGGACCCAAAGCACTGAACACAGGATATATATATATATAACTCAGGCGGCGTACAGCGTGCCACCAATTATGGGGGTGCCACTAACAGAGGTGCCACAGAGTGCCACTAACATGCACCAACAATGGGGGCACCACAACGTGCCACCACCAAGGGGAGCGCCAGAGTTATGAGCAGCGACACTGCTCAACGTACAATGGTCGCTTTCAGAGAAGTCTTGTTATGTCTCCTCTCAAGGTAGAATAGCAAATATGATAGCTGGGGTTACTGTGGGCGTTCATGGGAGAGGGGAGGATGGAGGGAGGGAGAGAATGGATAGAGAGAGAGAGAGAGAGAGAGAGAGAGAGAGAGAGAGAGAGAGAGAGAGAGAGAGAGAGAGAGAGAGAGAGAGAGAGAGAGAGAGAGAGGGAGAGGAGAGAGAGTATGGAGAGGTAGAGGAGACGTAGGGAGGAGGAGATATGAGAAGACCTCATTTACCAGGTTATCTCCCACACTATAGTGTGAGGTTCCTCACACTATACTTAATAAGGTACAACCATAAAGTGGTCCCTTGCCACCGTTGGCAGGTCCTCGACACCGTTGCCTCACCAACGGTGTTCTGCACACGTGACACTAACACTCTTGAGCACACTCAAGAGCTACACCGTGTTCAGTCACTGCCACACGTGCCCACCCTCCAACACGCCACTGTCGGAGCCTGGCGGGGCCTGCCACTGTCACTGCTGTAGCCTGCCACTGCCACTGTCGGAGCATGCCACTGTTGTAGCCTGTCACTGCCAGAGCCTGCCACTGCCGGAGCCAGCCACTGTCGGAGCCTGCCACTGCCGGAGCCAGCCACTGTCGGAGCCAGCCACTGTCGGAGCCTGCCACTGCCACTGTCGGAGCCAGCCACTGTCGGAGCCAGCCACTGCCACTGCCGGAGCCAGCCACTGTCGGAGCCAGCCACTGTCGGAGCCTGCCACTGCCACTGTCGGAGCCAGCCACTGTCGGAGCCAGCCACTGCCGGAGCCTGCCACTGCCGGAGCCTGCCACTGCCAGAGCCTGCCACTGCCGGAGCTGCCACTGTCGGAGCCTGCCACTGTCGGAGCCAGCCACTGTCGGAGCCAGCCACTGCCGGAGCCTGCCACTGCCGGAGCCTGCCACTGCCGGAGCCTGCCACTGCCGGAGCCTGCCACTGTCGGAGCCAGCCACTGCCGGAGCCTGCCACTGCCGGAGCCTGCCACTGCCACTGTCGGAGCCAGCCACTGCCGGAGCCTGCCACTGCCGGAGCCTGCCACTGCCGGAGCCTGCCACTGCCGGAGCCTGCCACTGTCGGAGCCAGCCACTGCCGGAGCCTGCCACTGCCGGAGCCTGCCACTGCCGTAAGGGTACAGTATTAACACTGCAGGGTAAGGGGCGGGGCGGCCCTCCTGGTCCCTCCCTAAACTCCCTCTTCGTCTTGTATTTAATTCCTCTCCCGTCTCTTTCCAGTTATGGTGGACGGTAGAGCGACGGTCTCGCTTCATGCAGGTCGGCGTTCAACCCCCGACCGTCCAAGTGGTTAGGCACCATTCCTCCCCCCCCCCCCGTCCCATCCTTGTCCTGACCCCTTCCAAGTGCTATACAGTCATCGTGGCTTGGCGCTTTTTCCTCATAATTCCCTTCCCCCTTTCCTCTCTTTCCCCTCCATCTCTCTCTCTCTCTCTCTCTCCCCTCTCTCTCTCTCTCTCTCTCTTCTTTCTCTCTCTCTCTCTCCCCCCTTCACCCGAGATCAAAACAAGCTCCTGGACAAGACTTCGAGCTGAGGAGCTAAGTTAGTTAAGCGTAAAGTTAACTAATATAGATTTACATGTTTATGCCAGTTTACCTTGCCTGTCATGGTGGTGTAACTGGTCAAGGTCACATAACCATTCAGTAGACAGAGAAGGAGTACGAAATCCATTCTAGAGGAACGAGTGGAGTACACTGAAAGAGGAAGTTGTTGAAGCCACTACCATCCGCAACATTAAAACTCCGAATCGAAAAAGAATTCGAAAGCCAGAAAAGTTAAATTAAACGCACCAGGCACAACAAGGCACGGAGGTGGGGTATCGAGAGCTAGGCCTCACTTCCCGTAGCACTGTTAGGTAAGGAGTGTTAGGCCAGCACCCTCCTCTACCGGCCATCCGCCACACCAAACTGACTCCAACTTTCAGCAAACATGACAAATTTCAACAGATCCAGGAGCGGACACGGAGTAGACAGCCTCCACCTGCCACAGACACCAGACTCAACACTCCACTCTCTTGCAAGACATCTCTTATTTCTTCCATAAAACTGTACATTCAGCGAACTCGCGTTCTCTCTCTCTCTCTCTCTCAAAAAAAAATTTAATATTATATACCGCTGTAAAAAAATGTTTAAAAACTGTCCGGAAAATATATTCCCAATTCCAGACCTCATGAAAGTTGCAGGGATCGTTATAGAAGCTGATATTTCTTAAAATGTGGTACTGGGGCCGACCCCGACAGACCTATGACACTCACATAGCCTTCATGAGCCATCTTGGAAAGTTCGGTGAGAGTCTGGCCTCGTACTTTGGACACACAGACAACTGACAGATATTCCATGTTATAGAAATAAATATATAGAACTACTCATGTTTTTATTATTATTATTCATCTGTTCAGTAAGGCCTTTAAAGTGCATTATTTAAGGGTAATGAGTTAAAAAAATGTATTTTGATTATATGTTTTTCTTACTGGCAGATTTATTTAGTTTGAGGAATATTATTTGTTTTTACTAAATAATACGAAGGCGGACTTAACTAAGTAGGCTGAGAATATCATGTTGTAGAGACACCAAGATGAAAGTAAATCATATTTTAGTACAAATCAGTAAATAAAAATCAGAAAGTATTAAAGTCTACTCTCATCTCAGTGGTTTTCTTCCTCATTGAGAACATGACTTGCGTGAGTGCCTTGAGATGTTTACACTCTCAGGTGACTGATATGTTTATACACTCAGGTGTCCCGAGATGTTTACACTCTCAGGTATCCTGAGATGTTTACACTCAGGTGTCCTGAGATGTTTACACTCTCAGGTGTCCTGAGATGTTTACACTCTCAGGTGTCCTGAGATGTTTACACTCTCAGGTGTCCTGAGATGTTTTACACTCTCAGGTGTCCTGAGATGTTTACACTCTCAGGTGTCCTGAGATGTTTACACACTCAGGTGTCCTGAGATGTTTACACTCTCAGGTGTCCTGAGATGTTTACACTCTCAGGTGTCCTGAGATGTTTACACTCTCAGGTGTCCTGAGATGTTTACACTCTCAGGTGTCCTGAGATGTTTACACTCTCAGGTGTCCTGAGATGTTTACACTCTCAGGTGTCCTGAGATGTTTACACTCTCAGGTGTCCTGAGATGTTTACACTCTCAGATGCATAATTGTTAACGTTTACATTCATGTTTATGGTGGCTGGTACATAGCTCACACGTTCCGCGCTCTTCCATAATTGATGCCATTGGCGCGCTTTGTCAGCGATAGCATTTTGGGAAGTTCAGGATATGTGGATTGACTGGAAGTTCACACCGAGCTGCTAGTGTGTGTGCTTGAGCAGCTGGAGACGGTGGAAGTCCCTAAAGAAGAGGTGGTGTTGGAGACAGGAGCCTTCCTGCGATCACAAAATCTCTCTCTCAACTTTCACAATCTGCTGGTTCTTGAAAATTTTATTTATTATCTCGCCCGAGTACCGTAGTTGGTGGCGTGAGACCATCGCACCACCACAGTGGTCGAGTGTGGCTCCACCACCACAGTGGTCGATTGTGGCCCCACCACCACAGTGGTCGAGTGTGGCCCACAAACCACAGTGGTCGAGTGTGGCCCCACCACCACAGTGGTCGAGTGTGGCCCCACCACCACAGTGGTCGAGTGTGGCCCCACACCACAGTGGTCGAGTGTGGCCCACCCACACCCAGTGGTCAGTGATAGCATGTGAGCACAAGGCCTGCGTCCTGATACATAGTCGGACAGCACACGTCCTTGTCCTCAGCTTGCCAGCAGCTAGGAGAGACTGTACACTACAATCATTCCTCCAGCAGCGGGCCACGGCCAGCTTTTATGGGTTCTTAATAAACTATTATCGCTCTTTTCCAACTTGGAAAAAGTTCCGTTGTTAAAATTTATGGGTCGTGGGAGTGAGTATGGTGTGTGGGGAGATGAGTCAGCCCCGTCCTACTGGGTCTGCTGTGATCATTCCAGTACAACTTCCCTGTCTGCTATTTCAGTACCATGCAAGTACTGGTACTAATATTGGGAACACACTTCTCCATTCTTCCTCCAAAACAGCTGAACTATCAATCCCAAGCAGTTCGTTATCTCCTCTCACTCTTATTGATTCCTAACCCGTCTTCTCCCACCCCATAACTCTTGCACTCTATAACTCTCCTACCCATACTCTCTCACCTCATTCCTTTCCCACACCATCCCTCTTTCACCCCATCACCTCCACTCCCCTATCCAATCCCAGACAAATCCCTTCTTCCGATAACATCCTCTCCACCACTATTCCTCACGGTTGACGCCAAGCTCAGACCTGGGAGGACGTGGGAGGAGGGGGCAGCGCTCCCACTAGATACTGGGAGCTGACAGCCCCTGGTGCTCGAGAGAGTAAGCACTAGTGACAGTCGTAAGGGTCCTGCGTTCCATTCCCTCATAATAGAGACCATTGTGCAACGTTTCCTTACACTAATGCCTCTTTCACTTAACAGTAACTATTACTCTGTGAGTTAGACAACTGTTGTGGATTGCAGGAAAA
>WNGS01004374.1:1173542-1186269 GCA_020271785.1 Procambarus virginalis
CATCTCCTAAGTATCATGTGAGTTGTGTGAGTCAGGGTGGAGAACTGAACCTCACACATGTGAGGCGACACGCACCTTTTCTGTGAGAGTGGAGGGCGAGACCTCCCGTCACGCACCAGCTCCTCCTCCTCGCCACACTATGTTGGCAGCCCGTGACACGCACACTGCCGCTGCTCCATAGCGGTGGTGTGGTGCAGGTAGCACCGACACGTCCCTCCTCGCTCCTTGATGACCGGAAACAACCCACACGCACAACCACCTCTACCTCTCTATCATCTTTTACTGTTTCTCTGCCTTCTCAAAATCCCTTTTCCACATCCATTTCCTTCTCCGCCATCTGTTTATCCCTCTTCTTCCTCTTCCTCATAACAGACGACCTAACTAGCACCAGCAGGGATGATTGTGTAAACTACTCACCGACACGTCTCGTAATATTAAAGAATGCTGCACTCGGGGCTTCTGAGTGGCGCTTCGCTGCACCTGAAGTACTGAGCGGCTGAGTGCAGCAGCCCATCTCGCCCTCAGCCAGGCTCGTCCAAGCGGCGGCCCATCCCATAAACAAATTTATCATTATTATTATTCAATATATTCAAAATTGGGGAGTTCTATTATAAACAATCAATATAATATATTCAAATTTAAAGTACGGTTACGCTTGGTTAGGTTTTGGTTAGTTTTGTTAAGACAGATTGTGACGATGAGTCACAGTAACGTGGCTGAAGATTTAATGACTGAACTACACTTCAGAAGATGGAACAACGACGTTTCGGTCTATCCTGGACCATTATCAAGTCGATGATGGTCGGCGTCGAGACGTTGCCAGTTCTCTTCATTTTCTGTAGTGTGGTTTGGACATCTTAGTTCAGGTCTGGGTCGGTGTTTAGGATCTGTTGGCAGTTATTTGCATCTGTTATGTGTTGGAGATTTTACAGGTGGAAAGTATAATGAGCATGTAAGCAATGTTGATGAGGACGGAGTGCACAATAAGGGCCATATGTTCGTTAATCCACCCACCAACCCCTTGTTTATGCAACCCGTCCTCAGGCCAAGTCCATTCCATCCCGCGGTCGACCCTAAGGACACATTCATCAATTTTAAAATGCTGTTCATCAAATAGGAATTTTCTCAAATATATATATTTATAATGTTATATACAGTACTAGCATATTGTGCATATTTAGGCATTGATCAGGTGTTTAGGTTCTGTTGGCGATTATTTGTATCTGTTGTACGCGGGTGAAGCATGTGTGGCCACGTCTGTGGTAGAAAATAATAATAAAAAAACAAACAAAAAAAACAGCGTTGTGGTTCGAACAAAATTCGTCAGTGAAGCACTTGTCCCGGAAGTGTTCAAACGTCATCAGTTGTGATTCGTGTGTAAACCGTTTTTCATTCATGAATAGGGGGTTTGGCGGGTGCATGGAATCACTTTTGGGTCTTTGTTTGGAGAACGGGCTGGTTCATGAGAACGGGCTGGTTTATAACTAACAAAGCAGCCCGTCCTCCAAACAAAGATCCAAAAGTGATTCCATGCACCCGCCAACCCCCTGTTCATGAATGAAAAACGGTTTACACACGACTCACAACTGCTGACTTTCGAACATATCCGGAACAAGTGCTTCACTGACGAATTTTGTTCGAGCCACAACGCTGTAAATGCTTCACCCACGTACTACAAATACAAATAATCGCCAACAGAACCTAAACACCTAACCTAACCAATGCCTATATATACACAATATGCTAATATATTATAATATTAATTTATACTTGAGAAAATTCCCGTTTTGAATGAACAGCATGTTAAAATTTATGAATGCGTCTGTGGGTTGACCGCTGAATGTAATGGACTTGAGTCGAGGACGGGTTGAACAAAGAGTTCTCACAACTCACAACTGATGGCGTTCGAACGTTTCTCGAACACACTCACGTCCTTGGTCTCAATAAAAGTTAAACATGTAATCATTTTTAGCCCTGAGCATACACCAAACTTTGATATATAATTATATTAATTGGCATACACAGCGCGTTCAAACTGATTATCCGTCTCTGGGGTCGGGCGCAGCTTGGACGAGCAGAGGCTGAGGATAGGTTGAGCTGTGAGTGATTGAAGGGTTCGTGTGACCCATTCATTTAAAATGTCGATCAAGGTGACTGTGGGGACGTCATCTCGTGACAGATGAGCTATTGTGGTGAGAGTGTTGACAGGTGCTGTGTGCCTGTGCAGGTATACCAGACTGCTTGAGCTATGAGTGAGCTGAGCAGGGGACGACATGTGAGGAGGGCGGTCTGCCTGCTGTGAGGAAGGTCTTCTACGGCCTGTGAGGAGTGTCTGCTTTAACTTGAACAGCAAAACAAATCAAAGTGGAATCGTCATGAGGGGCCTCGCTTGACACCCGGCACTAGGGTGCTTGACACTCACCTGTCACTGGGGTGCTTGCCAATCACCTGTCACTGAGGTGCTTCACACTCACCTGCCACTGGGGTGCTTGACACCTGCCACTGTGGTGCTTGACACACACCTGTCACTGGGGTGCTTGACACCTGCCACTGTGGTGCTTGACACACACCTGTCACTTGGGTGCTTGACACTCACCTGTCACTAGGGTACTTGACACACACCTGCCACTGGGGTTCTTGACACACACCTGCCACTGGGGTGCTTGACACACACCTGTCATTAGGGTACTTGACACACACCTGCCACTGGGGTGCTTGAACACTCACCTGCCACTGGGGTGCTTGACACACACCTGCCACTGGGGTGCTTGACACACACCTGCCACTGGGGTGCTTGACACACACCTGCCACTGGGGTGGTGAGAAGGCAAACTAAAAGATTACTATTTGTGGTGGTAATTTAGGAACTAGAGCAAGAGAAGAAATAAAACGTGAATATCTTCATGTGTTTTATACCAAATGTGTTGGAGTTTAGTGCCTGTTATACAGCATACACAAGTTATTGTAGACATTCCTTACACCTGTGAGTCACTGTTGTACGTCTCTGGTGTGAGTCACTGGTGTGAGTCACTGGTGTGAGTCACTGGTGTGAGTCACTGGTGTGAGTCACTGGTGTGAGTCACTGGTCTGAGTCACTGGTCTGAGTCACTGGTCTGAGTCACTGGTGTGAGTCACTGGTGTGAGTCACTGGTGTGAGTCACTGGTGTGAGTCACTGGTGTGAGTCACTGGTGTGAGTCACTGGTGTGAGTCACTGGTGTGAGTCACTGGTGTGAGTCACTGGTGTGAGTCAGGTCGTGAGGGGTGACTCACGGGGAAGGGGCAGCTGGCTTGTGTGTCAGGCCTTACTGTGCCCAGCAGGAGCGCGGTTGTATAGGCGGCTGGTAATACATTTAAGGAGGCCCAGAACGACTGCATGAACGACCTATACTGTCTCTGGTATATGGAGCGTTACGTTACCAGCTGTGGTTGACGTGTGACGCTACTACCACAACCACCACCACTACTACCAGCACCACCACCACCACTACTGCCAGCACCACCACCACCTCCTCATCATACACTCCTTCCTACAAGACTCTCATCAACTTCCAACCATCTCTTGAAGTCGTCTACTTTTTTTTTTTTTTTTTTTTTTTTTGGAGTAAAGAGGAAGGAGAGGCATAGGTGAAGGAAAGTATAGAAGTGGGAAGTACAGCGAGAGGTATGAAAGCAGGCGGGCTGTCTGCCTTGCTGACACGATGTGTGGGTGTTGGCAGCTAAGCTAAGCTGGCTCCCTCTTGTCAGGGAGCTGTGAGTGTGTGAGAGGTTCTTCACATGTGTTTCACCATATATGGATGTCTATAGATGAATACTGAGTAGCATTCATATATACACACTCCGATGCTTCCACACATGTTGTTCTGTTTAAGGCTCTTTGTTTAATTATTATTATTTGTCGAATTGTTCATACATATTATTATTTATCGAGTTGTTCATATATATACTTGTATGAACTGTTCCTATATACACATATATATCTCATCTGGGGATTATATACTGTGGGACAGGGTTATCATCCAGAGAATCGAGGCTCTTGGGCCACCAGCTGTGGGAGCGGGGCGTCTCATCTTGGAGTAATCTTTCTAACATTGGATCCTCTAACATTTCGATGGTGTTCCACACCCTGATGGCTTGGTGCTGCAGTCTGATGTTTAGTGGCTGTATATTCAAGAGTTCATGGAGCTCCTGGATTGTCTGATTATATGGTGGACGGTGTTTTGTTGCTCTCCTGAGCGCCTTATTTTGCACTGCTTGCAGTTTCTGCATGTTAGTTTTCTTTATGGTGTGTAGTGGTACTGGGGGATACTCTAAGTGCGGCCGAACTAGAGCCTTATATAAGTGGATCTGAATGTTAGTACTGAGGCTTCGGAATCTTCTCAGTTTTCCTAATGCTACTTTGGCTTTATTTAGTCGGTCCCTTACATGAATTTGTATCCCTGTTCTATTTATCATTAGTCCCAGTATTCTGCCTGCCTCCGCATATTGGATCGGATGGTTGTCCAGGATGATGGGGTCCGGGTTTCTTTTCGCAATGTATATTATCTGAAACTTTTGTTTGTTGGTGCTAATTTTCCATTGCTTCTCAAAGTTGTTGATGAGTTCAATTGCTGCCTTGGTCTTGTCGGCTAGTAGCGGCTTTGATGGTCCAGGTTGGCAAATTATTTGGGTGACATCATCGGCGTATGTGATGTATTCTCCATGGTGGGGTTGGGGTAGGTCCGCTGTATATATGTTGAATAGAGTGGGGGAGAGGCAGCTTCCTTGCGGTACTCCACTTTTCAGTTCTATTACGTCCCCCAAGTAGCTGCCGATATTAAGCCTAGCAGTTCTGTTGTCTATAAAGCTGCAGAGAGTAGCAGTAAACCTCTCAGGAAGCCCTAGTTCAGATATCTTATATTTTAGACCTGTGTGCCACACTTTGTCGAAGGCTTTCGAGACGTCTCTAAGCACTATATTACACTGATCTTTTTTCGACACTGCATTGGCTATATGCTCGTAGATCAGGGCTATAGCTGTATGGGCCCCTCTGCGGTTTCTAAACCCATGCTGCCTGGTGTTATACTTCCCTTCCTCTTCCATGAACTTCACAAGTCTCTGATTGATAATTTTTTCGAATATTTTACCCGGTACTTCGAGGAGGGAAATTGGCCTGTAGTTTTCAGTTTGGGTTGGGGGTTTACCTGGCTTGGGGATTAATCTTATTGTGGCATTCTTGAAGTATGTGGGGAATAGTCCAGATGCAAGAGCTGCATTTAAAATACATGTGTATTGATGGAGTGCAATCACTGGTAGGTTGGATAATACCATCTTATTTATTTTGCTGTTTCCCGGCGCCTTGTTCTTGAAACCCATAATTGTTTTATGGACCTCTGCAATGGTTATGTGTTTCATGAGGTGGCAGTCATCGCGTATGTTGTTAAGGTCTATTGTTTGCGTCGGGAGTAGTGCTGCAGCTCTGTTATCGACTTGAGCTGTAATTTCCCTTTCATTAATTGAAATTTAATTTAATTCATTCGTCTACTTCACTCCTATTTATCTGTCTTGATCCTCCTCCTCCTCCTCCTCCTCCTCCCCTTCTCATTCTTCACCACTCCTCCTCTCCCCCCCCCCGCCTCCGTGGCAGTACTCAACATGGGCAAGAACAAGAACCAAAGACACGGGCTGTGGCCGGTGTTATGGTGATGGACACGGAACTTAAGATTACTGCGTACGGGACCAGGCTGACACGCACACACGGCGGGGAGGGGGATGATGGAGAGGGGGGGGGGAGAAGGTGTGCCAGAAAGGGGAGGGGGAAGAGAGGGCAGGAAAATGGGGAAGAGCAGCAGTTGGTGGTGGAGGAGTGAGTGTTCACACACACACACACACACACACACACACACACACACACACACACACACACCACACACACACACACACACTTTTCAAATGGTAGCCAATAAGAAGACTCTAAATTTAAATGAAGAAGAATAAACATGAAGACATTGAGGAAGAAAGATGAATGTGAGTCAGGTGGGAGGAGGTGACATTATGGTGGACTGTGAGCAACTCCTGATGGTGTAACACACGCACTTGAGCGCCTCTTGGCAGCTCACGTGACCAGGTGAGCACCTGCCACACCTCATGGGGCTGCCTCTCACAACTCATTAGTTTGCAACATGTAAATGGTATATTAACTCCAGCTTCAATGACAAGACTTGGCAAGGTTCAGGAGTTGTTTACTAAACCCACCCGTGCTGACGGAGGCCAGTCACCCCGCACTGACGGAAACTGTGAAGATATTTATCTAATGTCACTGAGAGGAGGTTATGAGGAGGCTATGAGGAGGCTATGAGGAGGCCATGAGGCCATGAGGAGGTTATGAGAAGTCTATGAGGAGGCTATGAGGAGGCTATGAGGAGGCCATGAGGCCATGAAGAGGTTATGAGAAGGCTATGAGGAGGCTATGAGGAGGCTATGAGGAGGCCATAAGGAGGCCATGAGGAGGCCATGAGGAGGCCATGAGGAAGCTATGGGGTTCAGCATGTTAGTGGGTCAGGAGGTCGTCGGTAGTGTGTCTTCCAATAAAGGATAAAAGAAACAATTAATGTCCTTCATCAGTGAAGGAAAAGACATCAATGTTGACAAAGTTCGAAACCAAATGCATAAGGTGCACATTACATGAATAAAGTTTATAACATATATAGAACTGTCAAATGTCCCAGTTGCCATCTGAAATGAGAAAAAAATGTCTTCAGAATTCCATGTACAACCAACGTGAGACTTGCCCATGAGTATGCAGCCAGAGCATGAAACACTCTACTGAAAAATACAAAATAAAATAACTGATGTTTAGAGTTATGCACCAACATTTGGCCCAGAACAGAGAGGAATGTTCTGTAGTGAAAGACCCAGAGAACTGGATCTCGCTACACTGCCAGAACGAAGAAGGGATATGATAACGACTTACAAAATACTAAGAAATCTACAATGGACAAAATGGTGTACAAAATAGGCCCCAGAAACATCAGGAGACCATTTAGAAGTGAGCGTTGTGGAACCACTCAATAAACGGCTTTAGAAACGCTCAAGACACGGCACCTGACAGAAACGATCGCTACATTAGCCACCCGATAGCTCAGAGATCAAGGCTCAGGAGCTGAAGCCCGACCATGCACCGAATCTCGGCGAGAGTTGGCACACACTCACACAACATTAATAACACACTCAGGCCGTTGACATTCATACAACTCAGGGAACGATTACCTGAGGTGTCGTACCTGACACCCACCACGTGGAGCTCAGCATGACACGTGGCACGTGGAGCTCAGCATGACACGTGGCACGTGGAGCTCAGCATGGGACGGGGAGTCAATACCACGTGTTGCGGGACGAGCGGCGCCCGCGCACGTGCTGAAGATACGTGCTGTTTTCCGGCTGGAAAACTCATTATGTAGCCAGAAAAACGTAATGAGCAATTTGCGGGATAATTAAGTCCATAATACATGAATACATTATACATAATTCTGTGTACGTTTTAACACGCTAGGTTCATTAGCGATTTTAAACATTGTACGGATGAGACAGGGTAAAAGATAGTGTGTATATATATATATATATATATATATATATATATATATATATATATATATATATATATATATATATATATATATATATATATGCAAACAAGCCTGAATGGTCCCCAGGACTAGGTACAACTGAAAATATATATATATATATATATATATATATATATATATATATATATATATATATATAAATTTTGTCTGTAGGGATAACGTTTCTATTAACAATATCTTTCAGGACCCTTTCCTCCGTTTTATGAGCTGTGGAAAAGAAGTTCCTGTAAAATAGTCTAATAGGGGGTACAGGTGTTGTGTTAGTTGTCTCTTCAGAGGTTGCATGGCGTTTCACCTTCCTTCTTATGATGTCTTAACGAAAGCATTGGAGAAGCCGTTGTTGACTAAGACCTGCCTTATCCTACAGAGTTCTTCATCGACGTGCTTCCATCCTGAGCTGTGGCTGAGAGCACTGTCGACATAAGTGTTTACAACACTCCCCTTGTACCTGTCTGGGCAGTCACTGTTTAACATTGAGGCACATTCCTATGTTTGTTTCCTTAGTGTAGACTGCAGTGTGGAAACCTCCACTCCTTTCCATGTATATATATATATATATATATATATATATATATATATATATATATATATATATATATATATATATATATATATATATATGTTATTTTAAATTGAAAAAAACTTCCCACCAAAAGGGATGGCAAATTATGCCTCAAATACTTAATAGAATTCTATGACCAAGCAACAAATATTAAGCAAGAAAGACAAGAGTTGGCTGACTGTCTCTTCTTGTACCGCCAGAAAGCTTATGATACAGTACCCTATAAGAAACTGTATGTTACATAAGTAAGAGAGAGAAAGACTGGTGTAACAGGTAAGGTGCTCTAGTATATACCGGAATTCCTAAGCAACCAGAAAATTACGGGCTATTCATGCCTGTGCCTCCTTTTGGGTGGTTTAATCTTTATCAATCAATCAACAGAAATTACTGTGAGAGGCGGAGACCTCATAATGGCGAGTTGTCACAAGTGGGTTCTGTACTTAGACCCGTCCTGTTTCTGGTATATGTAAAGGATCTTTCAGAGTGCATAGAACTATTCTGTTCGATGTTTGCTGATGATGCTAAAATTACGAGAAGGACTAAGACAGAGGAGGACAGCCTCAGAGTACAAGATGACTTGGACAGACTGCAGGAATGGTTATCTTGAGGTTATCTTGAGATGATTTCGGGGCTTTAGTGTCCCCGCGGCCCGGTCCTCGACCAGGCCTCCACCCCCAGGAAGCAGCCCGTGACAGCTGACTAACACCCAGGTACCTATTTACTGCTAGGTAACAGGGGCATTCAGGGTGAAAGAAACTTTGCCCATTTGTTTCTGCCTCGTGCGGGAATCGAACCCGCGCCACATTCAAGATTCTCAGGGGAATCGACAGGGTTGATAAAGACAGGCTGTTTAACACAAGGGGCACACGCACTAGGGGCCACAGGTGGAAACTGAGTGCCCAAATGAGCACTCAGAAAGAACAATTAGAAAGAACTTTTTTAGTGTCAGAGTGGTTGACAAATGGAATGCATTAAGAAGTGATGTGGTGGAGGCTGACTCCATACACAGTTTCAAGTGTAGATATGATAGAGCCCAATAGGCTCAGGAAACTGTACACCTGTTGATTGACGGTTGAGAGGCGGGACCAAAGAGCCAGAGCTCAACCCCCGCAAGCACAACTAGGTGAGTACACACACACACACACACACACACACACACACACACACACACACACACACACACACACACACACACACACACACGCACAAACACACTTCAGCTTAACATGTTGAAAAGCATTCTACCAATTAAAATAAAATACAAGAGATTTTTCCCATCGTTAACTGGAGCGTTGCATTAAAAGAGGCTTCATGCTATATTATCAGGACATTGTTTTACAGGTAATTCAAAAGGCATTTTAATTGGCCCAGAGGTCATTATCGCTGCAATCAAAAGTTTTATGGTTTGAGGGTCTTTTCAATGATTTTTTTTAAGTGGGGCGTTGGGGAGGGGCTTTGGAAAATATATTGTACATTTTAATCAATGGATTATTCAAAGTCAAATAATTTAATCGAGTGTCATCCACTGGTCGAGTGTCATCCACTGGTCGAGTACCATCCACTGGTCGAGTACCATCCACTGGTCGAGTACCATCCACTGGTCGAGTACCATCCACTGGTCGAGTACCATCCACTGGTCGAGTACCATCCACTGGTCGAGTACCATCCACTGGTCGAGTACCATCCACTGGCCGAGTACCATCCACTGGTCGAGTACCATCCACTGGTCGAGTACCATCCACTGGCCGAGTACCATCCACTGGTCGAGTACCATCCACTGGTCGAGTACCATCCACTGGTCGAGTACCATCCACTGGTCGAGTACCATCCACTGGTCGAGTACCATCCACTGGTCGAGTACCATCCACTGGCCGAGTACCATCCACTGGCCGAGTACCATCCACTGGCCGAGTACCATCCACTGGTCGAGTACCATCCACTGGTCGAGTACCATCCACTGGTCGAGTACCATCCACTGGTCGAGTACCATCCACTGGCCGAGTACCATCCACTGGTCGAGTACCATCCACTGGTCGAGTACCATCCACTGGTCGAGTACCATCCACTGGTCGAGTACCATCCACTGGTCGAGTACCATCCACTGGTCGAGTACCATCCACTGGTCGAGTACCATCCACTGGTCGAGTACCATCCACTGGTCGAGTACCATCCACTGGTCGAGTACCATCCACTGGTCGAGTACCATCCACTGGTCGAGTACCATCCACTGGTCGAGTACCATCCACTGGTCGAGTACCATCCACTGGACAAATATCATCCACTAATAAATTTTTATATACTGATAAATATTCATATATTGATAAATTTTCATATACTGATAAATTTTCATAAACTGATAAATTTTCATATACTGATAAATTTTCATATACTGATAAATTTTCATATACTGATAAATTTTCATATACTGATAAATTTTCATATACTGATAAATTTTCATATACTGATAAATTTTCATATACCGGACAACTGTCATCCACTGGACACACACAAACACACTGGTGAACTGTCATCCCGGAAAATATTGACCATCATAACATTTTCACCCCCAGACAATTTTCTCGACCCAGCAACTGTCAATCGGGTAATATTGGCCTCCTGACACGGGCCAATGCCCAGGAAAGTCCCCCCGCGGTGTATCTGAATGTGGGAGAGATCATCTGATTGTGTTTTGACAGCCCTGTGATGTGTGCAGTAACTGCCTGACACATCTGGCCTTAATGGCATGACTGTCACGTGACACACCTGCACTGTTTAGGGGAAGGTCTTGTCTGACGCTTGACACACACCTGAGCAGGTGTGTAGGCTCTGTAAAGGGGACATCTTCTCGGTCTACGGCAATGTCCAACTCTACCGGTGGGTCCAGATATACTGTTACATGACTCTGGCTCTATATACTGAGTGCTACCTGACTCACGCTCTATATACTGAGTGCTACGTGACTCACGCTCTATATACTGAGTGTTACCTGACTCACGCTCTATATACTGAGTGTTACCTGACTCACGCTCTATATACTGAGTGCTACCTGACTCAGGCTCTTTATACTGAGTGTTACCTGACTCACGCTCTATATACTGAGTGCTACGTGACTCACGCTCTATATACTGAGTGCTACGTGACTCACGCTCTATATACTGAATGCTACGTGACTCACGCTCTATATACTCATATATCACACTCAGCAGCAGCCAAATGCGAAAGAAAAAATGGAGAGAGAATATTCACCCCAAAAAATTTATGTCCTGAATTAAAAAAGAATCTCAGTCGACTGACAACTACAATAAACAAAATTGTCATCAGACGACTACAATTAATCTTTCGTTTTGCGTTGTTTGTCCATTAATTTGTCCATTCAAATGTTTTTATATTATTTTTTGTAGCAAAAGAACAGAATACTGCCCAGACAACACCCACTCTCATAGAGTGAGGATTGTGATGTTGGGATGTGGAGTATATTTTGGTTATGAAATTTTGGTGGAAGATGGTGGTAAAAAGCGGTAGTGTTTCGACACACTCGTACATGTGTGTTGTGTCTAACAGCAGGTGTGTCTGGTTTTCCCTGTGTGTTGTGTCTAACAGCAGGTGGGTCTGGTCTTACATGTGTACTGTGTCTAACAGCAGGTGTGTCTGGTCTTCCCTGTGTACTGTGTCTAACAGCAGGTGTGTCTGGTCTTACACGTGTGCTGTGTCTAACAGCAGGTGTGTCTGGTCTTACACGTGTGCTGTGTCTAACAGCAGGTGTGTCTGGTCTTACATGTGTACTGTGTCTAACAGCAGGTGTGTCTGGTCTTACACGTGTACTGTGTCTAACAGCAGGTGTGTCTGGTCTTACACGTGTACTGTGTCTAACAGCAGGTGTGTCTGGTCTTACACGTGTGCTGTGTCTAACAGCAGGTGTATCATGTCGACCCTGTCGTCGCATGGCAAGTTACTCACACCTGTTGGTTGTATAAATACATACCAGATGGAATTAATAGTGTGGAGGGGTGAATATCATTACAAACTCCTTGTTTAAACACACATGAAACTCAGCTCCAGGTTAAACAATTACCATAATAAGGGAGAATCACCATGAACCTGCCTGGATAACCTCTGCAATATCCCTAAACTCTCCGCCTATAATGATAACATTCTTGGTCTATATCTGAACAGTTAAAGACGCCACACATATATAGTGAGTGGAGTGTGGCGGTGATGACATATACTGACTCTATAATAATCAAATCAGAGTGTTTATGAATATTTAATAATACAGGTACGAATATTTACACTTATTTACGTTTCATTCTTATTTATTCTTATTTACTTATTTACGCTCTTGTTTTACACTCTTTACCTGTGTGCTGTTGTATTGCTTTCTCTTACACTGAAGGGTTATTGTTTTGTGCCATATATATGCGCCTCACTATGTTGTATGTTGTGATCATGTCCTCTCTATGTTTCTTCTGTCCACGAGAGTTGTGAGGTAAGTCCACATTTCTAGTAGCATATTTGGTGGTGGTGGTGGTGGTGGTTGTCCTG
>WNGS01004374.1:1190732-1208947 GCA_020271785.1 Procambarus virginalis
CACACACACACACACACACACACACACACACACACACACACACACACAACTAGTTGAGTACACACACACATCAATGCCAACAGAGACGCCAGACAAAAACACTTGCGCACAGACAACCACCCACGCCATGACAGGAACTCTGAGAGCTGTAGCAAATATGAGAACATGGCATACAAAGCCAAGGACCAACCTAACCTACTACATATTACAATCAAGACGAAGAAGTGGCGAACGATCAGACAAAAGAGAAAGAGGAAGAAAGAGAGAGAGAGAGAGAGAGAGAGAGGAGAGAGAGAGAGAGAGAGAGAGAGAGAGAGAGAGAGAGAGAGAGAGAGAGAGAGAGGAGAGAGACAGAGAGAGAGAGACGAGACGGGAAGAGAATAATATATGTGAACTACTCAACAAAAGATTGCTCTAAGTTTTCAAGCTGTAGATAGATACATTGACCTCAGAGTTCATGAGACTTAAGAATGACAAGCACGAGGTCAACAGAGATGAGCCACATGGGTGAGAGGAAGCAGACAGATGCAGACAATGCAGGAAGCAGGAGACAAACACTGGGGAATGTTTACACTCAAGTAAACACTTGGCGTAATCACACTCAAGAGATACACTCAACTCAACCCGCATTCACACAATCCCCCCCCCCCACACACACACAGATACATTTTTCAGAGACAATTATACAACTTTCCTCTGCAAGTGCTGTCTCAGGCGCATCATAATGTGCATGTGGGACTTCGGGCCGCTTCTAGCCCGAAGAAAATCAAATTATTGCCTGAATAATAATTTCAGGCAAAATTATTTGCCTGAAGAACTCAAATTTTTGTATTACAAGAGAAGCCTCTCCCTCGGCCGGGCTAAGAATAAGAACATCTTCATAACAGATAGAGATGTCCATATCTCTATTAACAGATAAACTCACAGCGATTGAATACATCTCCTAAGTATCATGTGAGTTGTGTGAGTCAGGGGTGGAGAACTGAACCTCACACATGTGAGGCGACACGCACCTTTTCTGTGAGAGTGGAGGGCGAGACCTCACCGTCACGCACCAGCTCCTCCTGCCTCGCCACACTATGTTGGCAGCCCGTGACACGCACACTGCCGCTGCTCCATAGCGGTGGTGTGGTGCAGGTAGCACCGACACGTCCCTCCTCGCTCCTTGATGACACGGAAACAACCACACGCACAACCACCTCTACACTCTATCATCTTTTACTGTTTCCTCTGCCTTCTCAAAATCCCTTTTCCACATCCATTTCCTTCTCCGCCATCTGTTTATCCCTCTTCTTCCTCTTCCTCATAACAGACGACCTAACTAGCACCAGCAGGGATGATTGTGTAACTACTCACCGACACGTCTCGTAATATTAAAGAATAGCTGCACTCGGGCTTCTGAGTGGCGCTTCGCTGCACCTGAAGTACTGAGCGGCTGAGTGCAGCAGCCCATCTCGCCCTCAGGCCAGGCTCGTCCAAGCGGCGGCCCATCCCATAAACAAATTTATCATTATTATTATTCAATATATTCAAAATTGGGGAGTTTCTATTATAAATCAATATAATATATTCAAATTTAAAGTACGGTTACGCTTGGTTAGGTTTTGGTTAGTTTTGGTTAAGACAGATTGTTGACGATGAGTCACAGTAACGTGGCTGAAGATTTAATGACTGAACTACACTTCAGAAGATGGAACAACGACGTTTCGGTCTATCCTGGACCATTATCAAGTCGATGATGGTCGGCGTCGAGACGTTGCCAAGTTTCTTCATTTTCTGTAGTGTGGTTTGGACATCTTAGTTCAGGTCTGGGTCGGTGTTTAGGATCTGTTGGCAGTTATTTGCATCTGTTATGTGTTGGAGTATTTACAGGTGGAAAGTATAATGAGCATGTAAGCAATGTTGATGAGGACGGAGTGCACAAATAAGGGCCATATGTTCGTTAATCCACCCACCAGACCCCTTGTTTATGCAACCCGTCCTCAGGCCAAGTCCATTCCATCCAGCGGTCGACCCTAAGGACACATTCATCAATTTTAAAATGCTGTTCATTCAAAATAGGAATTTTCTCAAATATATATATTTATAATGTTATATACAGTACTAGCATATTGTGCATATTTAGGCATTGATCAGGTGTTTAGGTTCTGTTGGCGATTATTTGTATCTGTTGTACGCGGGTGAAGCATGTGTGGCCACGTCTGTGGTAGAAAATAATAATAAAAAAACAAACAAAAAAAAACAGCGTTGTGGTTCGAACAAAATTCGTCAGTGAAGCACTTGTCCCGGAAGTGTTCAAACGTCATCAGTTGTGATTCGTGTGTAAACCGTTTTTCATTCATGAATAGGGGGTTTGGCGGGTGCATGGAATCACTTTTGGGTCTTTGTTTGGAGAACGGGCTGGTTCATGAGAACGGGCTGGTTTATAACTAACAAAGCAGCCCGTCCTCCAAACAAAGATCCAAAAGTGATTCCATGCACCCGCCAAACCCCCTGTTCATGAATGAAAAACGGTTTACACACGACTCACAACTGCTGACTTTCGAACATATCCGGAACAAGTGCTTCACTGACGAATTTTGTTCGAGCCACAACGCTGTAAATGCTTCACCCACGTACTACAAATACAAATAATCGCCAACAGAACCTAAACACCTAACCTAACCAATGCCTATATATACACAATATGCTAATATATTATAATATTAATTTATACTTGAGAAAATTCCCGTTTTGAATGAACAGCATGTTAAAATTTATGAATGCGTCTGTGGGGTTGACCGCTGAATGTAATGGACTTGAGTCGAGGACGGGTTGAACAAAGAGTTCTCACAACTCACAACTGATGGCGTTCGAACGTTTCTCGAACACACTCACGTCCTTGGTCTCAATAAAAGTTAAACATGTAATCATTTTTAGCCCTGAGCATACACCAAACTTTGATATATAATTATATTAATTGGCATACACAGCGCGTTCAAACTGATTATCCGTCTCTGGGGTCGGGCGCAGCTTGGACGAGCAGAGGCTGAGGATAGGTTGAGCTGTGAGTGATTGAAGGGTTCGTGTGACCCATTCATTTAAAATGTCGATCAAGGTGACTGTGGGGACGTCATCTCGTGACAGATGAGCTATTGTGGTGAGAGTGTTGACAGGTGCTGTGTGCCTGTGCAGGTATACCAGACTGCTTGAGCTATGAGTGAGCTGAGCAGGGGACGACATGTGAGGAGGGCGGTCTGCCTGCTGTGAGGAAGGTCTTCTACGGCCTGTGAGGAGTGTCTGCTTTAACTTGAACAGCAAAACAAATCAAAGTGGAATCGTCATGAGGGGCCTCGCTTGACACCCGGCACTAGGGTGCTTGACACTCACCTGTCACTGGGGTGCTTGCCAATCACCTGTCACTGAGGTGCTTCACACTCACCTGCCACTGGGGTGCTTGACACCTGCCACTGTGGTGCTTGACACACACCTGTCACTGGGGTGCTTGACACCTGCCACTGTGGTGCTTGACACACACCTGTCACTTGGGTGCTTGACACTCACCTGTCACTAGGGTACTTGACACACACCTGCCACTGGGGTTCTTGACACACACCTGCCACTGGGGTGCTTGACACACACCTGTCATTAGGGTACTTGACACACACCTGCCACTGGGGTGCTTGAACACTCACCTGCCACTGGGGTGCTTGACACACACCTGCCACTGGGGTGCTTGACACACACCTGCCACTGGGGTGCTTGACACACACCTGCCACTGGGGTGGTGAGAAGGCAAACTAAAAGATTACTATTTGTGGTGGTAATTTAGGAACTAGAGCAAGAGAAGAAATAAAACGTGAATATCTTCATGTGTTTTATACCAAATGTGTTGGAGTTTAGTGCCTGTTATACAGCATACACAAGTTATTGTAGACATTCCTTACACCTGTGAGTCACTGTTGTACGTCTCTGGTGTGAGTCACTGGTGTGAGTCACTGGTGTGAGTCACTGGTGTGAGTCACTGGTGTGAGTCACTGGTGTGAGTCACTGGTCTGAGTCACTGGTCTGAGTCACTGGTCTGAGTCACTGGTGTGAGTCACTGGTGTGAGTCACTGGTGTGAGTCACTGGTGTGAGTCACTGGTGTGAGTCACTGGTGTGAGTCACTGGTGTGAGTCACTGGTGTGAGTCACTGGTGTGAGTCACTGGTGTGAGTCAGGTCGTGAGGGGTGACTCACGGGGAAGGGGCAGCTGGCTTGTGTGTCAGGCCTTACTGTGCCCAGCAGGAGCGCGGTTGTATAGGCGGCTGGTAATACATTTAAGGAGGCCCAGAACGACTGCATGAACGACCTATACTGTCTCTGGTATATGGAGCGTTACGTTACCAGCTGTGGTTGACGTGTGACGCTACTACCACAACCACCACCACTACTACCAGCACCACCACCACCACTACTGCCAGCACCACCACCACTCCTCATCATACACTCCTTCCTACAAGACTCTCATCAACTTCCAACCATCTCTTGAAGTCGTCTACTTTTTTTTTTTTTTTTTTTTTTTTGGAGTAAAGAGGAAGGAGAGGCATAGGTGAAGGAAAGTATAGAAGTGGGAAGTACAGCGAGAGGTATGAAAGCAGGCGGGCTGTCTGCCTTGCTGACACGATGTGTGGGTGTTGGCAGCTAAGCTAAGCTGGCTCCCTCTTGTCAGGGAGCTGTGAGTGTGTGAGAGGTTCTTCACATGTGTTTCACCATATATGGATGTCTATAGATGAATACTGAGTAGCATTCATATATACACACTCCGATGCTTCCACACATGTTGTTCTGTTTAAGGCTCTTTGTTTAATTATTATTATTTGTCGAATGTTCATACATATTATTATTTATCGAGTTGTTCATATATATACTTGTATGAACTGTTCCTATATACACATATATATCTCATCTGGGGATTATATACTGTGGGACAGGGTTATCATCCAGAGAATCGAGGCTCTTGGGCCACCAGCTGTGGGAGCGGGGCGTCTCATCTTGGAGTAATCTTTCTAACATTGGATCCTCTAACATTTCGATGGTGTTCCACACCCTGATGGCTTGGTGCTGCAGTCTGATGTTTAGTGGCTGTATATTCAAGAGTTCATGGAGCTCCTGGATTGTCTGATTATATGGTGGACGGTGTTTTGCTGCTCTCCTGAGCGCCTTATTTTGCACTGCTTGCAGTTTCTGCATGTTAGTTTTCTTATGGTGTGTAGTGGTACTGGGGGATACTCTAAGTGCGGCCGAACTAGAGCCTTATATAGGTGGATCTGAATGTTAGTACTGAGGCTTCGGAATCTTCTCAGTTTTCCTAATGCTACTTTGGCTTTATTTAGTCGGTCCCTTACATGAATTTGTATCCCTGTTCTATTTATCATTAGTCCCAGTATTCTGCCTACCTCCGCATATTGGATCGGATGGTTGTCCAGGATGATGGGGTCCGGGTTTCTTTTCGCAATGTGTATTATCTGAAACTTTTGTTTGTTGGTGCTAATTTTCCATTGCTTCTCAAAGTTGTTGATGAGTCAATTGCTGCCTTGGTCTTGTCGGCTAGTAGCGGTTTGATGGTCCCGGTTGGCAAATATTTGGGTGACATCATCGGCGTATGTGATGTATTCTCCATGGTGGGGGGGGTAGGTCAGCTGTATATATGTTGAATAGAGTGGGGGAGAGGCAGCTTCCTTGCGGTACTCCACTTTTCAGTTCTATTACGTCCCCCAAGTAGCTGCCGATATAAGCCTAGCAGTTCTATTGTCTATAAAGCTGCAGAGAGTAGCAGTAAACCTCTCAGGAAGCCCTAGTTCAGATATCTTATATTTTAGACCTGTGTGCCACACTTTGTCGAAGGCTTTCGAGACGTCTCTAAGCACTATATTACACTGATCTTTTTTCGACACTGCATTGGCTATATGCTCGTAGATCAGGGCTATAGCTGTATGGGCCCTCTGCGGTTTCTAAACCCGTGCTGCCTGGGTTATACTTCCCTTCCTCTTCCATGAACTTCACAATCTCTGATTGATAATTTTTTCGAATATTTTACCCGGTACTTCGAGGAGGGAAATTGGCCTGTAGTTTTCAGTTTGGGTTGGGGGTTTACCTGGCTTGGGGATAATCTTATTGTGGCATTCTTGAAGTATGTGGGGAATAGTCCAGATGCAAGAGCTGCATTTAAATACATGTGTATTGATGGAGTGCAATCACTGGTAGGTTGGATATATACTCTTATTTATTTTGCTGTTTCCCGGCGCTTGTTCTTGAAACCCATATTTTTTTTATGGACCTCTGCAATGGTTATGTGTTTCATGAGGTGGCAGNTTGTCAACCATTCTCTAGTGCAAGGCGCCAACTACAACCCGTTAACTAACGCCAGCTACATCCCGCCAAACACACATCGAAACTACGACGTTGGTACAACGTTCGAAAAGTTTTAACACCTAACCAGTTATAACAACAATATAGCAAGTTGTAACAACGTTCTAATACGTCATAAACACGTTAAGCCAGATGTAACAACTTTATTACAAGTTGTAACAAGCTGAAAAATCGAGACAGTTTCGGTTTGTGTTTCCAGGGAAGAAGCAACAGGACCATTATGTATTTCACAGTTGTAAATAATAAAATGGCAAGGAGCGCGAAGGGTCGAGAAACATCGTAAACCGAGAGCTAGAGAGGCCGAACCCAAGAGCTGAAGTTCGGTCTAGCGATTTGTGCTAAATAACTCCCACACGTCTCCCCTCGTGGCAACCCTCACCTACTGCTCTATTATAACCTCAATGACTGCTCTATTATTTAATTTAAGAATATAAATGCCAGGGGCACGCTCTAAATTTTGGCGAAATACATCCTATTTATGAGCAAAATTTTCGGTGATAAATCCATCAGTAGGTCTAATTAGGGTGCAATTACATGGCTCATTAGGTTCAGGTGTGCAGTGAGTAGTTAACGAAAGATTTTCACCGTTACGCTACGTTGTTAGAGCACTGAGTAATTTGTGCGGCACAGAAGCTCTTTATCCCATACTGTTTACACCCAGTGACGTCATAACTACCTATTTCCTGTGGTGCCGTCACAGCTGGTTGTGTTACAGTGGTTGTGTCACAGCTGGCTGGGTCCCAGCTGGCGAAGTCACTGTTGTCACACCTGGATGCACCTCAGGTGTCATTCTCATGTGTTTGATGTAATATTACTAGCGTCACGCTTACGTCATAAGTAATTCATGTGTCGAAATTATTGACTTTATTAGCCGTTATTTAAAACGTATTCACTGGTAACATATATATATTGATATCTATTGTCTATGTCGTTGTTTGTCATTGTTTGTGATTACATCCTCGTGGTTTGGGCCTTGCCCTTGTTTTGTTTGGTTGAGGCGAGCCGCCAGTGGTGGCCAAGCTGCCTTGTGTGTTGATCTCTCGGTCAACAACAGTTGTGGAAATATTACTTTAAGCAAGTATAACAAATATAATTTATACTCATCTCGAGAGATATTAAGCAACTGTCACACCATATTTCGAGAAAAGTCACAACATGGTTCTATAAAAGATTAAGACATAGTTCTACGAAATATATAACATGGTTCTACAAAAGGTCACAATATAGTTCAATAAAAAATTCAGACCGTCTTCCAAACACAGACACAAAAGTGTTTCCATGCACCCGCCAAACAAACAGGGTGCTTACAAACCCCAGCTGTTTATGAATGAAAAACGGTTTACACACGACTCACAACTGATTTCGTTCGAACACTTCCGGAACAAGTGCTTCACTGGCGAATTTTGTTCGAACCACAACGCTGAAAATGCTTCACTCACGTACTACAAATACAAATAATCGCCAACAGAACCTAAACACCTAACCTAACCAATGTCTATATATGCACAATATGCTAATATATTATAATATTAATTTATATTTGAGAAAATTCCTGTTTTAAATAAACAACATTTAGAAATTTATGAATGAGTCTGTGGGGTCGACCGCTGGATGTAATGGACTTAGTCGAGGACGGGTTGAAAAAAATCACATTTCAACGAAAGGTCACAATAAAATTCTACAAAAGATAACAACATAGGACTGCTAGGCAAGGACTGCAAGGCAAGCACTGCAAGGCAAGCACTGCTAGGCAAGGACTGCAAGGCAAGCACAGCTAGGCAAGCACTGCTAGGCAAGGACTGCAAGGCAAGGACTGCAAGACAAGCACTGCTAGGCAAGCACTGCAAGGCAAGGACTGCAAGGCAAGCACTGCAAGGCAAGGACTGCAAGGCAAGCACAGCTAGGCAAGCACTGCTAGGCAAGGACTGCAAGGCAAGGACTGCAAGACAAGCACTGCTAGGCAAGCACTGCAAGGCAAGGACTGCAAGGCAAGCACTGCAAGGCAAGGACTGCAAGGCAAGCACTGCAAGGCAAGGACTGCAAGGCAAGCACTGCAAGGCAAGCACAGCTAGGCAAGCACTGCTAGGCAAGGACTGCTAGGCAAGGACTGCTAGGCAAGGACTGCAAGACAAGCACTGCTAGGCACAGCTAGGCAAGCACTGCTAGGCAAGCACAGCTAGGCAAGCACTGCTAGGCAAGCACTGCTAGGCAAGCACTGCTAGGCAAGCACTGCTAGGCAAGCACAGCTAGGCAAGCACAGCTAGGCAAGCACTGCAAGGCAAGGACTGCAAGACAAGCACTGCTAGGCAAGCACAGCTAGGCAAGCACTGCTTGGCAAGCACAGCTAGGCAAGCACTGCTAGGCAAGCACTGCAAGACAAGCACTGCTAGGCAAGCACTGCAAGACAAGCACTGCTAGGCAAGCACAGCTAGGCAAGCACTGCTAGGCAAGCACTGCAAGGCAAGCACTGCTAGGCAAGCACAGCTAGGCAAGCACTGCTAGGCAAGCACAGCTAGGCAAGCACAGCTAGGCAAGCACTGCAAGGCAAGGACTGCAAGACAAGCACTGCTAGGCAAGCACTGCAAGGCAAGGACTGCAAGGCAAGCACTGCAAGGCAAGGACTGCAAGGCAAGCACTGCAAGGCAAGGACTGCAAGGCAAGCACTGCAAGGCAAGCACTGCTAGGCAAGCACAGATAGGCAAGCACTGCAAGGCAAGGACTGCAAGACAAGCACTGCTAGGCAAGCACTGCAAGGCAAGGACTGCAAGGCAAGGACTGCAAGGCAAGCACTGCTAGGCAAGCACAGCTAGGCAAGCACTGCAAGGCAAGGACTGCAAGACAAGCACTGCTAGGCAAGCACTGCAAGGCAAGGACTGCAAGGCAAGCACTGCAAGGCAAGCACTGCAAGGCAAGGACTGCAAGGCAAGCACTGCAAGGCAAGGACTGCAAGGCAAGCACTGCAAGGCAAGGACTGCAAGGCAAGGACTGCAAGGCAAGCACTGCAAGGCAAGGACTGCAAGGCAAGCACTGCAAGGCAAGCACAGCTAGGCAAGGACTGCTAGGCAAGGACTGCAAGGCAAGCACTGCAAGGCAAGCACTGCAAGGCAAGGACTGCAAGGCAAGCACTGCAAGGCAAGCACTGCAAGGCAAGCACTGCAAGGCAAGCACAGCTAGGCAAGGACTGCTAGGCAAGGACTGCAAGGCAAGCACTGCAAGGCAAGGACTGCAAGGCAAGCACTGCAAGGCAAGGACTGCAAGGCAAGCACTGCAAGGCAAGGACTGCAAGGCAAGCACTGCAAGGCAAGCACAGCTAGGCAAGGACTGCTAGGCAAGGACTGCTAGGCAAGGACTGCAAGACAAGCACTGCTAGGCACAGCTAGGCAAGCACTGCTAGGCAAGCACAGCTAGGCAAGCACTGCTAGGCAAGCACTGCTAGGCAAGCACCCCTTCAAGATTGTTCCACCGTAACGCAACAGGTGCACGAGGGCCAGTAAGTGGGGTTACAAAGCACTAGAGCTCACTCGCTCTCACACCTCACAAGAACCTCTCACAGCTCCGTGACAAGAGTTAGAGCTTAGCTGCCAACACCCACACATCGTGTCAGCAAGGCGGACAGCCCGCCTGCTTTCATACCTCTCACTGTACTTCCCACTTCTATACTTCCCTTCACCTATGCCTCTCCTTCCTCTTTACTCCCCCCCCCCCCAAAAAAAAATATATGGTGATGGACAGGTGGAGAAGGTTGTGGAAGGTTGTGATGAGAGAACATAACGTGGTGAGCCATCGTTACCCACACAACACACAACACCTGTGGGCAGCTGCTGCCATAACAACACACAACACCTGTGGGCAGCTGCTGCCATAACAACACACAACACCTGTGGGCAGCTGCTGCCATAACAACACACAACACCTGTGGGCAGCTGCTGCCATAACAACACACAACAGCTGCGGGCAGCTGCTGCCATAACAACACACAACACCTGTGGGCAGCTGCTGCCATAACAACACACAACACCTGTGGGCAGCTGCTGCCATAACACTACCACAACAGCTGCGGGCAGCTGCTGCCATAACAACACACAACAGCTGCGGGCAGCTGCTGCCATAACAACACACAACAGCTGCGGGCAGCTGCTGCCATAACAACACACAACAGCTGCGGGCAGCTGCTGCCATAACAACACACAACAGCTGCGGGCAGCTGCTGCCATAACAACACACAACAGCTGCGGGCAGCTGCTGCCATAACAACACCACAACACTTATACTGGTGCTTAACACGCCACCTGGCGGCGCTCCCACCCACACGTGGGGTACCAGGAAATCACACAACACAACCTACTGTCTGGGTTCGAACCCTGGGCAGAGAGAGACGAATAACGCCAATCCATAACCGTTCATCCGTGTTTCTATCAGTAATTAGAGACCTGGATGTAAACCGTTTAGTAGAAAGCGTTCCAGGGGGAAATGACTACTGTTTGGCTTATTCAGAGTTCAACAAATAGTGAGCTACTTTAGTCTCGTGTTTACCAATAATGTAAAGTAGATACAACACTTGCTTGTCGCGAGTATATTGGTATAGTGCTGTAGGCTGAGGTGTTGTCTGCTGTCTTAGTGCTTCTCCTTTAAGATCTGCTCTGCTGGAGCTCTGAGAGCTAAGGTTGAGAGGCCAGTTGTTAGTGCTGAGTTAGCTTACTGTGGCCAAGGTCAGTATGAGAGCTTCGCTGACGTCTCCTCCTTAGTTCCGTTGGCACTGCTGTCTTGTGTGCTCGTTCTTGTTGTTAATGCCCGCTAAACACACACCGAAACTACGACGTTGGTACAACGTTCTAACAAGTTTTAACACCTAACCTGTTATAACAACCAATATAGCAAGTTGTAACAACGTTCTAATACGTCATAAACACGCTAAGCCAATATGTAACAACTTCATTACAAGTTGTAACATGCGGAAAATAGTGACAGTTTCCATTTGTGTTTCCAAGGCATGATGCCACTTATTTTGTGTTCGGCAGTGAGGAGGTTCAGGGTGGTTGGTACTATTGCGGCGCAGCCTCCGTGTAAGTACTCTGTGGAGGTCAGCTGTAAGTATTGGAGTTAATTTACTTTTGAGATGGAAGTTGAGGTAAGTCAATATTGGCAATCGGTAGATATCGGGTAGGAATATAGGGCTAGTGGGATGGTGGGTGTGGGGGGGGGGGTGGTTGTCAATTGAGGTAGATGGATTCACTTGCTAACACCCTCACGAGGCTCGCATTAGTGACGACTGCACCTGAAGTAAGCTGGGGACGGGGAGCAAGCTTACTAGTCCTTGTGGAGACACGGGGCTCCAGCGAGCACGTCTGCTCTCGGCAGTTTCATTGCAATGGTTAATGGTTTCGTGCAGCTGGACGTCCCTACTGAAGAATGGTCAAGACCGACGTGTGTGACTCCAGGGTAATCTAGCTTGACCTTCCTGACCCTTCTCCTGTGTCGGTATCCAGGTGCACTAGTGACCGCAGATTGGTCCACGGCCCGGCTCCCTCACTTCCAATATTTGCTGGGTCAAGCCGTCTTTCTGCTAGTTAATTCATTATCTAAACTTCTAGATCACTGTAGCGTCCCCCTGTGAGGCTCAGGGTGTAGTCACCATTCTCAGTACTGGCACACACACCTGGACTCTTGTAAATCACTACTCCAATAATTTATTTGTTGATGCCCTGAAGTGAATTAAAATTAATTAACTAGTCACAAGCTTAGTTTAAATAAAACTCGGGAACATTAGTAAACTAGTCCGCAATTAACGAGCATCAATGTGCTCTAATCAATGATAAAATTATAAAACTTTATTCAAACTTTAATTTGATAGAAACCATTTTATCAAAACTTTAACATCAATTTCAGACTCAACAAAGTTAAAGTTAACAGAACTCACTCAAGTTAAAGTTAATAGAACTCACTCAAGTTAAAGTTAACAGAACTCACTCAAGTTAAAGTTAATAGAACTCACTCAAGTTAAAGTTAATAGAACTCACTCAAGTTAAAGTTAATAGAACTCACTCAAGTTAAAGTTAATAGAACTCACTCAAGTTAAAGTTAATAGAACTCACTCAAGTTAAAGTTAATAGAACACACTCAAATACCTAAGTCCGCCTCCAGAGACAGGAAATGTCAAATGACTTGCCAAACGACTAGCTCCCCCCCCCTCCATGGACAAATATAAACTCACCTGAAACGACGAAATGTACAAGTCAAATAAATGCTATACACAGATACTATAATAATAAAATGAAACGATCCATAATAAATCTATATATTTACCTCGGAGGTCAACACAACCAACAACCCGTCCTCGCAAATTCGTATAGTCAGTATTGACTTATTAAATACGTGCATAGGTGATATACTAAACAAAATAGTTTACCTTGAAATCTTCATAGAAAACACCGACCTTACCTAACCTTGTTAGTATGTTAAGATAAGCATCTTATTGCTTCGTAATTACAATTAATACTTAACCTATACCTATAATAGGTTAAGTAACAATCGTAATTATACCTATAATAGGTTAAGTAACAATTGTAATTACGAAGCAATAAGATGCTTATCTTAACATACTAACAAGGTTAGGTAAGGTCGGTGTTTTCTATGAAGCTTTTTAAGGTAAACTATTTTGTTTAGTATATCACCTATGCACGTATTTAATAAGTCAATACTGACTATACGAATTTGCGAGGACGGGTTGCAACCAAAGTCTCCCTACCCCAGACCAGTGAGGAGGGAACCCCCCCCCCCAGAGGTAACCCTACCTGACTACCAACTGAACCAAACAGTAACATTACCCTCTCGGGTGTACTTAACAATAGACTAATAGATATATTCTCCAGCACTCACTCTACGGGAACATGACGCAGATGTAAATTTTGACAGTAATACATTATAATAATGAAATTATTGCAAGACCTTGAGTAACCAACCACCCGCTTGGCTGCCGTGAAGCATTATTTACAGACTGGGCTGGAGCCTGGAGGTGCGTGAAGCCGGGCTGGAGCCTGGAGGTGCGTGAAGCCCGCCTCCAGCCCTGGGCTTCAGACACCCCGGCCTCGTAAACAATGGCCCAGCGCTCGTTAATCCAACAACCGTAGCCATCCGCTCTTTACAAATGGAAACACTTAACAAACCACCTAATCATCCAGTTTTAACCTTCTGTGTGATCAAAAACGATCTATTCTCGAATATAAAATTATATTTATATTTATTATAATTTTGTGTAGAGCTTCATATAGGTTGGATTAGATTTTGGGGTTTGTTGTTATTTACACTTGAAGTGAACGATGTGTTTAGAGACGAGCGATGTGAGGAGAGAAAGCCGTCATCGGGAGAATAAATCCTTCAGTTAAGAGAATAAAGTCAAAGGAAAAAGAGACAGAATAACACTTCCGTAAATGTTCGAACCTAATCACTTGCGAATTACACATTAAGTGTTTTTCATTCATTAATTAACAAGAGGAATGGAGGCAGAATAACGAGCAGTTGGCCAATGTTAATAAGGACGGGCTGCTACACACGACGTTCGAACTTTTCTTGAACACTACTTCACTCTTTACCGGTGTTCGAATTGAAGGACCCAAAATATGCAGACCCCCCCCCCTCAAAAAAAAAGACCCTCCAAAAAACAAAGACCCAAAAGTGATTCCATGCACCCGCCAAACCCCAGCTGCTTATGAATGAAAAAACAGTTACACACGACTCACAACCGATGACGTCCGAACACTTCCGGAACAAGTGCTTCACTAACGAATTTTGTTCGAACCACAACGCTGTAAATGCTTCACCCACGTACAACAAATACAAATAATCGCCAACAGAACCTAAACACCTAACCTAACCAGTGCATAAATATGTACAATATGGTAATATAAAATAATATTAATTTATATTTGATAAAATTCCTTTTTTTAATGAACAGCATGTTAACATTTATGAATGCATCTTCATTCATGAATTCATGTATGCACAGGGAAGACGTATTACAACAAGACTGGGAAGGAGAGTCGGAGGAGAGATGAAAGAAGAGATGGAGAGGAGAGATGAAAGAAGAGATGGAGAGGAGAGATGAAAGAAGAGATGGAGAGGAGAGAGAGATGGAGGGAGAGGTGAGGCAGGATGTGAATGAGGACGGGCGAAGGAGATATATGAGACGGGTGAGGATGAAAGGGAAGTGAGAGAGCGTGTAATGAAACGTGAGGGAGGAAGAGTGAGGGAAGGGAGGCTCCGAGGAATGAAGGTGGGTAGGGTGTGTGAGATTATTGAGGGAGGGAGGGAGGGAGGGGGCTTGTGAGAGTGTGGTGGGGGTGGTGGGGTAAGGAGTCAGGTGACACAGGATCAGCACCCCCCTCTCACTGGGCTCTCACACCCCCTCTCCTTCCCCTTATTTACCTGGGAAAAGTAGAGAGAAGTAGGGGGGGGGGGGGGTTCAGATGCTACTGTTACCCCAACCTTGCCTTAATTAAGCTTCTCCAAGCCAACCACATCCTCCAAGGAACCCTTTTCCGCCATAACCCTTTTTCCTGTTCACTCATGTTCTCTGTACTCACATTCTTTTGAGTAAATATTAAATTGAATAAAGTCTTGCTGAAAGACTTTGACTAAAGTCTGGAGTTGTCTTGCTGGTCTTGACACGTTGCTGTCACCAAGTCTGGAAACTTTAATGTTAAAATAATAATAAACAAATAAAATGAAATATTTAGGTAAAATAATATTTAAAGCATTACATTCAGTGAAAAACTTTATGAAACATGTTTTTGAGACGTTTCATACCTGGCCTTGGTCACCTGACCTTGGTCACCCGACCTTTACCACTTGATTTGTTTACCTTGCTTGGCCATGGTAAAGATTAGCCACTACCACTCACAGGATGGGTATGGGGTCCACTACCACTCACAGGATGGGTATGGGGTCCACTACCACTCACAGGATGGGTATGGGGTCCACTACCACTCACAGGATGGGTATGGGGTCCACTACCACTGTCAGGATGGGTATGGGGTCCACTACCACTCACAGGATGGGTATGGGGTCCACTACCACTCACAGGATGGGTATGGGGTCCACTACCACTCTCAGGATGGGTATGGGGTCCACTACCACTCACAGGATGGGTATGGGGTCCACTACCACTCTCAGGATGGGTATGGGGTCCACTACCACTCACGGGATGGGGTCCACTACCACTCACAGGATGGGTATGGGGTCCACTACCACTCACAGGATGGGTATGGGGTCCACTACCACTCACAGGATGGGTATGGGGTCCACTACCACTCTCAGGATGGGTATGGGGTCCACTACAACACTCAGGATGGTTATGGGGTCCACTACAACACTCAGGATGGGTATGGGGTCCACTACCACTCACAGGATGGGTATGGGGTCCACTACCACTCACAGGATGGGTATGGGGTCCACTACCACTCTCAGGATGGGTATGGGGTCCACTACAACACTCAGGATGGTTATGGGGTCCACTACAACTCTCAGAATGGGTATGGGGTCCACTACCACTCGCAAAGTCGGTATGGGGTTCAATGAAATAAATCTAAATATAAAGTAAAATAAAATAAATATCTGGATGGGCATGGAAGTATGGGTTTAGCCTACAAGAAAGGTCTGCCAGCTTACTGTGGGTGGTAATGTAATGACAAACTGGGTTGAAAATGGGTAATAAACTAAACAAGAGAGGAAGCAAAATAAAGAGATGAAGGGAGGAATAGAGGATGAACTATTGGTTTAAAAAGATGAAATTGGATACGGGGTGGAAAGTACAAATCTGGCAAACAGACCCCAATTTTGGAGGGAATGGGAGACGCCGGCCAGGAGAGTAACAGGACAACCATGCCAAGCCCGTCATTCACGGCTCAACAGGAACTCCTCCCGCAGAACAGGACGGCTCCCTCCCCCCCCCCAGGCCACACCCACGTGATACACCCCCTCCCCCGCTCCCATTACAACATGACACACACCCCTCTCCACTTCCCATCTCGCCGCCAAACTACCTGACCAAACACTAGAGGACCAAACAACCCTTCCTCTTCCCCCTCTCAGCAAACACTGTTTCCTGACCATCTCCTCCACAATATATCTCTCCTCCCGTACTACGAAATGACCAATAAACTCCAAAACTGTCTTCCGTCTTCCGCCATCCTCTCGGCTATAAAAACCCCTTTCCTGCATGCTGCTTCTCCTCCAAGACCCTTCCTCTCCTCCAAGACCCTTCCTCTCCTCCAAGACCCTTCCTCTCCTCCAAGACCCTTCCTCTCCTCCAAGACCCTTCCTCTCCTCCAAGACCCTTCCCTCCCACCACCCAACCCACTTCCAGTTCCCTCCACCCATGACCCCTTCCTCCGTTTGCTCCTCTAATACCTTCGTATTTATTTCAGACCTTCCTCCTACAGGTCCTGTACAGCTCACGTCCCCACCCCATGGTTCATACCCCTCCCTTTTTTTTTTTTTTTTTTTTTTGGGAGTAAAGAGGAAGGAGAGGCATAGGTGAAGGGAAGTATAGAAGTGGGAAGTACAGTGAGAGGTATGAAAGCAGGCGGGGCTGTCCGCCTTGCTGACACGATGTGTGGGTGTTGGCAGCTAAGCTAAGCTGGCTCCCTCTTGTCAGGGAGCTGTGAGTGTGTGAGAGGTTCTTCACATGTGTTTCCCTCCCTGTGCTCCCCCCTACACGTCCCCACCCCATGGTTCATACCCCTCCCTGTGCTCTCCCCTACACGTCCCCACCCCTGGTTCATACCCCTCCCTTTTTTTTTTTTTTTTTTTTTTGGGAGTAAAGAGGAAGGAGAGGCATAGGTGAAGGGAAGTATAGAAGTGGGAAATACAGTGAGAGGTATGAAAGCAGGCGGGCTGTCCGCCTTGCTGACACGATGTGTGGGTGTTGGCAGCTAAGCTAAGCTGGCTCCTCTTGTCAGGGAGCTGTGAGTGTGTGAGAGGTTCTTCACATGTGTTTCACCATATATGGATGTCTATAGATGAATACTGAGTAGCATTCATATATACACACTCCGATGCTTCCACACATGTTGTTCTGTTTAAGGCTCTTTGTTTAATTATTATTATTTGTCGAATAGTTCATACATATTATTTATCGAGTTGTTCATATATATACTTGTATGAACTGTTCCTATATACACATATATATCTCATCGGGGATTATATACTGTGGGACAGGGTTATCAACCAGAGAATCGAGGCTCTTGGGCCACCAGCTGTGGGAGCGGGGCGTCTCATCTTGGAGTAATCTTTCTAACATTGGATCCTCTAACATTTCGATGGTGTTCCACACCCTGATGGCTTGGTGCTGCAGTCTGATGTTTAGTGGCTGTATATTCAGAGTTCATGGAGCTCCTGGATTGTCTGATTATATGGTGGACGGTGTTTAGCTGCTCTCCTGAGCGCCTTATTTTGCACTGCTTGCAGTTTCTGCATGTTGGTTTTCTTTATGGTGTGTAGTGGTACTGGGGGATACTCTAAGTGCGGCCGACTAGAGCTTATATAGGTGGATCTGAATGTTAGTACTGAGGCTTCGGAATCTTCTCAGTTTTCCTAATGCTACTTTGGCTTTATTTAGTCGGTCCCTTACATGAATTTGTATCCCTGTTCTATTTATCATTAGTCCCAGTATTCTGCCTACCTCCGCATATTGGATCGGATGGTTGTCCAGGATGATGGGGTCCGGGTTCTTTTCGCAATGTTATTATTCTGAAACTTTTGTTTGTTGGTGCTAATTTCCATTGCTTCTCAAAGTTGTTGATGAGTTCAATTGCTGCCTTGGTTGTCGG
>WNGS01004374.1:1242026-1259161 GCA_020271785.1 Procambarus virginalis
TATGGCTTTAGGCATTGTATGTACTAGCTCTATCTATAAATCGATCCACTTATGTAAAATCTCTTTATGTATGTACCTTTCCTGAATAAACATATTTATTTATTTATTTTATATAATTGGAATGGAGGAGTGCTACGTTTCAATGTTCGTAAATGATTCAAAAGTAATGAACAGAGAGGTTAGGTTAGCACATGACTTCAGTAGCTGTGTTGGCTTCACCAGCACACTAAAGAGAACAAGGTAAGAACAGGTACGCGAGGACGACGTGTAAGGAACGGTAACCAATCGTACCATCAGATCATCGAACGCCGACCCTGAAAGTGACCACCCCGACGAGCCCAAATGAATGGATTGAGATATGAATTAATCATAATTTGATCAACAGTATAAAGAGAGGCACTGTTGAGCACAGAAAACAATGAAAGGTGTTGGTGTGAAGGTGGAGATGTAGTACTGGGGTGTTGGTACTCCGTTGCGTGCACCCCACACAGTGCAGGGGTAGTACAGGGGGGGTGTAATATTTTTAGGCCCCATTTAAGAGTCTAAACACAATTGCCCATTACAGTCCAATACGGGCTAATCATGCCCATGCTACCTCTTGGTTGGCTTACTCTTCATCAATCAACCCCATTTAGATTACGCAGGTCAGTTTTGGTCGCCATGCTGTACAATAGACTGGACAAAAACGCCCTTAAACGTTCATTGAAGGATAACAAAGTTACCCCACAAATTATAAGTCTTCCACGCGAAGAGAGATTGGAGAAAGCGTCATTCACATTCTCTAGAGAGACGAGGAGTTAAGTGTGATGTGATTGAAATGTCCAAAGTTGCCGTCAGGCTGCGAGCAGCCGCGTCCAACAGCCTTGGTTGACCAGTTCACATTCCAGGAGGCCTTGTCGAGGACCGGGCCGCGGGGACGTTGAGCACCGAAAATATCGTAAATGTAAGGTGGATGAATGGGCATAATGCTGGGGATATTAATAAGGTATCAGATATATCAACACATAATAGACACGAAACAATTAATGTAAATTGGATAAGTTTAGATGCTGGGAACACCTGGGTAAATACTGGTTTGGAAACAGGGTTGATGGTTTGTGGAATAGATTATCGGGTGACATAATAGACGTGGGCTCACGTGATTGTTTCAAGCGTAGGTTAGGAACGTACAAATACATATATATATAAATGAATGAGTTTCGTTGGATATATATAGGAGCTGCCACTTATGTACCGAGAGACCTTCTGCGTTTCCTTAATTCTTGTGTTCTTATGTTATAGGTACAATACCTTTTTGGAGGAGGAGTTCGTTGTTTTGTTCGGGCAAGACACTGGAACAATTAGCTAGTTCGTGGCACTGTTAACTCCTGTGTTAACTATAATAGTTTTTGTTGTTTGAAACGACCAGTTGTGCTCTCCTGGTGATTCTTGGGTTCAAAAACACTTATAAAATTATCTAAAGATGTAAGGAATAACTACACTATTCAAGCGGCTAAAAGAGGTAGAACCCAAAGCTAAAGCACAACCCCATGACACAGAAATAAGATACAGACTGGAGTAAATGATGACGAACCCAGTGTCTGGAAGAATTTGCGAGTGCAAGAACCGCTCCATACTATCCACCTCTGAGGGCTGGTTACCAGAGGGGATGATCCAGCTCTCCCCTCGTATCGACGGAAATGGACTCCGTCTCAGATTAAACAACTACGAGCTGGATTATCCGGGTACTTGGCGATATTGCTCTTGGCTATTCAGTACAAGGACGACCACCGGAAGCAGCCACTCTCGTCGCTTACATACTCCTCATCGCTGGTTATGTCCTTCATTATCGTCGATAAAAGAACAATCAGAGTAACGTACTAACAGTTTAGCAAATGATGCACTTCACTTACCCAAGCATGCATGCGCACTCATCCACATGCATACAGGCACTTGCATATCCATACATACAGATAGACGTACAGGCAAGTGCAGTCCACTTCGAGCAATAGGCACTCTCATCACTGGACTTGTTCCGTCACCAGCTCTCTCAACACGGACACTTACCATTCATATTCAACAAAAGCTTGGAGAGCTTACGCAATGCGTTTCGGGCAAAAATAGTTTACGTAAACTCGGAACTTGACTGGTGTAATGCTACCCTTTTTTTTTTCTTTTTTTACCGGGAGGAAACATGAACAGACGACAGCTGACTCAGTTAGAGGCTGAGAGCTTTCCCTTCCATAGGTCAGTAAGCCTACCATAGCTCCTGGAATACGACCCGCCCATCGTTTAACAACCAGGTACCCAATCACTGCTGCGTGAATAGAGGTACGTTTAGTAAAGGTTTGGCGCCTAGTCAATCTTCCCCGGCCAGGATATCGAACCTCACTCGCTCGCGAAGCGCCATCACTGCGCCATCTCCATCATATTGATTTCGATATTCGAACTATTTTTAAGTCCATTGGGTATTCCTTTGTTAAATTACACTCGCCTGCTTCTCAAGGTTGTAAAGAAACCCCCCCCCCCTTGTATGGCACTTCTAAAGGCTTCCCAAACCAATGAACAACACTCCACAAGCCGTTCTGCCTCGTGCGCCTCCACTGCGCCGTCACAGAATCTAGCGAGTCGCGCAAGATAACTCTCACTACAGAGCCACGCTGATGCATTGCGAAACTCCGCCTCTTGTAGTGATTGCACTAAATTTCTTTCTTTAATATTGTACATTGCATAATATTCACGTTATGATGCTAATCTATAACCGCGGAACTTCTTATATTGGCTGTGAAGGTGTCCTGCATGATGCTAACGCTGGAGATGACGATGATGCTGTTGCTGCTGCTGCCTGTATACAAGAACACATCCAGTGCCCTACAAGGTTAAGGAAGAGTTCCTACGGGTGTTTTAGAAGGAGACGTCTCTCTTCTTGCAACATTTCACATTAAAGCCCAGCTCTAGCTTTTATATTAAAAGTGTTTTATAACAATACTTTATTTCATGTTTAGCTACATTTAGTTTAGATACAGGCTGAAGCTGGAACCATCCTTGGGCAGGAACCATCCTTGGGCAGGAACCATCCTTGGGCAGGAACCATCCTTGGGCAGGAACCGTCCTTGGGCAGCAACCGTCCTTGGGCAGGAACCGTCCTTGGGCAGGAACCATCCTTGGGCAGGAACCATCCTTGGGCAGGACCATCCTTGGGCAGGAATCACCCTTGGGCAGGAACCACCCGAGAAACAAGCCAGCCGCACTATTGACGTGCCTTGTAAGCTTGGTCTTCATCTGTTCCTGTTATTTTTTAACCTGCGTCTTTTCATCCCACAATAAGCCTCTCTCCATGTGTGGGCTCCCTCTCTTTTTTCCCCTCCCTCCGCCCTTTTCTCTTCACACTTCCCTTCCTCCCTCCCTTCCCTTCAGCTGTCCATCCTTTCTCCTTTTTCATTGAGCATCGCTTCCAACTGTTCCTTTCTTTCCTATCTCCAACCTTCCCTTTATCTCCCTTTTGCCATTTATCATACTTTCTCCACGTATTCCTCTTTCCCGCTTTTATTCTTTCCTCCGCCAAGTGTTTCCTCTCTCCTTTTCTACATACTAAAGGAAATGTAGAAAAGGAACAACCTTCCCCCCCCCCGCTCCCTCTCTCTCTCCATCGTACACACGCATTCTACTACTCTTCTTCCCCTCTATTCGTTATCCTCTCCCTCTTTCCCAACTCCGATCATACTATCATATCTTCCCTGCTCCATCCCCTCTCCTTTCTTCTCCCCTCCTACTCCTCCCCCATTCCTTTCTCCCCCCCCCCCCCCCCCTTCTTCCCTCCTCCTCCAGCGCGCAGCAATGTTTTTGTCCCGTCTGCTGCACTGTGTTTAATGCTGGTGGAGCCATTCTCACACACGCCGGCGATGCCCCCACACAATTACCCCGAGCTCCAACCGTGCCGCCTACCCCCATGTGCCCCCCCCTCTCTCTCTCCTCTGGTGGCGTGCCCTCTAAGTCCCCACCGCCATGCCCCCCTCTCCTTTGGCTCGGCTCCTAAACCCCCACCACCAGAACCATCGTCAATACCTTTTGGACCAATGTCTCCATCCCGTATCCTGTTCCCCACCCGCGCCGTCTGTTCCTCTGTTGCCTCCCCTCCTTTATCCCCATTACCCATTATAAGGGGCTGTGTCTCGTTTAGTTCCCACTCCCTGCCTCCCGAATTCCCCATTTGGGTCTATCCTGGTACTGTGAGCTCACCTCCGTCTTCTGCCAGGTTTCTGTAACTATCGACTTTTCCACAATATCATTATTTATCACCCCCCCCCCTCTCCCTCTCCCTACTCTTTCTATATCCATCACCCTCTCTCACTTTTTTCCTTTCCTCTTCGACACTTCCTAACCTCCCTCCCTCTCTCTTTCTTACTCTCTTTCTTTGTTACTCTTCTACTCTACATTCCATTCACTCTTGTAAAGTTACCACTCTGGCAGTGACACTGATTCACAAACTTGTAAAACCATTGACGCTCACTCATTCGCTAGTTCACTCTATCATAACGGTCTGGTTCGTTGTCTCGCAATTTCTCAATTTTACTCACAGCCACGCCGTCTTACTCTATCAGTTTCACTCACTAACAGTACATCTTTCAAATGAACTCACATATATGAAATCGCACCCTCCCCCTCCTCCCCCCATATACACACACACGCGCGAACACTCAAGCGCACTCTGTTCCCAAATCTTTCACTCTTCACGTGAAATTCTCCTCGTCACACCTATTTTGTCCTTGTCATCATTCTCCTTTGACCCTTTTTACAGGCTCTTCGTACTGAGTTATTTTATTTTTGTTTTGTTTACGAAGGCGAGGAATCACTAGGAATAAGTGATGTCCCTAAGGCCAGTCTGCCAGCGAGGAGAGGTTGCCCTACATCACTTAAAACTGATCAATTGAATTAGATTTTTTGCATATAATATAAACTTAATGTAATATAAAATTACAATCGTATTTTGTACAGGATGAAGCTGGAGCCAGTTGTGTGCCAGAGCCTCCATCTCAATTCATCCGAGGAATTGATGATCGCTGTTAAAGTGATGTCCTCGAGTAGGGCACAGCTAACATGACGCTGATATTGGCTGAGCGTCTTGTGTTGTTAAGTACGAAGCTGGACCATGCGAGGAATGTTGCAAACTTGCCAATAGTCATAACTGTAAGCCCGCCGACGACATGTCTGGTGCTGTAAGCTGTGATGTAATGACCCGTCTAGTCTGCACGGGTCAAGAATAGAGACGAGTCTTCTTACACAGTTCCTTACCTTGTCCAGAAGATGGAGAAAAGATGGGGGGGAGGGAGATCAGCCCCCCCTCTCTCCCTCTCCCTCCCTCTCTCCCTCCCTTTCCTAATGGATTAACTTATTCCTTCCGTGGATTCCCATCCATCCTTCCTGTCTCTCTCCCTCCCTCCCTAGCAGTTCCTCTCCTTTCTCCCTCCCTCTCAAGCGCCTCCTCTCCATTCCCCGCTCTCCCTCTGACCAGCCTTGCTCCATTCCATCATCTCATTCAATCAAACCAGCCATCAGCCTCGTCAACCCTTGGGGCGCTGCGAGGTTCAGCTTGGCGGGGTTCATCAGAGGTGTTTGCCCGTGTGCTTCCTGCAGCCCGTTCTCGCAGCTAATAGGTCGCATTTTATAAGTTATCGTAAGCAACGTTACAAATGCAACCCATTAAGAAACGGCTCATGTATGCGTTTTCTAAGCATATCGGACTCGATAGGTTTGGTTGGTTGTTTGGGTTGGTGCGGTTCTGGTTACGGTAAAAGGTCGCATTTTTCACGGAGTGGGAAAATCCAGAAAAACAGTTTGGTTTGCGAGTGTGGGTGGTCCTGGCGGCCACCGACCAGCTAGTGTCGGAAATGACCGTATGCTGACGAGATGATTCCTCCCGTGCGTCATTCCTGCACATTGCTTTTGACAACTGACTATTACAGATACCCGACTCCATATATCTGCGCTATCTAAGATGACGGAGAGCGTGATCTTTCTGTTGGGGGTGGCTTCCGCCATCTCTTGTCAATGGCCACAATCAGCAACTGCAGGACTATAGTGGTTCGAATGTGGTCCAGCTCCTCCTCCGTCACGCCCAGTGTGGAGTGTTCCCCTGTCCACCTCCTCTCTCCCTCTCAGTACACACCTAACGATTATTATTATTATTAACATCTTTATTGACAAAATTAATTACAATTTTGCCTAATCTGAGAATTTTGATAGTCTGATTACGGTGAGGATAGTGCTAGTATTCACTGACGATGTTTGTGTACCAGTCTGCGGAAGCAATAGTATGTCCCTGGGCCGCATCCTCTTACTATTTCAAAGTCTCTATATAGTCTATATATATCAATGTCTTCAGACATATCCATCCATCTATCCGTAAATATATCCATTCATCTATCCATCCATATTATTATATTATATAATATTATATATATATATATATATATATATATATATATATATATATATATATATATATATATATATATATATATATATATATTATATACACACACATATCCATACACCTATCCAACTTTCTATCTACTTATATATTCATCCGTTCATCTATCCATCGATCCATCCCTCTAGTGTGTTCCCTCATCTCCCTCTCCCCCTCCACCCCTGAATCTCGTCTTCCCCCTGTCCTCACACTCTCCCTACATCTTACCTCTTCACAACATACCGTCTTTAATATACTTTTATTTTTTTTTATTAATACATGAGGTACATCTGCATTTGTGCAGCTACCCTAGACTACATGAAGAGTATAGTGTGTCAAAAAAGCTTACTAGGTGATGCTATAAAATCATCACACAGGATGGTTAGTCGTACAGGAGGCAGCAGACTCCGGATGCATTTGAGGATATCATCAACATAAGAGTGAATAAGGCAGCAGTGGTAATAAAAGTCCCCATCTCGCAGGATGGTTAGTCATACAGGGCAATATGTTTAGTAGCCTGCACTGGCAAATTTTGGGTACACTGTGAGGATATCTTCAAGAATATGAGAGTGAATAAAGTAATTGCAAAGCTCCAGGTACCTCATGCCAACTGGTCTGAAAGGTCTAATAACTGGGCATTCGGTGATGTAGTGTGGGAGATCGTGCCGTAGTTTCTGCTCACAGAGTTTGCAACTGGAGTGCTCAGGATTGGGAGATCCGTCACCTGTAGCCACCTGCCACAGGTAACGGTAACCCAACCTGATCCTTGCAACCACTGTGTCGCACAGTCTAGTGGACGTTTTGTGCTGCCCATAGATGTAGGTTCAGATCTGAACAAATCATAGCATTTTATACTAGTACTTTCAGGTCGTTGGGAGTCCGTAATTTCTTTCCTATCAGACCTGAGTATTTGGACCAATAGAGTTTTGACAGCAGAGATGGGGATACCTAGATCTAATTCAACTTATTTTTGTTGCACGCTAATTGGCTGCAATGTCTGTCTCATTATGATGGGTTATATTAATGTGTGAAGGTATCCATACGAAGGAGATTCGAGACCCTTTACTCTGTGCAGCAATTAGGTCATTTTTAATTGGTAGTATGAGGTTCTTGCTGTCTATCTTCCAGGAGAAGTTTTCCATTGCTTGAAGAGCAGACTTTGAATCACAGAATATTATTCCTCCTCCAATGTTTTTTTTAATGTACTGGTAGCTAGTTGTAATGCTGTTAGTTCTGTTTGTGTGGAGGTCAGCCAGTTGTTTAACCTGACGCTGACAGTCTTTGTGCAAATATTATTTCTATAAAACCTACATGCTGCTGCAGTCCGTCCAGTAGAGGATTGGACTGAGCCGTCGGTGTAGACACAGTGCTCGTGAGATCTTAAACTCTCGATGGAGGAGGCAATTGTTTCAAGTGTGACAGCTATGAGAAGAGCAAGATTCTCATTATCTTTCTTGGTGACAGGTGTGTATGATATTTGAATGGTCGGGTACAGATAAAGAGGAATATCAGAGACAGGTAGATTGCACTTAAAAGGTATGTTAAGTTTAATGAGATTGTAGGCATTGTTGCTCAGCCATTTATCATAAAAGGAGTGAGTTAGTATGTCGGCACCGGTCAATACGGTGTTAACAGCACTAAATAGTTTGTCTCTGAGTAATGCAGGAGATGTAGGTCTCTCATGACTTTAAGGCAAAAGGTAGTGTTGACTTGCATTATTCTCTCTAGTATGGTTGGAAGCTTCAGTTCTTCCCGCATGTTGATTCTTGTGCATCTTGGGGCACCAAGAATTATCCTCATGGCCTCATTCTGTACTACTTCAAGTTTGTCCAACACAGAGGAGGGGAAATTAATTAAGTGCAGAGCATTATAATCAACGAGAGACCTAACGAACATCATATAGAATAGTCTAGCATATTTAATATTAATCCAATATTCTTACAGTAAGTGTTTCAATGGTTTTAGTCTTTCTTTTAACCTACGGTGTAGATCATTTACAATGTCACTGTTAATACCAACTCCAAGGTATTTGTGCTGCCTACACGTTTCAATGTTCTGGTTGTTGACCTTGAAAGTTATAGGGACATGAGTTTCTCTTGGGGATGGAGAACTCTGGATTTAGTTGTAGAGATAACAAGACCACATTCAATGCTTTTAGCAGCGAGTGAATCAAGTAGAGCTTGCAGTCTAGTTTGGGAATTGCAACAATGCATGTCATCGGCATAACAAAGATGCTTCGTCAGGTAGGGGGAATATCAATTGTTAATTATGCATCAGAACATTGAACAGTGTAGGACTTAGCACTCCACCCTGGGGTGTACCCACTCAAAGGGTGCTTTACTTTTGACCCCTTGAAAAGGACTGAGGCGGTTCTGTTACCAGGTAAACCCTGAGTCATGTCAACAGTCTTCCCTTAACTCCAAAAGATGAGTTACCTTGTTACTTGTCATAGAATTCTAAAGTCTAAAGGTTTGTTAGGCATGATTTCCCTGTCTAGAACCCATGTTGGTGTTTGTTTACAAACCCAATGCTCTCCAGGTGCTCAACAAGTCTTAGCCTAATTATTCTTTCAAGTATTTTACAGGGGATGCTTGTCAGTGATACAGGTCTGTAGTTAAGTGCCTCCTCCCTATCTCCTTTCTTGAAAATCGGTACGATATTTGCCTCTTTCCAGCAACTGGGCAATTCTCCGACATAAGTGACTCATAAAGATCATTGCCAGAGGCACGCTGAGAGCCTGCGCTGCCTCTTTTAGTATCCACGGTGATCTTTGCCTGGTCCAACCGTTTTAGTTGCATCCAGTGTTATCAACTGTTCATTACCTCCTCTGCTGTCACCTCTATATCTGATAGAAGAGATTACCTAGATGAAAGCCTAACAATGGGAGCCATTTGGGCTCGGTTGTGAACACTCCATGGAAACTTGCATTCAGTACATCTTAGATTTCCTTGTCGCTTTCTGTATATGCCCCACAGCTCGTGTGTGCGTGTGCGTGTGTGTGAGAGAGTGTGTGTGTGACAGAGAGTGTGTGACAGAGAGTGTGTGAGAGAGAGTGTGGAGAGAGAGAGAGAGAGAGAGAGAGAGAGTGTGGTGTGTGTGTGTGTGTGTGTGTGTGTGTGTGTGTGTGTGTGTGTGTGTGTGTGTGTGTGTGTGTGTGTGTGTGTGTGTACTCACCTAGTTGTACTCACCTAGTTGTGCTTGCGGGGGTTGAGCTCTGGCTCTTTGGTCCCGCCTCTCAACCGTCAATCAACAGGTGTACAGTTTCCTGAGCCTATTGGGCTCTATCATATCTACACTTGAAACTGTGTATGGAGTCAGCCTCCACCACATCGCTTCCTAATGCATTCCATTTGTCAACCACTCTGACACTAAAAAAGTTCTTTCTAATATCTCTGTGGCTCATTTGGGCACTCAGTTTCCACCTGTGTCCCCTAGTGCGTGTGCCCCTTGTGTTAAACAGCCTGTCTTTATCAACCCTGTCGATTCCCCTGAGAATCTTGAATGTGGTGATCATGTCCCCCCTAACTCTTCTGTCTTCCAACGAAGTGAGGTTTAATTCCTGCAGTCGCTCCTCGTAGCTCATACCTCTCAGCTCGGGTACTAGTCTGGTGGCAAACCTTTGAACCTTTTCCAGTTTAGTCTTATGCTTGACTAGATAGGGACTCCATGCTGGAGCCGCATACTCCAGGATTGGTCTGACATATGTGGTATATAATGTTCTGAAAGATTCCTTACACAAGTTTCTAAAGGCCGTTCTTATGTTAGCCAACCTGGCATATGCTGCTGATGTTATCCTCTTGATATGAGCTTCAGGGGACAGGTCTGGCGTGATATCAACCCCCAGGTCTTTCTCTCTCTCTGACTCTTGAAGTATTTCATCTCCCAAATGATACCTTGTATCTGGTCTCCTGCTTCCTACCCCTATCTTCATTACATTACATTTGCTTGGGTTAAACTCTAACAGCCATTTGTTCGACCATTCCTGCAGCTTGTCCTGTGGTGTGTGTGTGTGTGTGTGTGTGTGTGTGTGTGTTGTGTGTGTGTGTGTGTGTGTGTGTGTGTGTGTGTGTGTGCGCGCGCGCGCGCGCTCGTCTAGTTATGCTTGCAGGGTCGAGCACCAGCTCCTAAGCCCCGTCCTACCATCATTAGTTCAGTGCAGCGACTTTCACTCTACAAGTACCAATTATGGTAAGCATATTTCTAAAGAAAAATATCTCAAGCACCTCATTTATTTCAGCTTACCAGCTTAGTGGACATGGTCGTCCCTCACAGCACACACACACGAGCAGGTCGTCCCTCATAACACACACACACGAGCAGGTCGTCCCTCACAGCACGCACACACGAGCAGGTCGTCGGTCATAACACACACACGAGCAGGTCGTCCCTCACAGCACGCACACACACACGAGCAGGTCGTCCCTCACAGCACACACACATGAGCAGGTCGTCCCTCACAGCACACACACACGAGCAGGTCGTCCCTCACAGCACACACACACGAGCAGGTCGTCCCTCACAGCACACACACACAAGCAGGTCGCGTCTCATAACACACATGTGTAGCGTCACATATCTACTTTCTCCTGTTCCTTCACTTCCCATCCCATCCCTCACTCTCCACCTGCGTCCTATCCCTGCTGTCCTACCAGACTATTTTCCGGTGCTCTTTTGTTTAGTTTCTTCCCCCTCATTTCCTTTCAATTTTTCAATTCGTGCTTCCTTCCTTTCCTCTTCCATTCATTTCTAACACTTCTTTCCCTCTCAGTCGCTCCCTCCCTCCATTCCTTTCCTTCCTTCCTTCCTATTCCTTCTTCTATCCCTTCCTCTTTTCTTTCTCCCCTTTCCACTATCTTCCGCCTTTCTTCCAATCGTCACCTTACCCTGCTTTTCTCCTCTCCCTCTCCCTCCCTCCTTCCTTCCCTCCTTCCTCCTTCCCTCCTTCCTTCCCTCCCTCCCTCCCCTCCTGTCTTCCTTCCTCCCTTCCTCCTCTTCCTTCCTCCCTTCCTCCTCTTCCTTCTTCCCTCCCTTCGTTCCTTACTTTCTCCCTTCCTACATCTTTCTTTCTTTCTCTCCTACTTCCATTCCTGCCTCTCCCTTCCTTCTCTCGAGTCTATTCCATTGGCTTCAGCCTTTCTCTGCTTGTTGCCTAAATGTCTCCTTCCCCCACACGTCAAGAGAGCACAGAAGTGCAGTGAAATATTTGGCAGGAGAAGCATCAAGGCGCGGTAACTGGCCCAGAGCTACAGCCTCACTAACTACACAAACCACCTTGTTACGAAGTCAATAATGCTCATGCGGTCGACGTTAATTAGTCGTTTATTATGCACCCCCTTACCCGTCCCGTGGGCGGGGGTGGAGCGGGTTACGGACACACACAATGTGGGTTTAGGAACCGCACCGCTCCATAGTTCATTTGGCTAAGCAAGTAACAATCTTGGGAGGTTTGTGGGGGGGTTATGATCGGACTTAAGAGGGGTTAAGTCCGATCATAACTTGAAGGTTGTCGAGGCCACCTTAGGAGCCTATATATATCCTGCTACAACTTTAATAACTGTTATAACGTAAAGCACGCGTGTTATATTGTGTTTACAGGGATAACGATCACCTAGCAACTATACCAAGGTCCTAAAGCAACTATACATAGCTAAATTATTAAGTAAACCGCATGTACACAAAAAAATGGCGTGTGGTATACCTCATATACCTCTGCGTGGTATATCCGTCGGGAGGGAGAGGTGGTATACCTCTAGGGAGGGTCGGGGAGAGGGGGGGAGGGTATTGACAAGACAGTGTTACCACACATGAGGCCGTAAGAACGTCTCCCTCCTGCACAACCACACTCCAAGAAACTGGCAATCTTGCCACTTGTTGACCCTTGAAGAACGTGTTGCTAGAACCCCCCCCCCTCCTCCCTCTTCCCATTGTCAAGAGGGAACCGCTGAACCTCGTGCACCCGGATACCACAGGCAACGGTTCAGCCACCCGGGGGAACCTCCAGGCAACGGTTCAGCCACCCGGGGGAACCTCCAGGCAAATGTTCCAGCACGCCAAACACACACCGAAACTACGACGTTGGTACAACGTTCGAACAAGTTTTAACACCTCCTAACCAGTTATAACAACCAATATAGCAAGTTGTAACAACGTTCTAATACGTTATAAACACGTTAAGCCAAGATGTAACAACTTTATTACAAGTTGTAACAAGCGGAAAATAGAGACAGTTTCCGTTTGTGTTTCCAGGGATTAAGCTAGGTTAGTGTACGTACACACTACATCGTCTCAAGATGAGTGTACGTACACACTACATCGTCTCAAGGTGAGTGTACGTACACACTACATCGTCTCAAGGTGAGTGTACGTACACACTACATCGTCTCAAGGTGAGTATGTACACACTTCATCGTCTCAAGGTGAGTATGTACACACTTCATCGTCTCAAGGTGCGTGTACGTACACACTTCATCGTCTCAAGGTGCGTGTACTCACTCGTCAGCGAAGGGAATAGTGTCACTAAACTAAGCTTCCACTAGTCCCACACAGGTCTCGTTCTATAGGCCTACGATAGGCTGACATTTGATTGTAGGCCACTTTGGTATCATCAGCATCGATTGTCTTAATAGCTATCAAAATAAAATGTGGCATGTCCCAAACGTCAGTCTCGCTCTCTTGCTGTTACTCGCACACGCACGCATGCACTCACACACGCACTCTCACACAGGCGGGACCAAAGAGCCAGAGCTCAACCCCCGCAAGCACAACTAGGCGAGTACACACACACACACACACGCACGTACGCACTCACGCACGCAGATACTAGGCCAGTATCTGCGAGGCCAGATACTAGGTATCATATGGGAGATGAAATTCTTCAAGAGTCAGAGAGAGAAAAAGACTTGTGGGTTGACATCACGCCAGACCTGTCTCCTGCAGCCCATATCAAGAGGATAACATCAGCGGCATATGCCAGGCTAGCCAACATAAGAACGGCATTCAGAAACTTGTGTAAGGAATCATTCAGAACTTTGTATACCACATATGTCAGGCCAACCCTGGAGTATGCAGCCCCAGCATGGAGTCCATATCTAGTCAAGGATAAGACTAAACTGGAAAGGTTCAAAGGCTTGCCACCAGACTAGTACCCGAGCTGAGGGGTATGAGCTTCGTGGAGAGACTACGGGAATTAAACCTCACTTCCCTGGAAGTCAGAAGAGTTAGGGGGGCCATGATCACCATATTCAAGATTCTCAGAGGAATTGATAAGGTAGATAAAGACAGGCTATTTAACACAAGGGCACACGCACTAGGGGACACAGGTGGAAACAGTGCCCAAATGAACCACAGAGATATTAGAAAAAACTTTTTTACTGTCAGAGTGGTTGACAAATGGAATGCATTAAACTCAAATACGTATTGAGATCTTTACATACACGAGTCTAAGCAATCAACACAATTCCAGCGGTGTCAAGGTACCCCTCTCATATGCACAATAGCTACGCGCCTCCGGGTATTTGTATTTTTCACGTTCCATTCAAAACTCCTGGGGCTACATGGGTTCATATCAGCTTCTTCAGGACTCTTGTAAACAGACGCCATCTTTAAAAAAATCGTGGTCCACATTCCCGGGTGTGAGAGCCTCAGTACTGAGTGAGCAACCGGGTTATTAAAAGCTGGATTGTGACATTTGTGTATCAACTCAATTTCAAGCTTACCATGAACCAGCTACTAAGACCCTCATGTCTGGATATTGATCCTAACTCACCTACAGCAGCCAAGGAGTGGGAAGCACAGGCATCGCAAGTTTGTAAACGTCATTGTTTAGTGTGGAGAATATGCTCCTGGCATCGCAAGTTTATAACTGTCATTGTCGCGGGTGGAGAAGATGCTCCTGGCATCGCAAGTTTGTAAACGTCATTGTTGAGTGTGGAGAAGATGCTCCTGGTATCGCAAGTTTGTAAACGTCATTGTCGAGTGTGGAGAAGATGCTCCTGGTATCGCAAGTTTGTAAACGTCATTGTCGAGTGTGAAGAAGATGCTCCTGGTATCGCAAGTTTGTAAACATCATTGTCGAGTGTGGAGAAGGTGTTCCTCACATCGCAAGTTTGTAAACGTCATTGTCGAAGGTGGAGAAGATGCTCCTAGCATCGCAAGTTTGTAAACGTCATTGTCAAGTTTGGAGAAGGTGCTCCTCACATCGCAAGTTTGTAAATGTTATTGTCGAGTGTGGAGAAGGTGCTCCTCACATCGCAAGTCTGTAAACGTCATTGTTGAGTGTGAAGAAGATGCTCCCGACAAACTCAGAATGAACAGTGTATCAGATACCCTGAATTTATTGAGTATATGACATTTGAAAATGCCATCTATGCTACGGTGTGTTTATGTAAAACCTCCCAATGAGATCTTTGCTAGACTCCCCTTACCTACACAACAGCAGCCTAGCAAGACCAATGACCGTTTCTCAGAACTACTTAAACTCGGCCAAGACTAACTTGAAACTGGTAACTACAGGACAGAATTGTAAAGAACTGATCCACAATGATTTCTCATTAGCATTATTTCCTCGCCACTCATTCGTCAACATTTGGAGAACAAGAGAACCTACAATCACGCATACTTACTTGACCTGGCCCAGAGTAATGCCAAGGGTTTGCTCACTACAACGTGCACATGAAGCTGCACTAGTTTGTAACACCCATGACCCCCCCCCCTAGAGTTCTCAACCAGGGAAGTCTGCTCCAAGAGGTCAGCCCAGATGACCTCCGGTTTTCTTGTATGTTGATTAAAAATTCCTGGGTTAGTCTTATTCAGCACAGTTTCAAGTATGTAATATTTCATGATACTCTTGTCAACAGGGTAAGGGAGTAGACCCCAGATCCTCATGTGTAAACATGCTTGGATTTCCCCCTTTTAACCAGGTCAGAGGTCAGCCACACACGAAATTAATAAGTCCTCTCTTGAAACAGTTTATGGTTAATGTCAAACAAGTTTAATGATAAATTCTTGAGTGTTTGTGCACGTGTGGCCGACCTCTTATTTCGTGGTGTAGGTATCACAATAAATCTTCCCCCCCCCCCCTTTTGTGAGGTGTATATAGAGGGTCCGTAGTGACTTAAGGACAGAGTACGGTGCTCCCGTATCGAGGCCGGTTCTGTGACGATCATCCACAGGCCGGGAGAGACAGTGTCCACCGGACGGAGAGACAGAGGGCTTGTTTAAGGTAATGTGTGTGATCTCTGTAATTTTGTTCCATGTCTAAATTTCTTAACTTGTTGCCAGTGTTAGGGTAGGTTTTATAGTGGTGTTTAGTATAATTTGGTATCTCAATAAACTCATGTTAAATTTCCCGTCTGTGTCAATTGTTGAATCCTCTTAGAATCTTTTGGTATCGTGGCTGACAACAGTCTCATATTTAATGACAGTTATAGAAGTACTCTCCAAGTCAAGCAATGTTTCTTGCCTCGTTGTTTGATTTAGTCTCAGTGGTCAAGGCAGATGGTGGCAGCGTATTTAATCCTGTGTAGCATTTCCTTGTTTTTAGTGTACCTTTGGATCCGGTGTAACCATCATATGTCAGCTTATTTTACAGTGTTAGTGTTCAATAACAGTGTTACCAAGTGCAACCTACAGGAAGTGGTACTCAGGATAAGAAGTGTGTACATTTATTAGTTTAGTATTCATTATAGAAGGTCACAGTGGTGACTATTTCACCCGGTTTTACATTGGGTTATCGTACCCAATGTTACAATGTTGGCAGTAGTTATAGCCAATGTTACAAGTTGTGCCTGTGCATCCCCAGGTAAAATAGGAACCAGTCCATGAGAATCATGCACTAGCTACTCTACACTGCCAAGAAGAAATGTTACATCTGTGGTGGTGGTGCGTTTCATGTGAAAAAGAAGTGCCCAACACCTGATGCAACATTTGCTGACATCTCTTCAATAAAAACATTTGAAAATACTACTGCTACATTGTACTATTTTACTCTTCTCTCTATTACAACCATTCCCCTCAGAGCTTCTCATAAGCAGCCACTGAAGTCACAGTAAATAGACAAAAATTTAAGGCTTAGTTCAGAGGCAGAGTTTAAGGCAGAGTTCATTTAACTTGGACAGTTTCATAACTTGCCCATCTACCAGCCATGGGGGTATTAAAGGATCTCTGTTGTGACGTACTTCTGGCCCTATCTCTTACTTTTGTGGCTTATGTCCCCTACCCGAGTGCACCTTCCACGCTTTGTTCTAGTAAGAACGTTGAGCTCACTGACGTAAATCCAACTTGTGCAAGCATATGGTAACCAGACAGACAACAATCTACTGTATCTATCCATAATTTGGCTCTAGTATGCCCAACGAGTCTAATAACTCCCATCAAGCCACATGGTGTTAGAGCCTGATCATAAGTATTAGCCCTCTCCAGTTTGTCACGTTAGGACGACAACGGTGGATTTCCCAAATACACCAAGTATTCAAGATTGTGAATTGCTATGTGGGATACCCAGTGACAATGCTCCACCTTCTCTAGGAAGACCAAAGAGAGTGCCCGAGTATCAAGGCCTCCTGATCACTATGGCTAGGATTAAGATAATGTACTGTAGGTCTGCCAGAGTATCAAGGCCTCCTGATCACAATGGCTGAGATTAAGATAATGTACTGTAGGTCTGCCAGAGTACCAAGACCTCCTGATC
>WNGS01004374.1:1259261-1277224 GCA_020271785.1 Procambarus virginalis
TCAAGTGTTAAGTCTATCATTATTTTTGCGAGTTGTTTCTCTTAATTCTGTAATGTTCATTGGTCTACTTTATCTACCCACAATGATCTTTACCTTGGGTTTGTTTAGATTCAAATCCAGAAGCTATTTCCCCGACCATTCCTGCAGTTCTTCTAGGTTGTCCTCCTTACTGTGTTTCAAGAAGCCTTATTCAAGTTACGTCGTATGTATGTTTTGAAGGAACGTGGAAAAGGGACACTGAGGGTATCGGCTCAATATAAACTCAAAATTCATTTGGCTTTTGAATAGTGTACATACATTTCGGCTCAACTATCCACCGGAAGCATCAAACCGCAGGGGATAGGGCATTGTTACACAAGGCTCATCCGCAGAGGATTGGACACTCTTTTAGGCCAGACAAGGAGCTTCACAAGACACTTACCATCCCGAAGGGTCGTCTGAGAACACAATTCGCCTAAATATACAGTTGTCTTCCAAGAGAAGGAACATTAGTTCAGTTGTGGATGACCACAGGTCAAGCGACAGGCGTAATTAAAGGTTACTAACCTCAAGAGCAATAATGAAATGTATATTGCCAGGAGGAGCGATATGTGAACTCCACAGGAGGCACCTAGGCCGTGTTGTCAGCTGGGGCACTTAGGCCGTGTTGTCAGCTGGGGCACCTAGGCCGTGTTGTCAGCTGAGGCACCTACAGACAGCGCTCCTACAGAGAGTTCTCTCACACGAGACGCTTCCTGAACCGGTCAGATTTAATCCACTATGTTGTGAAAAATGCATAAACCGTAGAAATGTACCTTGGCAAAGGTACCTTGTATCCAAATGAGTTAATAATCATTTCTCTCGAACCCTGTTGAGTCAGGACTCCCTAAACTACGATTATTGGTTACATTTAGCTTTTTAAACACTCAAGACACAGGATGTGAAACATCGTAGATTTGGACCTTCATAGAGAGTCTAGCTTCCCTGACAACCTTACATTCCCGTGGCGTCACATCTACAACTACGATAACCGTATCGTACAGCTACGATAACTACGATTCAGCAGCTTTGAGGATGGCTGTTCTGGACCTACGACAACCGCTCACCTGGAGATCGTATTACCACCGAACATGTTGTGAAATTATGAGAAAGTTTAGGACCCACCAACTGCCAACTAACCACACACTTGACGGCATCACCACCACCACCCCGCCCCCCTTTCCCAAGACGTCCTCCAATCCTGGGTAACCTCCTTCCCTCTAATAAGCCTTCCCCCTCCTCCAGGATTACCCCCCTCTTAAACCTGCCACCACTCCTTAACCCCCCCCCCCCCCCAACACACACCTGTATGTACCCCTTCTCCCCCACCTTCCCTCATGGACATCGCTGCCCCCTCACCACACACACACACACACAACACACACACACACACACACACACACACACACACACACACACACACACACACACACACACACACACACGACACCACATCATCTATTGTTTCACCACCGGATGCAGCTGTCGTGTTCTCATCGTCCCTACCCCCCCCCCCCCACCCTCCTCCTGGTCGTCTCCAGGTGGGTGTAATAGTCATCCCATCGTCTAGTGCTTCAACTCCTTAACAGTTTCACCCCTTTTTGGGTTTTTTTATAGTGTGTCGTAATTTACTGTCCTGAACCCTCGCCCCCATGTTTTGTTTTATATTTGAGCAGGTGGACGAAGGAACGGGCGACTGCAGACTCTTGTCAGCAGTCTTTGAGCTTTCCCATCCCACAGCTTGTGGTAAGCCTTACCCCTGTTAGTTTTTCCCCTGGAACACAACTCGTCAGTCTGTTTTACTACCAGCTCCCCAATCACTGCTGGTTGAACAGGGTTGAATAGTCATGGATTGGTTCCCAGTCAATCTTCCCCGGGCTTTGTCACGGGGTTAGAAATTGTGTGTATCATGTGTTCGGTGCTGTACTCGTCTAGTTGTGCTTGCGTGGGTTCAGCTTCAGCTCTTTGGTCCGCTGCGTGTACGTGTGTGTGTGTGTGTTGTGTGTGTGTGTGTGTGTGTGTGTGTGTGTGTGTGTGTGTGTGTGTGTTTGTGTGTGTGTGTGTGTGTGTGTGTGTGGCGCGCGCGCGCGCGCGTATTCCTAAGTACTAGATATCCACACACCCACAATAGACAGTCAAGCAAGTCCCAGCTGTGTCTGGGTACAAGTGACAGGATGAACAACCCAGCGGGTTTTCTTCCTATTGGGGAGTGTTGTACATGCTGCTATGGCGGTGTGTCCACTCACAGGATGAGTGACGCTGCCCAATACTGTCACTATGGCGGTGTGTCCACTCACAGGATGAGTGGCGCTGCCCAATAAACTCGCCCCTCGGGGCAAAATTAGTTTGTTCTTGTATCAAGACATTTAGGTACATCTACATTTGTGCAGCTGCCCTAGACTATGAAGGGGAGTACAATGTGTCACAAAACTAGCTACGTGATGCTAAAATCCTCATCCACACAAATTAAATTAATTAAAAGTCTAAGTCTTTTAGAAAGTTCTTAGAAAGTCTAAGGTCAAAATATCATGACTTCATAATGTTTGCATTTACTGCGAAAAATCGCGTGAAACTATCCCTAAACATCTTGCCTCCATGTGGAGGCCTGATAGCTGAGTGGTTCGTAGTCATGAGGTTCCGGGTTCAATTCCCGGTAAGGGCGGAAAGAAATAAGTAGTTTATTTCACTCTGATGCTCCTGTTCACCTAGCAGTAAGTATGTACCTTGGAGTTAGGTAGCTGCAACTTGCTGCTTCTTGGAGATGCTTTTACTAAGGCGCCTGACAACATAGTGGACAGCGCATCGGATTCGTAGTCCTGAGATTCCGGGTTCGATCCCCGGTGGAGGCGGACACTAATGGGCAAAAAGTTTTTCTCACCCTGATGACCCTGTTATCTAGCAGTAAATAGGTACCTGCGAGTTAGACAGCTGCTACGGGCTGCTTCCTGGGGGTGTGTAACAAAAAAGGAGGCCTGGTCGAGGACCGGGCCGCGGGGACGTTAAGCCCAGAAATCATCTCAAGATAACCTTACCTAACCTCGAGATAACCTCCTATCTCTAATAGGCATGGGAGGGAAATTTAGGCCGGAGGTGGAGAAAGTAATCAAGACACGACTTTAATACGGTGTTTACAATCTCAGTTATTTGCTCCATCAGCTAACTGGCGAATCACACAGCTCGTGGTCTGTGCTGTATTACCCAAGACTGTAAGACTTTGGAGCCAAGTTCCCACGCGATTTGCCCTTTACACACACAAAAATAAATTAATTGCCTCGTTTGTTTTTTAGTCGTGTTCACATGACTTGTTTCATGACGTAACCCTCTCGCTGGCTGTGGGAATCCAACACTAAATGATATGATATGAATAGAAGATAATTATTTATAACTTGACCACATGCCTCACTGATAGTTCAAATGTGGTCTAGTAAGGGTTCGCAAACAGGCCGTAGTGGACAGCTTTTTGTCGCGTTTAAACGTGAAAGTCAATCTGTCAAAATAAGCGACTGGTCGTAAGATATAGATCACATTAAATATTTCCTAATCAACATTTAACTATGAAAATTATGACTGTCACTTGAGATACGAAAACCACTCACCCTATGCAAACAACTGACTGACACGTTTCGCACAGTTAACATTAATAATAAGCGATGACGGATGAGTGGCAGAGCCATCACTCTACATCCACCTAATGACACCTGTTAATAGCTGACACCCGGATGACACCGGGAACCGTTTACTCACTCTCAGGGGTCCGGTACCAATGTGTGCACTGCACGTCAGTGAGAACATGCCACTGCACGTCAGCGATAACATGCCACTGCACGCCGGTGAGAACATGCCACTGCACGTCAGCGATAACATGCCACTGCACGCCGGTGAGAACATGCCACTGCACGCCGGTGAGAACATGCCACTGCACGCCGGTGAGAACATGCCACTGCACGCCGGTGAGAGCATGCCACTGCACGCCGGTGAGAACATGCCACTGCACGCCGGTGAGAACATGCCACTGCACGCCGGTGAGAACATGCCACTGCACGCCGGTGAGAGCATGCCACTGCACGCCGGTGAGAACATGCCACTGCACGTCAGTGAGAACATGCCACTGCACGCCGGCGAGAACATGCCACTGCACGCCGGTGAGAACATGCCACTGCACGCCGGTGAGAACATGCCACTGCACGCCGGTGAGAACATGCCATGATATCCCTAAGACAATACCATTTTTGTCCTATATAGTCGTAATGGCTTAGCGCTTTCCCTTGTTAGTTCCCCCTCATTCGTACAATATAATTCATTGGTATTGTTGTTTGCCTCAGACTATTGTTATAAATGTCAGTAATAAAGCTATGTAATATGTTCCTGGAAAAAATAATGAAATTTTTTTTAAAGAATAATTCAAACATTTACTAATCACCATCCTTCAATTAGCATATTCAAAAGAACTATGAAAACACTAGCTCTTGATAATACCTGGGCACCATCCCATGTATGGCTACATGCAATAGATTATACCATAAACAACATTGACAACACACAAAGATTAGCCACAAACGATAACAATCACACCTTAAACAATAATCAAACATACCTAAAAACCTCCAGCAGGCGACATATGCGAACAACACAGAGGACCCAACAAGCCAGGAACTGGCGAAGAAAACCCGTTTACGAAACGAGCCACGAGGACGCAAGAGTTTATAAACCACAAGTAAAGGTCAAGGAGACACGTGTTGACTGAAGCGGCAACGCAAGAACAAGACATTTCCAAAAAGGTGTCACAGGCTGGTCAAGGAGCTGCTCGGCTGCACACGCTTCAACCTCCGTGTCAACAACACTGGAGTGTAGCGTTGGACATATTTACATGGAGTAGAGCACGAGGACACTTATCTGTGTATCAATGTGATGCAACAAAATATAGATGCTTAATAAACGATTTATTTTTTGTGTTCTCTTATGATGATAACTTTGTAAAACACACAACACACACACACACACACACACACACACACACACACACACACACACACACACACACACACACACACACACACACACCTGAAGAGCTCGTGTTCGATTCCCGGCCGAGGCAGAAACAAATGGGCAATTTCTTTCGCGTGTGTATTCATTCGGTTGTGCTTCTGGGGGGCTGAGTTTCGGTCATGGTCCTGCCGTGTAACATTCGGTCTACCAGCATACAAATCACCGAGCCTATTGGGCTCCGCCAACTCTACATTTGAAGTCATGTATGGAGGATCTCCATCACTTCACTTTTATCATTCAGTAAAGTGCTCTTCAATCACAAACATCGGCGGTGGCTGTAGGACTATCCAGCATTTCAACAATATTTTTCAGGAACAGGCTATGATCCCTGACGCAACCCGTCCTCGAATAAAGTCCATTACATCCAACGGTCGACCCCACAGACGCATTCATAAATTTTAACATGCTATTCATTCAAAACGGGAATTTTCTCAAATATAAATTATTATAATATATTAGCATATTGTGCATATATCGGCATAGGTTAGGTGTTTAGGTTCTGTTGGTGATTATTTGTATTTGTATACGTGGGTGAAGCATTTACAGCGGTGTGGTTCGAACAAAATTCGTCAGTGAATCACTTGTTCGGAAGTGTTCGAATGAAAACAGTTGTGAGTCGCGTGTAAACCGTTTTTCCATTCATAAACAGGGGGTTTGGCGGGTGCATGGAATCACTTTTGGGTTTTTGTTCGGAGGACGGGCTGAAAAATTTATGAATGCGGTTGTTGGGTCGACCGCTTTATGTAATGGAGTCGAGTCGAGGACGGGTTGAATATACATGTGCAGAAAATCACAATAACGTAGCTGAAGAAATGTTGACCAAACCACACACTAGAAGATGAGACGACGACGTTACGGTCCGTCCTGGACCATTATCAAGTCAACTGTCTTGACTTCATAATGGTCCAGTACGGACCGAAACGTCGACTTCTAGTGTGGGGGGGGGGGGGGGTTGGACTACAAAGACTATGTAGCGAGTGACTGACCCAAGACCAGCACAAAAAAAAAATACAAGAGATTGCAAAACATGTGTTTATATATGGCAAGACGAGTGCTCCATCGTGCGGACGGTTATGTACACCTGCTTGTATGTTTTATAAGCGCAGGAATTAGCTGTTCATTCACGTTCATAACGCGTCTCAATGATTTTCCTGAATGAATCTCATATTTGCCCAAACGAAAGAGTGACAATGTAAGGAAAACCACACATCGTTGATTGAGCCAACAACAGTACAAATACATCCTTTATTTTTTTAATAGCTGACCAATTTGAGAGAAAATATTAAAATTTTATTGATAGAAACTGTTTCAAGTGAGCATCTGGATCACCTGCCTGGCATAGTGTGAGACGGGGGGACCTTCCTGGCATAGTGTGAGACGGGGGGGGACCTTCCTGGCATAGTGTGAGACGGGGGGACCTTCCTGGCATAGTGAGAGACGGGGGGACCTTCCTGGCATAGTGTGAGACGGGGGGACCTGCCTGGCATAGTGTGAGACGGGGGGACCTGCCTGGCATAGTGTGAGACGGGGGGACCTGCCTGGCATAGTGTGAGACGGGGGACCTGCCTGGCATAGTGTGAGACGGGGTGACCTTCCTGGCATAGTGTGAGACGGGGGGACCTGCCTGGCATAGTGTGAGACGGGGGGACCTGCCTGGCATAGTGTGAGACGGGGGGACCTTCCTGGCATAGTGTGAGACGGGGGACCTGCCTGGCATAGTGTGAGACGGGGTGACCTTCCTGGCATAGTGTGAGACGGGGGGACCTGCCTGGCATAGTGTGAGACGGGGTGACCTGCCTGGCATAGTGTGAGACGGGGGGACCTGCCTGGCATAGTGTGGGACCAGGGGACCTGCCTGGCATAGTGTGAGACAGGGGGGACCTACCTGGAGTGGCCTCTCCCCCCCCCCCTCCGTCACGGTCCAAGGAGCACCACGCCTTACATGGTCAAGCTGAAGTGACCGACCACCGTGGCAGCGCGCACAACCGCCCGCCCGCCCGCCCACACCTGCGCCGCCCACACCCGCATCCCCCCCCCCCTACACACACACACATTCCCACACTTCACCACAGCGGCCCGTCACTCTCACACGCGCGCGCGCGCACACACACACACAGCCATATAAGCTGTGTGAAACACAGCTTATATGGCTGTGGATATGAAACTATATGGATATGGATATGTATCCATATCATAGATATGGATACATATCCGTGGCGTGGATATGGATATGGCCCATCCCGGACCCGATCTACACAAACGAAGAATAAAGTAAATAAATACAATACCAAAAAATACAAAGAATATAAATAAACTACTAAAAAAATATAAAACCAAAAAAACCATTTGTTGTGGTATCAGAAGTGTAACTACCGTGATGTTGCTAAGATTAACCTCCCTCAGCCAACTCCATCGGCTCTAGTGCTATAGGACACCAGCAAGGTCACAAACACTACCCCCCCCAGCCAATGTACTGACAACCCAACATAACACATACGCAAACAAACGACACATACACATATGTCTACCCATGGTGGACAGGCCACCGAACTTTCAAACCTCCTCTCTCTCTACACCCGCATCCTCTTTCTGAATTTCATCTCCCCATCCCTCTACCCCCCCCCCCCCATCCGTTNATATATATATATATATATATAATATATATATATATAAGTTATGTTCAGGACTAAAGTATACTTGTTGATTAGGTTAGAAAGGTAGTGTGGTGGCCTAAATAAACAATTTATCGTTGTGATACTGAGGTTATCTTGAGGGGATATCTTGAGGTATCCAAATACTCTCACGTTTACTCTGATAGTCTTGCTTTTGATCTCTCCCTTCAAAAGAGAGATATGCAAAAAAATATACTGTGCACGATATATTCAAGATATACATGAAAATAATGTCAATTTTCGTCTGGTTCTACACATCGTGTAGATAAATTATTATATTGCAACGTTGCAAAAACTAAAAATACAACAACACTTAGCTGGCATTCTTTTCTTATAATTCTCTACGACGCCTCCTGTGTCTCTCCTCTCCTGGTTCTTCCTCCTCCTCCTCCTCCTCCTCCTCCTCTTCCCTCTCCTCTAACCATTCTGGGCGCTAATGCATTCGGTAACTAATTAGGGTAAACTCTTTGATGTAAAGATAAGTTGTTAAGAAAGAGCGAAAAACATCGCCTTGAAGTCCAAGAAGTGGTACAGGACTTTGGAAAATTAACGTAACGACAAAAGGAATGGAAAATTTGCAAGTGAAATTACAATCACTGGAAATGTAAGACAGTTACGCGCCAAATTGGTGTTAATTATAAAATTGATAACTATTTAACAGAGTAACGTGCGTTTTACATCTGACGCAAACCTTTCAGAACAATTTTACGCTGAGAAAATACTGAGTGGATGTGATAAGAGCACACCCACGTCCCTGGACTCACCAGACACACAAGCACTACCCACTGAACCACGAGGTGCCTAAAAGATTCGCGGCCAGAAGTTATACCAAACTTACTCGTAGTTTGGAAGTCTGTGATACCTTTAATCTTTATCATGACTCAGAGGGTTGTGCTTGTACCTTTGGGGGTCCAGAGACGCGAGTTTCATATCGTCACATTGACAATAAAACGTTTTGCATTGAGAATATAAATATATACAACCTAACATGTATACACTGGCTGCCTGTGCTATGATCTAATGAATTATTATAATTCCACCTATTTCCTAAGTCCTCACAAAGTGGCCCAAAGCACGTTAATCTAGCCACCAAATACCTCATTAATAAAAACACTATTCACATGATGACTCGCAACTGACTGCGTTTGAACTTTTCATTGAACAATGAAGCAAATAAGTAAACGGAGAATTATACAAAACCCAACTAGATGAAAGCGGACCCGACGAACTAGAATACACAGCAGGAGCCACACCCTACCCAGCCAGCACTAAGACTCGTCTCACTGGTCCCCTCCTTCAGGCAGGTATTCATACCGTACCCAACACCGATCCTCTTGGACTGGCGGGTAGAGAGCAAAGGCTTCCCTTCTTGCGAGGTCGGCATCGATTCGGGAGGTGGGGCTCAGTCCTCACATCCCTGCTCCTTGTCCTCATAACCACCCTTCCAAGCGCAATATAGTCATTCTGACCAGGCATCTTCTTAATTACTTTACCTTCCAGCGCCATACCGCGTACAACCCCGCTTGTAGTTCGCTCACTCTTCTCGCTAATGATCGGAGACAGCTGCCCGGGGTCGAGTTCTCCTCTCTGGTGACGAGAATAGCCCAGGGAGTCTCTGAACCTACTATTACGCCTCAGATCAATTACATACTTCCTGTGAAGATTCGTACAGTAGATTAAGACAGGGGAACAGGGGAGACTATTAGATAATCACTTTTAATGGTATGTGTAATTACCTTTGTGTAGTTACGGGATGAGAACTATGCTAGTGGTGACTCGTCTTCCCGGGACTCTCATGTGACGCTCTGAAACTGTGTAAGTGTGCGGGCACGTGTTCACATGTGCGTACACGTGTGCGCTCGCGCGTTTTAGAGGGATTCAGAACATTAACGAACGTTGTGTAGTTGCTGAAAGTGACAAATAATTTTCTCTCCCTGCAGTTCCTTGCTAATGAAGCCAATTTATTTTCAATCCCTGGAATTACTAAGAATTCTGAAAATGTATTTAGCACAATCTGTTTTATAAAAAACAACAAATTCTGCTCTCAGAATTTGAGAGCACAGTCCACCCAGTAGTTTTTCCTGTGGTTACCTGTCATCTGGTAGTCATATAACCACTAGGTAGAGGAACATACCACTGGCATAGTCTTGTACTGGTTCCTCACCTCTTCCTCTGCAGGGTTATGCTGCCTAAGAGAGAGCTCCGGGACGCACCGAGACCCATAATTCCCTTACCATTATATACTGCACTTGCAGACGAAAACTATTTCCTCTTGCACCTAGAGAGTCTTGCCCGTGTTTAGAACTAGTTTTTTTTTAAGCCACGGCTAACATATTATTTCCTTCTTTTACTACTGTGCTATATTTTGCTAGAAGTGAGTGTGAGTGAGTGAGTGGGTGAGTGAGTGAGTGAGTGAGTGAGTGAGTGAGTGAGTGAGTGAGTGAGTGAGTGAGGGAGTTATCAAAAATTGTGTAACTAGTTTCACGTGTGACTTGCGTAGCTAAATGAACTTTTCACTTTCACTGAAGAGTTTACTTTCTGAACCCATTATGTGACTCTGTAACCCTTTCACCACCACCCACGGGATGGGTATGGGTGTGTACAATGAATGACTATCTTGAGATGATTTCGGGGCTTTTTAGTGTCCCCGCGGCCCGGTCCTCGACCAGGCCTCCACCCCCCAGGAAGCAGCCCGTGACAGCTGACTAACACCCAGGTACTATTTTACAGGGGCATAGGGTGAAAAACTCTGCCCATTGTTTCTCGCCGGGCGCCTGGGATCGAACTCAGGACCACAGGATCACAAGTCCCGCGCGCTGTCCGCTCGGCCGACCGGCTCCCTCATCAAACAGTCTTTAGTAATTCCTTATGCCAACGCGGCCACCTCGCCTCCACCTCTATACATCCAGATTCTGAGCCAAAACAACCGTCCTCACATCAGGTAGATTCCTTTCACTCTGCCTCAACTCGAGAGATTACATTCGTCCAAAACGTCCCCTTACAACCCGATCCCAAGTCTCTAACAACCATCCGCGTCTTAAAAAAAATGTTTATGGCTATCTTGTAAACCCCGCCAGCGACCATACGACCATCTTTGCCTCAACGTGTCTTTTAGAATCAGTCGTAGTGACCCGAAGCACCATTCCATGCCTCCGACCATCCCTTACGGTCGCCTTTCACGCTCGGGACCCACACAGCCACCACAGTCGTCCCCGGCCACCCCCCGCCCACATCGAGGTCCTGTAGTGTAAGCGGCGTCCCAGCTTTCGTCAAACACACAGCGGGAGGCGCTGGGGAAGGGACCCTATAGTAGGCCTCAGGCTGGGGGGAAAAAAAGAATGCCCCCTTCCCTCCGCCTTTCCTCTTTCATATGGGCTAAAGTCACATTAGGAGCGGTGTGGGGATCAGACGAGCCAGGGCAGTGGGCAGACGTATTGAAAGGCGGTGGGGCTAACAGCGGACCGTGTATTGACTAGACATAAACGTATTTGGATAGGAATCGAACACTCTTCAGTTGACATACAGCTGCGTTATTTAGACAGCGGCGCGTAAATAATACAACAAATTGGGGAAAAAAGTACGGGGGCGCAAGCAAATGCATTAAGTGAATTATGAGTTAAACAACAAAGAGCTGGTAGTTCTCGAAGCCTTGTTCCTCGCCAGCCAACGTCAGGCTGGTGACACCAGAGGAGCTGTTGTCATCTGCCTCACGTACGTGTGGCCATTTTTTTTTTATTCTCCGCACAAGGAAACGGTTTGGGGTGGTAATTTATGACCGGCTGCAGTAGTAACGGTGACTACATTACGACCCACTACCTTTTTTTTTTGCCAGCCATGCAAACATTGTCAGCATTGAAGCAGACGAAGCGGCAGAGCAACATACTTTCAGTGCCTATTGAGGCCTCAACGGTTTAGGCGACTGGTGTGGGTGAAGGTCAACTGGTCACATGGCACCACATAAGCTGACACGAGTTGTCAGCGTATGTGGTGAAGTCACCCTGTTGGGAGAGGTGTTTTGAAGGTTTTTCTGTCGTATTACACGATAAAGCTTGCCTGTTTTATCAAGTTCGGAGGAGGCATGATCAACATTTGACACCATGAGACCCACAGTGTATTTAGCAGAGTGAATATAAGCTTCTATGCCTTGCACAATGAAATTCCATTTTATGGAATAATTATTTATTGCATTCAGAATTAAAAACCAAATAATAGTATAGGGTGAAGGTTGACTATAAATACATGCACTTCAAAACGGGTTATATTTCAATATAGATATTTTAAGCCACCCAAAATGAAGTGCATTTATTTTATAAACAAATACTTTGACTACTACTTCCGAGATATTCCTCTAAATACACTGGTAATCCATACAATTGTGCACGGGAGACATCTCCTGTCCACGAGGCTAACCATAGCCCGTGCTTCTTGCCCAGCTCCTGTGCCAGGTAAGTTACGGGCTCACCATAGCCCGTGCTACTTGGAACTTGTTCCGAGTAGCTGAATCTATAACAACAACAACAACATACAATACCATAATCCGCCTCGCTGCCTTCTAAAGGACAATAAGGTGAGTGAACTGAACCTGAGCGCTGGGGTTCAGCTTCCACCATTACCTCAACACATTAGGATTAAGATGTGCTATCTTTTGTTATTTATCAATATAATATACAATTGCCATAATGTGAATTGCTATTCCCACCGTTGAGAGTTGACAGGAATTTGCGTTAAGGCACTGTTCGGGCATTGCGTTGGGGCCCTGTTCCTTTCACCTGATCCCTTTCTTCACCTAACAATGTACATTTACCTAGAGTTAGTCAACTGTGTAGGATGAATGGGTAGGCGCTTCAGACACTGACGAGTCGAGGAGAGTTCAGTCTACTCTATTATTTTGCATCCCATACCCATCTTGTGAGCGGTAGTGGAAAAGGTTAAGAGGCAGACATTGGGCTCAGGGACTGAACCCCAAAATCCATTTAGCTAAGCAAGTTACAGCCAAGATAAACTAGCTACATGGCTTAGTATACATTTGTATTACATCAACAATGGGTTCAAGACCATCCACAAGTACAGTCACAAGGCTAAGTAGTTTCATATGCGGTGAGTTAGTTTCATAAGGGATTGCCCTATTATGGCCGCACCACCACCCCTCCCCTCCCCCCATCCCACCCCATCCAGTAGGCAGCGGTAGAAAGGTTAGTCCCTCCACGTTTACAGTTACAAACTGGGGATATTGGCTAAAAGTGATCGTAGTAGACCACTTCGAGTTAAAATATTTGCACATTTGTTGAATATTTTTTATAGAATTGAGATGTTTACGAAGATTTTCTCTAGCGTAAGAGTAATGGGAAAATGGAACGAACTAAATGAACATGTGTAGATGTGGACTCCATAAATTCAAACATGGATATGATAGAGAAATGAACGTCATGATTCATTATTACATTAGACATCCGGTGGCCTGAAAGGTGGGGGTCCAAAAGCCTGGAACGTGCAAGCACAAGCAGGTGAGTACAGATAGGCGAGTATACACACTGTACTCACCTAATTGTGCTTGCGGGGCTGAGCTTTGTCTCTTTGGTCCCGCCTCTCAACCGTCAATCAACTGGTGTACAGATTCCTGAGCCTACTGGGCTCTATATACCTACCTGACACTAAACGAGTTGTTACATGGAAATGTTTGAATGTTTAGACCTCTATATACCTGCCCTCGGAGCTCAGGTGGACTTGTTGACCAGACCACACATTAGAAGGTGAAGAGACGACGACGTTTCGGTCCGTCCTGGATCATTCACAATCGACTTGAGAATGGTCCAGGCGGACCGAAACGTCGTCGTCTCTTCACCTTCTAGTGTGTGGTCTGGTCACATACTTTAGCCACGTTATTTGTGACTCATCGCCTGCAGGTTGACTTCGTACAGAGACTGTTAACCACAGCAGGAACATGTTTGTTATTAGAGTGAGAAGGGAGTGAGTGCATGACCGCACTCGGAAAAGTAAAAGATATGAGAACAGAAGGGAAGGGAATATCAGGGGAAAGCGCTAAACCATTACGACTATGTAGCATTGGGAAGAGGCCAGGAAAAGGATTTGGGATGGTATGGGACGGGGGGAGGGGGAATGGTGCCCAATCACTTGGACGCTCGGGGATTGAACGCCGACCTGCACGAAGCAAGACCGTCGCTCTACCGTCCAGTCCAAGAGCCGTCCAATCCAATATTAACATATTGTTATTTATTTTGGAATGAGAATGAATTGTGTGATGAACTCAACGGACAAGTTCAATTACTTATCAAAATTAAGCTGAAACGAGCACAATGTACACGACAGATACGCAGCTAGCCTTCATGATTAAAATAGATGCGGCAGTGAAGAAAACAATGAATTAAAAAGAAAAATCCTCGACGCAAACCCGTAGCAGCACACGCGGGCCAACACGGCATCAGTCTAGACAAGCTTGGCAAACTTCCTTGTGACACGGTAACAAGGTGGAAGCAGGAGAGAGGAAGGCCTGGCAGCGAGTATCTTCATACTCGCTCAGAATACATTCGATGAGAATCGGGCAGAAATAACCAGGAGGGAGCTAATTATGAAACTGAATGTATAATGTACATTTCACTTTTAAACAAAAAATTGGTAAATTATAGATCTCATTAAATAATTTATACACTTAGGAATTTTGTCAGACAAGTTTTTAGCAAGAAGGTTTTGAGGATGACGCTCAAGATGAAGAATGACACCGTTAATTATGGCTGGCACACCCACAGGGCGAGGTGGCGCCATGGTAACACACTCGCCCAGGCCCCACCAACGAGGTGTCTAGGATCGAGTCCTGTCCAGGGAGAACAGTTTGGACGTCAATCCTTAACTGTTCGCCTCTGTTCATCCCAGCAGCAATTGGGTACCTGGTTGTCAGTCGACTGTTGGGTCGTGTTCCAGGGAGAACTTGGGGGGGGGGGGTTCTCGGCGTGCTAACAGGAGTCACCAGCCGTTTATTCCTGTCCTCACCTGTGCAAAAAAAAAAAAAGGTGGAAGGGGGCAACGGACACGAAAAGAAAAAATCTACATCTATATTCAGCCAAACACCACTGGGGAAAAGTGGGAGAGGGGGAATAGGGGGGAGGGGGGGATAGAAACTCCAACACCTATGCATCACGGAGTGGGGGATGTTGCCGGGGGGGGGGGGGGGACGAACCACCAACCAGGCATCATGGGGAGAGGGGGGGGGGCGGCAGACTCTACCTCCCCAGCATCACAAGGGGCACTCCTCCCTTCCTCCCCCCCCCCCATCCCCCCCCCCCCCTCCTGCACGGAGCTACCCGTAAATAATCCCCAACAAAGAAACCATCAAACAGACCAACTTTCCTGCGTATCTGCTGGCACACCACACACTCTGAACAGCAACTTTTCACGCTGGCTTGCACCTCTGCCAAGTACTTTCACGAGGTCCCTGGCGGATCGCGTCTATGAAAGGCCTCATAAAAAGTGCTGTATCTACACTATCGTCAGCCTCGTTAGTTCAGACACAGGGGGTCGCCTGGCCGCGAACACTAACTGGACAGTCCGGTATTGGGCTTCATCGACGTAAGAAATCAGTGGTTTTTTTTCCTTGTATGATTTAGTTCTTCGTGGTACTTAAACACCTTTCTCTTCCCTCCCACTTGTGTCTACACCTACCTGGGAGTTGTGTATTTATTTTTCCTTTCTTATCACTGAATTAAACCGTTGTTCCGACACGTAAAACATTTGATACAAAAATCACGGAAAGTAGCAATAAGTTGGTGCTTGGGTGTGAAGGTGTGTCGCATGCATCAGACGGTATCCGTACGCGCGTCGAGAACGTGTGAATTTGACTGCCAGGGCTGATGGCCTCTTAGATGTTGGAGATCAAAGCCAGACGCCGGTCCGGATCACTCTCGGCAACTTCGCCTCGTCGTTATGCCAGCAATAAGACCCAATATTACGCGAACTGCCTCAAAACAGCTGAATTTAACAGGATTCCAGATAGAGTTCATAGTGTATTTGTTCGCCTAAATGTGTTTGACGCAGCAATCGCTAGCTCCCGAGCCCGCCTTACCAGCTGTCGGGTTTTTTTTAGTGACTCCTAACTCTTATATAATTTTAAACATTTTATCGTACTAGATCCTATGATATTTCTCTCTAGAGTATAGTTCAATATATTTAATTACAGACTTCTAATGCTAATTACGTTTTCCTTACATCCCTGGAACTCCTCTGCTCGCTAAATTTCAAACCAAGTCCCTTTGTTTTACACTGAAGCGGCCTCTTTGGTGGCTGCAATTCCCCTGAGGAACTTCTGTTATGATGTGTCCTCAATTTCGTCTTTAACGAAGTGTGATGAGACCAGCTGCCTCTGCCCAGCCTCACAGTGGGGCGCCGCTGGTGGCTGTGTGGACAGCACGCTGGACACGCAATCCTATGGCCCGGGTTCGATTCCCGGCGCCGTCGAGAAACAAAAATGGACAGAGGTTTCTTTCACCCTGATGCCCCTGTTACCTAGCAGTAAATAGGTAGCTGGGAGTTAGCTGTTACGGGCTGCTTCCTGGTACTCACCTAGTTGTACTCACCTATTTGTGCTTGCGGGGGTTGAGCTCTGGCTCTTTGGTCCCGCCTCTCAACCGTCAATCAACAGGTGTACAGGTTCCTGAGCCTATTGGGCTCTATCATATCTACACTTGAAAGTGTGTATGGAGTCAGCCTCCACCACATTACTTCTTAATGCATTCCATTTGTCAACCACTCTGACACTAAAAAAGTTCTTTCTAATATCTCTGTGGCTCATAAGGGCACTCAGTTTCCACCTGTGTCCCCTAGTGCGTGTGCCCCTTGTGTTAAATAGCCTGTCTATCAACCCTGTCGATTCCCTGAGAATCTTGAATGTGGTGATCATGTCCCCCCTAACTCTTCTGTCTTCCAACGAAGTGAGGTTTAATTCCCGTAGTCTCTCCTCGTAGCTCATACCTCTCAGCTCGGGTACTAGTCTGGTGGCAAACCTTTGAACCTTTCCAGTTTAGTCTTATGCTTGACTAGATATGGACTCCATGCTGGAGCCGCATACTCCAGGATTGGTCTGACATATGTGGTATATAATGTTCTGAAAGATTCCTTACACAAGTTTCTAAAGGCCGTTCTTATGTTAGCAAACCTTGGTGTGTGGTGTGTGGTGTGTTTGTGTGTGTGTGTGTGTGTGTGTGTGTGTGTGTGTGTGTGTGTGTGTGTGTGTGGTGTGTGTGTGTGGTGTGTGTGTGCGTGCGTGCGTGCGTGCGTGCGTGCGTGCGTGCGTGCGTGGGCAGGGGATTTTTTTTTAGTTAGTAACAATTGATTGACAGTTGAGAGGCGAGCCGAAAGAGCAGAGCTCAACCCCCACAAGCACAACTAAGTGAATATAACTAGGTAATACAATTCAACGCTCACAAATCTCGCAAGAGTCTGGTTACATATCACAGGACTTTATTTTTACTCTGGTTCCTTTTAGCGGGAGTTCCACTCTGGTGCAGCATACTACAGAAAGGGCCTCGCATATGTCGCGTGAAGGATTCTGAAGAATTCGCTTATGACCCTACGTGATATTAATTTATTCATGGAGCTTCTGATAGCCCTATATGTGGGAGTCTCCGGCGCCCGATGCCAAGCTGAATATCAAGTGTTAAGTCTATCATTATTTTTGCGAGTTGTTTCTCTTATATTCTGTAATGTTCAGTTGGTCTACTTTATCTACCCACAATGATCTTTACCTTGGGTTTGTTTAGATTCAAATCCAGAAGCTATTTCCCCGACCATTCCTGCAGTTCTTCTAGGTTGTCCTCCTTACTGTGTTTCAAGAAGCCTTATTCAAGTTACGTCGTATGTATGTTTTGAAGGAACGTGGAAAAGGGACACTGAGGGTATCGGCTCAATATAAACTCAAAATTCATTTGGCTTTTGAATATTCATTATTGCCTTGAGGTTAGTAACCTTAATACGCCTGTCGCTTGGACCTGTGGTCATCCACAACTGAACTAATGTTCCTTCTCTGGAACGACAACTGTATACTTTAGGCGATTGTGTGTCGCAGACCGACCCTTCGGGATGGTAGTGTCTTGTGAAGCTCCTTGTCTGGCCTAAAGGTGTGTCCCAATCCTCTTGCGGATTGAGCCTTGTGTAACATGCCCTATCCCCTGCGGTTTTGATGCTTCCGGTGGGATAGTTGAGGCCAAATGTATGATACAC
>WNGS01004374.1:1294766-1321442 GCA_020271785.1 Procambarus virginalis
GTTGTTGTTAAAGATTCGCTACCTGGAACAAGAAGCTCCAAGCAGCACGGGCTATGGTGAGCCCGTAGTGGATGTTAATGGCGGACCGCCACCACTCGTTCTTGAAGCCGCTCTCAAGTTCTACTTTATAAGTTTTCTTTGGTGGCTGACCACTCTCGAACACAGGCAAGTGATGCTAGAGGCTAATTATCTTTATAAATAAATAATTTAGTATCCACACTGGATACTTGCGAATGATTTTCGTCAACATGCGACTAGAATGGAAAACTCAAATTCATTCAGATTACTGGTGCGATGTACTTGTGGGGAATTGACCTGCGAGATTATATATTTAACTTATATTAATGTATAGTAATTTATATTTTACGTTAAATTATACTTTTTGATAGCAAATTGTACGATGGTTTAAGTGGACTGTATTCTTAAAATTCTTAAAATTCTCACAAACCGATTTCCTTACACATTTAAGGGGGTTTATGGTTTATATGTAGTTAATCAACATTATTATTAGTAGACATTCACTTCAGTTAGACTATATATATTAATTAAAAATGGGGCGGCCTTATCTTATTGTTGTTATAATGTTGTATCCCAGACAACCAGTATGAGCACGGATGAATAAGCCAGTCGATACACTTTGGGGTGTGGCTGGCCTCCCACTCACGTACTGGAGTTCTGGGTTACTAGTGTTCATTCTTCTTCCTCTTCTGATCCTGTCAAAGGCCACTCCAAATATTAGCAGGACTCCTAATAGGGCAGTTAATTCAGAGGAAATGTTGGATATTGATAACGAGGTAAGGACCAAGGAATATTTACCTACGTTATGTCCCTATTTCACGTCCTAACCGGAAAATTTTCCTAAATCTAAATATTAAAGGCCTCTAATAAGCAAGATAATATAGGAATCGGAAACGACATCTCCCTTGATAGTAGACGAAGTTGCGAGTAGATAACGGAAGCACTCTACTTCCATAACACAGCTGTCCAAGGGAAATTATAGGACCTAAATTTGCTCCAGCGACTTCTTGTTAAAATTAACAATGGCCGACTACTCCCCTCCTCCTCCACTGACGCTCTCTCTCTCTCTTGTCCAGAAGTAGTAGAAAGGTCACATTTACTCTATTTTGGTACTAATAATTTAGTTCAAGTTAAATGGTTCTATGAAGTTTACAGTCCAAAGACTGAGCTGTATTAAGAATATACCCCAACAAAACTAGCTGGTGATTTTAATAGCAACGTAACAATGATATTCCGTTTTCTATTGACGGAAAATTCCACTAGGCTACATTTTCTATAGTTAATATTGCAACTGGACTGTAATAGCAAATTATCAGCCTATTGTATTGAATATTAGTAAATGGGCGCCTGACAGCTGAGTGGACAGCGCTTCGGATTCGTAGCCCCGAGGTTCCAGATTCGATCCCTGGTGGAGGCGCAGACAAATGGGTAAAAAGTTTCTTGCACCCTGATGTTCCTATTCACCTACCAGTAAATGTGTACCTGGTAGTTAGACAGCTGTTACGGGCTGCTTCCTGGGGATGTGTAACAAAAAGGAGGCCTGGTCGAGGACCGGGCCGCGGGGACGCTAAGTCCCGAAATCATCTCAAGATGGTGTCTGGTTTTCCGACAGTTCTCCAGTTAAGATAATAGCAAATTCATTCCATATTATCATGGTAGACAGAGCGGGACGAAGTTAAACTCCTACATCCAATTACACAAATGGAGTGAAATTTAGCAACTAATTCATTCAATGGCTTCAATCGTTAGAAAATCCAGGCTATTTACCATGCCAATTGTATCCCCGGCTTTATGTCTTCGTTATGTCATTGCTTTGCACTTTCCTCCAAATACTTTGTGGTAGATGGCGAGAGCCAGCCTTTCACATGCGTGCCAGGAATGCACAGGTTCTCTGTAAGGCTCATTAATTAAGGTCTATTACCGAGTCGAGAACTCAGTACTCAGAACTTTACTCTTCCTTACAAACTACGGGCTCACCATAGCCTGTGCTACTTGGAACTTTGTTCCAGGTCTTTAACAACAACAACATCTACCTTACTGAACAACAACAAATAAACACAGGAAACTACACATGTGAACAACGTGCAACTCCCATAGCTGCCCCACGAAACGGGGAACATAAGAACATAAGAACAAAGGCAACTGCAGAAGGCCTATTGGCCCATACGAGGCAGCTCCTATTTATAACCACCCAATCCCACTCATATACATGTCCAACCCATGCTTGAAACAATCGAGGGACCCCACCTCCACAATGTTACGCGGCAATTGGTTCCACAAATCAACAACCCTGTTACTGAACCAGTATTTACCCAAGTCTTTCCTAAATCTAAACTTATCCAATTTATACCCATTGTTTGAACATCATCGGTAACATAAAACAAGGATCCTGATTCATGCAGCTTTGGGGCCATTGTCATGAAGTTTCCTGAATCCTCCCTGTCCCCATTCGGTCCCGACTACTCTTTCGGAACTGGAAGTTCTAGAAAAAATTTTTGGTGATTTGGTTGCACGCCGTATTTTTGGTGCGGGAAAAAAATATTTTTTTTTATTTTATTTAAAAATGTTATAAATAAATTTTATTTAAAAAATGTTATTTATGTTATCCAAGTAAGTGGGTTTACAGATCCAATGAAACATAGCTGATTTAATGAGCCATTCGCAGTAACTTAATGGTAACATTCGCGGTCTTAATGGTAACTATGCTGGAGATACGGGTTCGTACAGGTTCTCATGTTTATTAAGTACAAACCTGTCCTCAGGGAGGTACCCTGGAAGTAATCACTTCAAAAGCTACTATGTAATTGGTGTTATTATCTACTCCCTAGTTCAAGTAAGTTTATTGAGACAAGAAAAAAAAAATACATCTCAAAGGGATAGAGTAGCTTAGGCTACTTCTACCCCAACCTACTCCCTATCCATGGATAGATTAAAGTTAGGTTAGGGTTAGATTTCATTACATTTGGTTACGTTAATGCACTGTATTATTCTCATACATGTGAAACATGAATTTCGAAAACTGAGTATCCCCTAAAATTTCACTTCCAGAAAACTTAATTATTCAGATAGTTTAAAAGAAAACGAGGTAAGCATTTACTTTTTATATTTTAAAGCAACGATGTAAAATATAATAAAGTTGAAAGTTGAGAATAATCTCCGTTTAAGATAAAGGTTCACTTACCGGTTTACAAGTAGACTATTATTGGAACCACAATATGCCTTCAGACCATCACAAATATCTAGAGAACTATCCAGTTGGAGTGGGAATGGGTTTATCGTCTCGCAGTAGTCACTTTACCCTGAGGATTAAGTAGCAGGTGCATTGGCGGTTCTCTCGGAATTTTGACTTTTGTAATGATTGTTTTCAAATGCAACGCCCTAAAAATCCTCCTCATGGCTGTAGAGAAGAACAGCTCATGTAATCTAAGACAAACTGTTCCTATATTCTTAATGTACTTAAGAATAAGTGCCACCAATATTACATCTTGATTATTACACATGAAGACACAAAATGTAGCAGGTAGAAGACCAGTAGGCTGGGAAAAAGGAGCTAGCCCTCACTCCCCGCAGACACTGACAGGTAAATACACTCCCACAAGAAGGAAGCTATTTACAAGAGACAGAAGCCCATATAGATAGTCTCTGACAGGGTTGAGTGACGTCATATCAGCTTTAATCCACTACCCGACACTCGAACTAATCCCCCACACATAATGTATTAATAAACCAGTTAACATGTACAGGTGGACCTGTTTATATAACCGGAAGAAATATACCGGGAAGGATTTTGTCTTGGGAAATTCCCCCCCCCCCCCACCCCATGAACCTCCCCTTCGGGGAGCCAGTCGGGCGAGCGGACAGCACGCTGGACTTGTGATCCTGTGGTCCTGGGTTCGATCCCAGGCGCCGGCGAGAAACAATGGGCAGAGTTTCTTTCACCTTATGCCCCCTGTTACCTAGCAGTAAAATAGGTACCTGGGTGTTAGTCAGCTGTCACGGGCTGCATCCTGGGGGGTGGGGGCCTGGTCGAGGACCGGGCCGCGGGGACACTGAAAAGCCCCGAAATCATCTCAAGATAACCCCTCTACATCCGGGTATCTTGAGTGCTCACAAGTCGGGCAGGCTGGTACAACACGTGCGCCGGGATTCAATAAGCACTTACGCATCTAGTTACATGTACATCTTTTCTCAATCTTTGGCGGCTTTGTTTACATATGTTAAACAGTTTGAGTTCCCAAGCACCAGGAGGCTCTTTATAACAAACATGTGATTGGGAAGGGAAACAGAACTCAAGAGAAAGCACCAAGCCATCACGACTACATAGGACTTTAAGGGATCAGGTTATTGATTTGGGATTGGACGGTGGAATGGAATGGTGATATATCCCCGGCCACGTGGACGGTCGGGTATTGAACGCCGACCTGCATGAAGCGAGTCCGTCGCTCTACCATCAAGCATCCACATTTCAATGATCATGAACCGTTTAATACATGTAAACGAAGTAGCCTAAGATTGAGAAAAGATGTAAAGGTTCCTAAGGACTTTAGTAACTACTTACCAAATCCTGGCGCGGGTGGTTGCACCCTGCACAATGAAGGGAGTGTTGAGAGGCACGCAGCCTGCACGAGGGAAGTGTATACAGGTGTAAAGGATATAGGTGCTTGGTGACTTATCAGCTATGTATGTATGTATGTATGTATGTATGTATGTATGTATGTATGTATGTATGTATATGTATGTATGTATGGCATGTAAGACAGATGTAGAGGTGATGAAGGTGCAGTGTATGCTGTTGTATGTTGTTGTTATACATTCAGCTACTCGGAACAATTTCCAAGTAGCACGGGCTATGGTGAGCCCGTAGTGGACTTACCTGGCACAGGAGCGGTGCTGTCTGTTAAGTGTATGTGGTGTGCAGACGAGGTGTCTATAGGGTGTAGGCGAGGTGTATAATAATTCATTGTGTCGGGGGACAGGTAGCCAATTTATATATACAGTCCATGTTAGGCTTATAGCGAGATCCCCCCCCACCCCCAGGGTCGATCAATAACTGACTCTGCCCAGGACGCAACCCCACAACAAGCTGACTAACTACTGGGCACCTATTTACTGCTAGGTTGATGAGTGGAAACGAGGCCAACCATTTCTGTCCCACCCGGGATTCGAATCCGGAATTCTCGATCTTGAGTCGAGAACGAATCCTACTATACTACAGGGACCCTTAAAGGGTGTAGACGAGGCAGGGCGGGTGTAAGCGAGGCAGGGCGGGTGTAAGCGAGGCAGGGCGGGTGTAAGCGAGGCAGGGCGGGTGTAAGCGAGGCAGGGCGGGTGTAAGCGAGGCAGGGCGGGTGTAAGCGAGGCAGGGCGGGTGTAAGCGAGGCAGGGCGGGTGTAAGCGAGGCAGGGCGGGTGCAAGGCGTCATTTGGGCTGAGCCAATGGTCGGGATGCCTCATATGGCGGGGATTAGAGTGCTGATGGGCCAGCCGATTGTCGCCTGCCTCCTGGGCCGGGGGGGGGGGGTGATTGTTGGTCTTTATATGGTGGTTTTTTCTCCAAGTCTTTCACCCTCTGACTTTTACGTTTCCCCCCCCCCCTCTTTCCCCATCTCTTTAACTCGCTCTTGTGGATAACTTTTTCTGTGTGCATATCTGACCTTCTGTGTACGCCTTCCTCTCCCTCTCTCTTCTGCGTGCCCCTCTCTGTTAGGGTATACCCCTCTCCAACAAGAGAGTACATATATGACATTGCTTATTGTCACTATTTGACTGATTAATAAGTACATATGTGGTATATGCCAAGCTATATTTTTTTTCAAGGTAAACCTCTTCCTATAGATTTGCTAAACACCAGTTTTAATATTAGGAATTTCTTTCAGTTTTATTAAACAAAGATTTTATACAATGTTTGACAATATTCTGAGTTAATTTACAATTTATTTAAATATTTTAGTTTTGTTTTACTATTTTTATAAAACTAATATCACTATAGGTATAGGTTAAATACTAATTGTAATTAAGAAGCAATAAGATGCTTATCTTAACATACTAAGAAGGTTAGGTTAGGTCGGTGTTTTCTATTCAGCTTTTCAAGGTAAACTCAAATATTCACAATAAATTAGTATGTCACAAATGCACTTATTAATAAGTCAATACTGAATATAAGCAAGTGCGAGAACGGGTTGCCCTCACACACACACACACACACACACACCACACACACACACACACACACACACACACACACACACACACTTTCCTTCTCACGCTCTCTCTTATGTGTACCTTCATTCTTATTCAAAGAGTTGTGTGTCTATACACGCCAGGTCGAGATCTCGTAGATCCATAATTATAGCACAAATCTTCTCTACATTTCTCACATTAGTCTTCACTTGAGAAAGAAGTTCAACAATTAAATCTCCAAAGTTCAGTTTACCCTTCTAATGGACGTTATCATCGTGGGAGGCGGGGGGGGGGGGGTAAGTGAACACACAGTGGGAAACACAGCAGTGTGCGTGTGTGTGTTTTCATGTGTGTGGAGAAATCGTGCCCTTCATCGTGGTGGGTTGGGAGGGCAGTAGGTGTTGTGTAAGCGGTATATAGTTCCCTCTTGGTCTGGTACATGGTAGAGCTACCCTGGGTTAGTTGGTCTCTTTCCACTTCCTTGTATACATAAATACAAACACGTACACACATACACACTAATCAATCTCTCTCTCTCTCTCTCTCTCTCTCTCTCTCTCTCTCTCTCTCTCTCTCTCTCTCTCTCTTCTCTTTATATATATTATATATATATATATATATATATATATATATATATATATAAACAGTTGCATATAGTACTGGTATATGAGTTTTCAGTTGCATATAGTACTGGTATATGAGTTTTCAGTTGCATATAGTCCTGGGGACCATTCAGGCTTGTTCGCATTTGTGTTCCTCACGTGTTGCCCCCCAAAATGAGGTGATTTGATAAAATGCTATGCCCAAGATTACCATCCGAGTGCCGGCGGGGAAGTGGTTCAAAAGCTTCGGCTATCACTTCCTTATATCCGGTCGTGATGGTCAAGCGGATTAAGGCGTCCCTGTACATACCAGTTGCATTGCTCCTGGCAGTATGGGCTCGAGTCACTTCTGGGGTGTGAGTTTTCAGTTGCATATAGTCCTGGGGACCATTCAGGCTTGTTCGCATATATATTTTATATTTATATATATATATATATATATATATATATATATATATATATATATATATATATATATATATATACACAGTATTATAGTGTGTGTGTGTGTGGTGTGAAAATCACGAAAATTAACACGTGATGAAAAATGTGACAGTGTCAGACCACGAAGGAAGAATTGAAACAGGAATTTCCTAAAGTACTTTCGTATTTAATAACGCATCTTCAGAAGGATGAGGCTCTGGACAAAGGATGCAGATAAAGATGCCAAATGGTAGAACAAATTTTGTAAGATCGGGCAGATTGGAACACCTATATATATTGATATAAGACTTGCATGTCTTTCAAAGCCCACACCAAGAGTGCATGATCAACTAACAGCATACACTAGGGAATCTTGCACCAAAAATTCTTTACAAATCTAAATATGGATTCATTCATTTTGTTGGTTACCACATATGTTAGACCAGTTTCGGAATATGCTGCGCCACCGTGGAGTCCTTATCTCCTTAAATTATAATGCTGATTAAAATGCAGAGGTATGCTTCCAGCCTAGTTCAGCAATATTAGCAACAAATGGATCGCGCCAAGTAATGAAGTGGAGACAGACTCCATACACACCTTAAATTTAGATGTTTAAAGGGACAAATGGAGGGAGACAGGTCTATAAACTGAGTACCAACGTTAACTGAGGAATATTACGACAACCATTGGTGTGAAGGGCGTGAAATATACTAGTGAGAAGGGAAGAACCCAACGCCAGACACAGCTTCGATAGTAACTACAACAGAACCTGAAGGGTTCGAAAAAAAGGTACACCACTTGTTGGAAGGTTGACAGGCGGAACTCAACAACTGAAGCACAACCTCTCCCCCCAGCCCACATGCACTCAAAGTTGAGTGCAGCATCGTACACTCAAGCCGCTCATTCATTCACTCCTTCCTTTTACTCATCTGAATCACCTTGGTCTCTAAGCACCGCCTCCAGGCTCATTCACCCAGCACCGTCACAACCAACCCAACCAGGATGTTTACCAGGATCTCACGCGAGGAGCAGTTAACACCTCAACTACACCATTCACAAGAGTCTCTCCTCGTATCAGTGTCGCCCATCATCATCACTCACTCACTTTCACTCGCCTGCGGTAGTTGATAAACGCGAAATCATTATCCCAAGATGACCACCACCGCGCCTTTCTCTATATACATTTTCGTTGTGTCATCAACACTATTTCCTGAAGCACTTTCCTATTATATTCCTCATTGTTGTACAGTCATGCTCAGTGAACCGTTACCACTGCCCAGTGAACCGTTACCACTGCCCAGTGAACCGTTACCACTGCCCAGGGAACAGTTACCACTGCCCAGGGAACAGTTACCACTGCCCAGGGAACAGTTACCACTGCCCAGGGAACAGTTACCACTGCCCAGTGAACAGTTACCACTGCCCAGGGAACCGTTACCACTGCCCAGTGAACCGTTACCACTGCCCAGTGAACAGTTACCACTGCCCAGGGAACAGTTACCACTGCCCAGGGAACAGTTACCACTGCCCAGGGAACAGTTACCACTGCCCAGTGAACCGTTACCACTGCCCAGTGAACAGTTACCACTGCCCAGGGAACAGTTACCACTGCCCAGGGAACAGTTACCACTGCCCAGGGAACAGTTACCACTGCCCAGGGAACAGTTACCACTGCCCAGGGAACAGTTACCACTGCCCAGGGAACAGTTACCACTGCCCAGGGAACAGTTACCACTGCCCAGGGAACAGTTACCACTGCCCAGGGAACAGTTACCACTGCCCAGGGAACAGTTACCACTGCCCAGGGAACAGTTACCACTGCCCAGGGAACAGTTACCACTGCCCAGGGAACAGTTACCACTGCCCAGGGAACAGTTACCACTGCCCAGGGAACAGTTACCACTGCCAGGGAACAGTTACCACTGCCCAGGGAACAGTTACCACTGCCCAGGGAACAGTTACCACTGCCCAGGGAACAGTTACCACTGCCCAGGGAACAGTTACCACTGCCCAGGGAACAGTTACCACTGCTCAGTGAACAGTTATCACAACACAGTCAGGATTCTTAGAAGTCTCTCACACACATGTGGGACGTCATTGTGATCTCATTGTGGACGTTTTCAGGCTTTGACAGGATCTTTGGTGGATCTTAAAATTTCAGTTCTGTTTATGTGTGTGTGTGTGTGTGTGGGGTGGGGGGGGGGGGGGTTCTGATCCTGAGGTAGACAGTGGTGAGGTCACGAACTGGTTAACCTCTTCTGTCTCATTCTCAGCATCCTGGGCTGTGTGATAGGCTGGGCATTTTACTTGGTCATGGTTCGGATCTCGAGTGTTCAAATGATGACTATAAATAAATAGCTTTCAAGGAGACCTTTAGTGTCTACAGATATGAAGATTTTATTCTTCAGTTATCATAGCCTGGCCACCACCACCACCCTGGCCACACCCACCACCACCCTGGCCACACCCACCACCACCATCCTGGCCACACCCAGCACCACCACCATCCTGGCCACACCCAGCACCACCACCACCAGTTGGATATGAGCTGTTAACAATTCAATGAGAGTATTTGATGTGAAGCGCTTCTGCTATATTAAGACTTCAGCGTCAATTGACATGTTGATTACAAATACTGGTCAGGATCTTTAGTGACGATGTGTAGAAACTGTGTGATCTTTTTAATCGAAGCTGGGACAGCAACGTTGCTGTCTTGCCTATATATTGATAGCATTGGGGCCGACAGTTCACATGTGGGCATGTAAAAGTGTTGGTAAATTATTTCAAGGACCTGCGTTTGGTGATGGGGGAGTTGATCAAGCAAGTTAGTTCTCTTCTTAATATTATTACAAATTGTCAGCATAATCTGATTGTCAACTACCCCAAGAAGACTTTCACCAACACCAAACGCAATGCTTTTGAAGTAGTGGATGCTGTCAGTGATTGTATCTTCACACTTGGGGAAGGTGGGGCGGCTGTCTGCCTGAGTAGCACCAAAATAATCAACACGTTCAATTATTAACTGACAGTTCATATTCACATTAATGCTTAATTCGCTACATCAAGAAATAAATGCTAATTTAAACTCACCGCCCAGCCAACCAATGAGGACGCAGCACAATACTACCCTGCAGTATACCTGCACCGGCTCTACCCTGCAGTATACCTGCACCGGCTCTACCCTGCAGTATACCTGCACCGGCTCTACCCTGCAGTATACCTGCACCGGCTCTACCCTGCAGTATACCTGCACCGGCTCTACCCTGCAGTATACCTGCACCAATTCTACAAATTGCATTTTTTCCTTTCCAATACCTTCCTTTCTGTTTCAGAAGATGCTAAACTGTGCTTTGCTTAGCGTGTTAAGTTAAATATACAAGATATTTTAACGAATAATTTTTTTAACATCTATCGACAGTGAGGAAGATCCTAAGAAATACAGGAATTTCACGCCTGGATCATTGATCTAACCTTTTGTCAATAAAGATGTTAATAATAATAAACCTTTTCGTGGATATTCTTGGACGGAGACTTGTGTGGTGGGTAAGATTAGTGTTAGAAGCTGCTCGCTCCTTGGCACAAGTCTCCGTTATTTCCGCTTTCTCATCCCGGGCTGGTCAGCCGAGTACCAGCTCCCCCTCCTGCCTACCCGTCCTCCTCCTCACACGCTGAATCAACACTAATTGACGACATTTGAGAGTTAACTCTTTCAAAATTTGTTATACTTTGCCCTTTGAGAGAGAGAGAGAGAGAGAGAGAGAGAGAGAGAGAGAGAGAGAGAGAGAGAGAGAGAGAGAGAGAGAGAGAGAGAGAAATAAAGAGCAAGACAATAAAAGAGAAAGTTTTAATCCATTTGCATGTCGAGTTAACGCACATGCGTGGAAGCCAAGTTCACACAAAGTCAGAAATTCCATACAAAGGATGGTTAGCTTGGTTCTACTTCTCCACTGATCATAAAATTCTACAAAGAAGCCAATGGAGCCTCTTGGTTCCCACTGAGGGTGTAACATGCCCAGCCTCCTTTACCGGTGGAGCAAAGCTTGGGCTCCTGACAGGTGGTGGGTAGGGAGGGGGGGGGGGGAGGACGAGGGCAGCACCTGTGGGCTCTGGTTCGAGGTCTAGCCAGGCAGTTCCTGCTCAGCTTGACGACCCTTGAGAGTCATGACTTGTGTCAACGATGAATAAGCTAGCAACGGGTATGGACACCCAAGAGGTGTACCCCGGCTTCTCTGTACATATTATATATAATATATATATGTTGTAACTTTTGTTGCGTAATGACATTTTCAAATAAAATTAGATATATATACACACATACTAAAAGAATAGGGGTGGTAGGAGAAGAAAATATCAAAGTGTTCAGTGAGGTTCCACAAGGTCTTCTCTGAGTGCTCTTTATTTTCTCCTCCTAGGCTATGGGTCCCTACACTTGCACTAGAAGTGGTACCCCTTCTATAATATATATATAATATATATAATATATATATAATATATAATATATATAATATATATATATATATTATATATGCGAACAAGCTTGAATAATCCCAAAGAACACACATTTTTTTGTTTCAGCATCTCAATGTGGCGATCCAGAGGGGAAACGCCTGCTGCATCCTCGGTTCCTGTCCGGAAGCGGAGGAGCTTCAAGAGATCCACAACCTTTAAGCACTCTTTGTATCAACCAATGTATATCTTGTAGCCTTTAAATATATAATTAAAACAAAAAAAATCGAAAGGAAGGGGGTGGTAGGAGAAAAACACACAACTGTATTGGAGGGGACCTAAACATTCCCTTTAATGCGTTATTTGTGGTTTCCTCCAAGGCTAAGGGTCCCCCTCTTCCAGTCAGAGGTGGTACTCCCTTCCCTATATATTTATATATTTATATATTTATATATATATATTTATATATATATATTTATATATATATTTATATATATATATATATTTATATATATATTTATTATATATATATATATATATATATATATATATAGTCTACACTAAGGAAACAAACATAGGAATGTGCCTAAATGCCAACAGTGACTGCCCAGATAGGTACAAGAGGAGTGTTGTTAACGCTTATGTCGACCGTGCTCTCAGCCACAGCTCAGAATGGAAGCAAGTCGACGAAGAACTCTGTAGAGTAAGGCAGGTCCTAGTCAACAACGGCTTCTCCAATGGTTTCATTGAAGACATCATAAGAAGGAAAGTGAAACGCCATGCAACCTCTGAAGATACAACTAACACAACACCTATACCCCCTATTAGACTATTTTACAGGAACTTCTTCTCCACAGCTCATAAAACGGAGGAAAGGGTCCTGAAAGATATTGTTAATAGAAACGTTATCCCTACAGACAAAAATCAGAAGATACAATTGACGATTTACTATAAAACCAAGAAAACTGCCAACCTACTCATGAGAAACTCTCCAGACACAAAGCAGAACGCTTTGAAAGAGACCAATGTCGTCTATGCCTTCAAATGCCCACTTGGGGACTGTAAGCCCCAAAGAACTCAATATATAGGCAAGACAACAACATCTCTTTCCAGGCGATTAACGATGCATAAGCAACAGGGCTCTATCAAGGAACATATAATCTCTTCCCACAACCAAACCATCACCAGAGACATCTTAACAAACAACACAGAAATCATTGATAGATACAGCGACAACAGGCGGCTTGACATCTGCGAGGCACTACACATCAAGAAGTCAACACCAGCAATCAACAGCCAATTAACGCACTACTATATTCTACCCACTTCAAGACTTCGCTCCAATATAGAAACATCAAGAAATACGGGCCAATAGGCCTTCTGCAGTTACAGATCTATTCTTCCCTTATACCCATTGTTTCGTGTTCTGTGTTTGTTCTCACCTCACCCCAAACCATTGTAACATGTCACCTCACCCAAATGCAGGTATTTAAACTCTGTTCAGTTATAGTTGTTCTGTGTGTGTGTAACTAAAGTCTTTGAAAATGTAATAAGTTTTACGAAACGCGCTCAAGTGTCGCGTCAGACTAAGAAATAAAGAATGAATTTTGGAGAATTGATTTTTAATTTACCGTCATCAGTAAAAGCAAACATAAGGAAAATTGAGAAAATTCGTGTTAGAATTATTAATCTTACTTTTTCGGTCATATTTAATAACATATATATATATATATATATATATATATATATATATATATATATATATTATATATATATATATATATATATATATATATATATATATATATATATATATATATATAAGTTATGTTCAGGACTAAAGTATACTTGTTGATTAGGTTAGAAAGGTAGTGTGGTGGCCTAAATAAACAATTTATCGTTGTGATACTGAGGTTATCTTGAGGGGATATCTTGAGGTATCCAAATACTCTCACGTTTACTCTGATAGTCTTGCTTTTGATCTCTCCCTTCAAAAAGAGAGATATGCAAAAAAATATACTGTGCACGATATATTCAAGATATACATGAAAATAATGTCAATTTTCGTCTGGTTCTACACATCGTGTAGATAAATTATTATATTGCAACGTTGCAAAAACTAAAAATACAACAACACTTAGCTGGCATTCTTTTCTTATAATTCTCTACGACGCCTCCTGTGTCTCTCCTCTCCTGGTTCTTCCTCCTCCTCCTCCTCCTCCTCCTCCTCCTCCTCCTCTTCCCTCTCCTCTAACCATTCTGGGCGCTAATGCATTCGGTAACTAATTAGGGTAAACTCTTTGATGTAAAGATAAGTTGTTAAGAAAGAGCGAAAAACATCGCCTTGAAGTCCAAGAAGTGGTACAGGACTTTGGAAAATTAACGTAACGACAAAAGGAATGGAAAATTTGCAAGTGAAATTACAATCACTGGAAATGTAAGACAGTTACGCGCCAAATTGGTGTTAATTATAAAATTGATAACTATTTAACAGAGTAACGTGCGTTTTACATCTGACGCAAACCTTTCAGAACAATTTTACGCTGAGAAAATACTGAGTGGATGTGATAAGAGCACACCCACGTCCCTGGACTCACCAGACACACAAGCACTACCCACTGAACCACGAGGTGCCTAAAAGATTCGCGGCCAGAAGTTATACCAAACTTACTCGTAGTTTGGAAGTCTGTGATACCTTTAATCTTTATCATCACTCAGTGGGTTGTGCTTGTACCTTTGGGGGTCCAGAGACGCGAGTTTCATATCGTCACATTGACAATAAAACGTTTTACATCGAAAATATAAATATATACAACCTAACATGTATACACTGGCTGCCTGTGCTATCATCTAATGAATTATTATAATTCCACCTATTTCCTAAGTCCTCACAAAGTGGCCCAAAGTACGTTAATCTAGCCACCAAACACCTCATTAATAAAAACACTATTCACATGATGACTCGCAACTGACTGCGTTTGAACTTTTCATTGAACAATGAAGCAAATAAGTAAACGGAGAATTATACAAAACCCAACTAGATGAAAGCGGACCCGACGAACTAGAATACACAGCAGGAGCCACACCCTACCCAGCCAGCACTAAGACTCGTCTCACTGGTCCCCCCCTTCAGGCAGGTATTCATACCGTACCCAACACCGATCCTCTTGGCCTGGCGGGTAGAGAGCGAAGGCTTCCCTTCTTGCGAGGTCGGCATCGATTCGGGAGGTGGGGCTCAGTCCTCACATCCCTGCTCCTTGTCCTCATAACCACCCTTCCAAGCGCAATATAGTCATTCTGACCAGGCATCTTCTTAATTACTTTACCTTCCAGCACCATACCGCGTACAACCCCGCTTGTAGTTCGCTCACTCTTCTCGCTAATGATCGGAGACAGCTGGCCCGGGGTCGAGTTCTCCTCTCTGGTGACGAGAATAGCCCAGGGAATCTCTGAACCTACTATTACGCCTCAGATCAATTACATACTTCCTGTGAAGATTCGTACAGTAGATTAAGACAGGGGAACAGGGGAGACTATTAGATAATCACTTTTAATGGTATGTGTAATTACCTTTGTGTAGTTACGGGATGAGAACTATGCTAGTGGTGACTCGTCTTCCCGGGACTCTCATGTGACGCTCTGAAACTGTGTAAGTGTGCGGGCACGTGTTCACATGTGCGTACACGTGTGCGCTCGCGCGTTTTAGAGGGATTCAGAACATTAACGAACGTTGTGTAGTTGCTGAAAGTGACTGAAATAATTCTCTCTCCCTGCAGTTCCTTGCTAATGAAGCCAATTTATTTTCAATCCCTGGAATTACTAAGAATTCTGAAAATGTATTTAGCACAATCTGTTTTATAAAAAACAACAAATTCTGCTCTCAGAATTTGAGAGCACAGTCCACCCAGTAGTTTTTCCTGTGGTTACCTGTCATCTGGTAGTCATATAACCACTAGGTAGAGGAACATACCACTGGCATAGTCTTGTACTGGTTCCTCACCTCTTCCTCTGCAGGGCTATGCTAAGAGAGAGCTCCGGGACGCACCGAGACCCATAATTCCCTTACCATTATATACTGCACTTGCAGACGAAAACTATTTCCTCTTGCACCTAGAGAGTCTTGCCCGTGTTTAGAACTAGTTTTTTTTTAAGCCACGGCTAACATATTATTTCCTTCTTTTACTGTGCTATATTTTGCTAGAAGTGAGTGTGTGTGTGTGTGTGTGTGTGTGTGTGTGTGTGTGTGTGTGTGTGTGTGTGTGTGTAATTACCTAAGTGTAATTACCTAAGTGTAGTTACAGGATGAGAGCTACGCTCGTGGTGTCCCGTCTTCCCAGCACTCTTTGTCATATAACGCTTTGAAACTACTGACGGTCTTGGCCTCCACCACCACCTCCCCCAACTTGTTCCAACCGTCTACCACTCTGTTTGCGAAAACAGAGTGTGTATGTGTGTGTGTGTGTGTGTGTGTGTGTGTGTGTGTGTGTGTGTGTGTGTGTGTGTGTGTGTGTGTGTGTGTGTGTGTGTGTGTGTGTTTTATCAAAAATTGTGTAACTAGTGTCACGTGTGACTTGCTTAGCTAAATGAACTTTTCACTTTCACTGAAGGGTTCACTTTCTGAACCCATTATGTGACTCTGTAACCCTTTCACCACCACCCACGGGATGGGTATGGGGTGTACAATGAATGACTAAACTAAACTAACTTCACATACATCAAATAATCTTTAGTAATTCCTTATGCCAACGCGGCCACCTCGCCTCCACCTCTATACATCCAGATTCTGAGCCAAAACAACCGTCCTCACATCAGGTAGATTCCTTTCACTCTGCCTCAACTCGAGAGATTACATTCGTCCAAAACGTCCCCTTACAACCCGATCCCAAGTCTCTAACAACCATCCGCGTCTTAAAAAAAATGTTTATGGCTATCTTGTAAACCCCGCCAGCGACCATACGACCATCTTTGCCTCAAACGTGTCTTTTAGAATCAGTCGTAGTGACCCGAAGCACCATTCCATGCCTCCGACCATCCCTTACGGTCGCCTTTCACGCTCGGGACCCACACAGCCACCACAGTCGTCCCCGGCCACCCCCCGCCCACATCGAGGTCCTGTAGTGTATGCGGCGTCCCAGCCTTCGTCAAACACACAGCGGGAGGCGCTGGGGAAGGGACCCTATAGTAGGCCTCAGGCTGGGGGGAAAAAAAGAATGCCCCCTTCCCTCCGCCTTTCCTCTTTCATATGGGCTAAAGTCACATTAGGAGCGGTGTGGGGATCAGACGAGCCAGGGCAGTGGGCAGGACGTATTGAAAGGCGGTGGGGCTAACAGCGGACCGTGTATTGACTAGACATAAATGTATTTGGATAGGAATCGAACACTCTTCAGTTGACATACAGCTGTGTTATTTAGACAGCGGCGCGTAAATAATACAACAAATTGGGGAAAAAAGTACGGGGGCGCAAGCAAATGCATTTAAGTGAATTATGAGTTAAACAACAAAGAGCTGGTAGTTCTCCGAAGCCTCGTTCCTCGCCAGCCCGACGTCAGGCTGGTGACACCAGAGGAGCTGTTGTCATCTGCCTCACGTACGTGTGGCCATTTTTTTTTTATTCTCCGCACAAGGAAACGGTTTGGGGTGGTAATTTATGACCGGCTGCAGTAGTAACGGTGACTACATTACGACCCACTACCTTTTTTTTTTTTGCCAGCCATGCAAACATTGTCAGCATTGAAGCAGACGAAGCGGCAGAGCAACATACTTTCAGTGCCTATTGAGGCCTCAACGGTTTAGGCGACTGGTGTGGGTGAAGGTCAACTGGTCACATGGCACCACATAAGCTGACACGAGTTGTCAGCGTATGTGGTGAAGTCCACCCTGTTGGGAGAGGTGTTTGAAGGTTTTCTGTCGTATTACACGATAAAGCTTGCCTGTTTTATCAAGTTCGGAGGAGGCATGATCAACATTTGACACCATGAGACCCACAGTGTATTTAGCAGAGTGAATATAAGCTTCTATGCCTTGCACAATGAAATTCCATTTTATGGAATAATTATTTATTGCATTCAGAATTAAAAACCAAATAATAGTATAGGGTGAAGGTTGACTATAAATACATGCACTTCAAAACGGGTTATATTTCAATATAGATATTTTAAGCCACCCAAAATGAAGTGCATTTATTTTATAAACAAAATACTTTGACTACTACTTCCGAGATATTTCCTCTAAATACACTGGTAATCCATACAATTGTGCACGGGAGACATCTCCTGTCCACGAGGCTAACCATAGCCCGTGCTTCTTGCCCAGCTCCTGTGCCAGGTAAGTTACGGGCTCACCATAGCCCGTGCTACTTGGAACTTGTTCCGAGTAGCTGAATCTATAACAACAACAACAACATACAATACCATAATCCGCCTCGCTGCCTTCTAAAGGACAACAAGGTGAGTGAACTGAACCTGAGCGCTGGGGTTCAGCTTCCACCATTACCTCAACATTAGGATTAAGATGTGCTATCTTTTGTTATTTATCAATATAAATACAATTGCCATAATGTGAATTGCTATTCCCACCGTTGAGAGTTGACAGGACATTTGCGTTAAGGCACTGTTCGGGCATTGCGTTGGGGCCCTGTTCCTTTCACCTGATCCCTTTCTTCACCTAACAATGTACATTTACCTAGAGTTAGTCAACTGTGTAGGATGAATGGGTAGGCGCTTCAGACACTGACGAGTCGTAGAGAGTTCAGTCTNTGTCCTACCTGTACCCGGGTTGACAGTTCTCCTGCAACCGGCCAGTTGTCTGGCTTTTCTGGTGATAACTTGATCGGCAAAGTTGTTGCTGTCAGCGGCCCGCATTTATAGCCATGGCGTCTCAATTGACCCCATCTCCTGGAGGAAACTTGTCTTGTTTACCTTAAAATATTTCGCATTTTATTCCGACAATATTGAAGTTTTCCTGAAAAAAAAACTGAAAATTCGTGCACATGTTTTTCTCCTAGTCTCCACCAGAATGAGCTTTACGTGCCCTGTCATATCCTTCACCACAGTCAGCTTGACAGAATGGTTACCTGATCTTCAGAGATCCTCCATGCATGTGTTACGAGTCGTCTCCCTTGGCACCGCTTCAGAGAGTACATCCTGAAAGTAAATTTCAGGAGGAAGCAGAAATGCAGTGTGACTATACAGTACTTTGGGAAGGATTACGAGGACAAGGAGCTGGGTTATGAGGTCAATGGGATACGAGGACAAGGACGCTGGGATACGAGGACAAGGCGCTGGGATACGAGGACAAGGAGCTGGGATACGAGGACAAGGAGCTGGGTTACGAGGACTGGTTAAAGGAACTGCGCCAATTCACTCGAACCATCGGGGATCGACTGTCGATCCAGGAAGAAGCGAGGGCTCGACCACTTGGACTGCCGATCAGTCCAAGTGGTCGAACAGAGTACATTCTAAGTGCTCTCGCACGGCATTGGCCATTTAGGCGCTACACTGTTTTGTACGCGTGCAGTACATCTTATCCAACCCTTAACTGGTCGGTACAGAACGAACGACTTCGCTACTTGCAGTTCGGTGTTTCATCACGGAAAGTTCAAGTGGTTGAGTACTATTCCTTCCCTCCGTCCTATCATCGCAGCTCCTTATCCTTATATCCCTTCTAAATGTTATATAGTCATCTTCCGGCTCACCGCTTTCTCTTACTATTTATATGCCCAACCACTTGGGCTAGACGGTAGAGCGACGGTCCCGTTTCATACAGGTCGGGCGTTCAATCCCCAACGTCCAAGTGATTGGGCCCCATTCCTTCCCCCGTCCCATCCCAAATCCTTATCCTGACCCCTTCCCAGTGCTATATAGTCGTAATGGCTTGCCGCTTTCTCCTGAAATTTCCCTTCCCTCTTACTATTTATATTAATTTCAATTACCGGTGGTGTGTCTCCTGTTTTTAACAGGGGAGGCGAGTCCCGTGCAACAGTGTAGGCAGGAGAGCACCAGTTAATTGAACAGCAGCAGTACTGTGCGGTATGCGTTGTTTTGACGGGTCCTGAAAGAGTTTAACAAAACTACTGTTTTGCTGGCTAATGCTGAATTTACTTTGTTATAATAGTTGACATTAGGTTGTCTGGATTAATTATTCCTTGTTCCTTTACATGTTGTTGAATGACATGTGATTGAATAAATATCCACTGCCCAGTGGAACACTTTGTTGTTGTCAAGTTGCAATTTTTTTTAACGTCTCTTAGAGAAGCAATTTTATGGTGATTTTGTTGCCTGCAAAGTATAACACGATGATATTTGTATTCGTGTCTGATATGATGACAAGAAAGAGTTGTGGTAAAAGTTCTTCTTCTTTCCGCACAGAACATTTCGCAATTGTAGAACGGAATTTAGTTTACTGTTACTCTTTGTGATTTGTGTGTTATTGTATATCGGGCGCCCCACTTTACCTATTTTTGTTTAGAAATCATTTTCGGGGCTCCCACTCCATGGTAACATTAAACAAAATTCCTTTGCCAAGCCCGTAGTCACAATATCTGCATTCTGACTTTGTTGCTTCTGAGATGCTGTCGAAACGGACGAGAAGCTGCGAAAGGCCAGCATCTTTCACTGTGAATTTGTAACAGTGATATTTCAAAGAAAGAGTTTAGCAGGGCGCCGAGGTAATACCTAGCGGTAACCCTGGCTCCCATCAGGCCAGTCCCTGAGGGGGGCGGAGAGTTGGTGCTCTGTTATAAAAGCATAACACTTGTGTAATTTATGGGAGTCTCTGCTTGGTGTTCTCAGCCTCCCCCGTCCCTTTTCTATCGTCCCTTCTCTCCCGTCCCTTCTCTCCCATCCACATCTATTTAATAACCCCTTCCTTACCTCTCCCGTGTCGGTACAAAACTCACTGAAGATTTTAAGGTTGGGATCCTCTAAGAACTCAGCTTTTCTGCAACCTTTAACTGTCAGCCCAAGGTTCCTTTGCTCCCTCATACACACACACAGACACAGACACACACACACACACACACACACACACACACACACACACACACACACACACGAGCCACAGAGACGTTAGAAAGAATTTTTTCAGTGTCAGAGTAGTTAACAAATGGAATGCATTAAGTAGTGTTGTGGTGGAGACTGACTCTATACACAGTTTCAAATGTAGATATGATAGAGCCCAATAGGCTCAGGAATCTGTACATCAGTTGACTGACAGTTGAGAGGCGGGACCAAAGAGCCAAAGCTCAGTCCCTGCAAGCACAACTAGGTGAATACAAGTAGGTGAGTACACACGCCGAAACAGGAGAGGAAATCGTTCTGGAACTGGACAGAAAAAATAGAGCTGGGGGTTGATAACACACCGGACTCGTCTCCTGAAGCCCATATCCTATAATATCCTCCCATATATCCTCCCATATCATGTGTAAACAAAAGACCTACGGGTGTCGTAGGTATCTGGTGCATAATATATAATAATCATTTATGTAAATACACAGACACTGTAATCATTTGTTTTAACACGCTCACACATTATAATAATAATGTTAATGTTGATGAAGTTGTTAAAGATCTCCGTTGAGGTCTGTTTAAGACCTTTTGTGTCCCATGTAATACCCTTGTAATCCCACAGGATGTGTATGGGGTGCACAATAAACTACCGCTCACAGGATGAGTATAGGTTGCACAATAAACTACCGCTCACAGGACGAGTATAGGTTGTACAATAAACTACCCCTCACAAAGATGAGTATGGGGTGCACAATAACCTACCGCTCACAAGATGAGTATGGGATGCACAATAAACTAGCAGCCACCTGCAGAAAGAATAAAAACTCAAACCCCGTCGTCAAGCGCATATCATCAGCGGCATATGCATGGTTGGCCAATAACGTCACTGCCTTTAGAAATGTGAATAAAAAGCATTCAAGGTCCTGCATATGAAACATGCCGGAATAGTCTGAGTATCGCGTTAATCAACCTACGAACTTTCAAAAAATCGCACTTGACATGGACAGAAAATTGAGAGAATCCAAAAGCAATTCACAATTTGAAGACAATATTACCTAAGTCATAAAAATTGTATGAGTAAAATTGCCTTCAATACTCCATTGTGAAGAGGCAGGACAAAGAGCTATTGTCGTCACTGCTCGAATTCAATAAACAGCCTAAAAATATAAATATATAAAGCAATGTGAGCAAGACTGCATTCATTAACCCGGAGGTAATAACAGTGAGCTTAGGAGCTCATGATCGACCCAGAAAGCACATTTAGGTGAGCACGCACACAGACTAGTACCCGAGCTGAGAGGTATGAGCTACGAGGAGAGACTACGGGAATTAAACCTCACTTCGCTGGAAGACACAAGAGTTAGGGGGGGACATGATCACCACATTCAAGATTCTCAAGGTAATTGATAGGGTAGATAAAGACAGGTTATTTAACACAAGGGGCACACGCACTAGGGGACACAGGTGGAAATTGAGTACCCAAATGAGCCACAGAGATATTAGAAAGAACTTTTTTAGTGTCAGAGTGGTCGACAAATGGAATGCATTAGGAAGTGATGTGGTGGAGGCTGACTCCATACACAGTTTCAAGTGTAGATATGATAGAGCCCAATAGGCTCAGGAACCTGTATACCTGTTGATTGACGGTTGAGAGGCGGGACCAAAGAGCTAGAGCTCAACCCCCGCAAGCACAATTAGGTGAGTACACACACTCACGCCCACACACCGCACTGAAAGCGGTATTCTCCCTCACAGCCGTTCAGTATACAAGTAATCACATGTGACCACTGGTATACATGTGACCACTGGTATACTGTGACCACTGGTATACATGTGACCACTGGTATACATGATGGTCTACTGGCCACCGCGCATGGCAGTCCTGCCGACCTTTCGACACGCTATAACAAGAGAAGAGACCTCGGGGGCCCGACCTGTGGGCCCGACCTCAGGGGCCCGACCTCAGGGGCCCGACCACGGGACCTGACCACCGGGTGCATCCCCGCCGACACCGTACACCCCCCCCCCCCCCAGACAATGGCAGGGTGAAGGCGGCTGGTCCCCGAAGGCGATAATTCGGTGGAAGAGGACCGCTGAGGACAGGCTTGCGGTGGGGCCTCACTGTAATTGTCTTCCCTTGAGGTGGTTAAGGTAATTAGGGAACCGAATGGTCATATAGTCAATAGACTTTAAATGAGCACAGCGAACACATTTGCGGACGCCCCACAATGCTATATATGAAGAATAACCTTAACAATTGATATATACTTGATGGGGGTAACCGGCGGTGCCCGGGCGACCCAGCGTCATTCTACCAATAAGAAAATCCAAGAACAGATGAGAAATAGTGGTAATAAATGAGAAGATATACGGCATCTTGAGTTTTTCTGTCTCACCACTTGTTCGTCTCGCTACATAGACCCCCCCCCCTCTCTCTCTCTCTCTCTCTCTCTCTCTCTCTCTCTCTCTCTCCCCTTTCCCCCCTTACCTCCCTATCTTCCCTACCCCATCTCTCTCTCCTCCCACACGCCTCCCACACTCTCTCCCAACCGAATCACCTTCTGTGGTTGATTGTTCAATAAATCCCTGAACTATGTTTAACACATCTCTAACCCTGGTCCATGGAGGACAGAAGAAATGTATACATGCTGGTTAGCATGAAATGTGGGCCACGTCTCGTGGTAGAACAAAAAATAAAAAAAATCCTCCCCCCACTCCCCCTACCTTTCTCTTCAGCCTCTTCTCGAGGATGACGTTAAGATGAAGACGACGTCCAAGACAGATGTAGTTGAGGATGTTTGAGAGTTGAACACTGTTAGTGATCAACATCTTGTCAAGCAGTTCAAGCATTAGAATAGCAAGGACTGAATCTTCAACATTGCTGTCCACCTAACCCACGTGACACATCTCCCACCCCACCCCTTATCATCACCCACCATTTCATACAACATCCCTTTTGGCAACCCCCCCGCGCGGCTCTTTACCCTTCCCTACTTACATTGTTCCCGCCCCTCCCCCTCCACACGAACACCCCCGCAGCCGGTCGGCCGCCACTACACCCAACCGGAACGGGTCCTCTCGCGGGGCCTGACCGACGGCGCCCTACGCACAACGGTGTCCAAAGGTGTGGTCGCCAGCCCCGTACCCTGACCAAACCACTCCCATCGCACTGACGCATTCCTGGGAGCACTTCCCGCCGCGAAACGCCTCGAGAGCCAGCGCTATCTCGGCAGCCACACAGCCACCAGCCCGAGCCAGGGCCTTATACACCCTGCGACGGGAAGCAGAAGAAGCCATGGCCTCTGGCTATGCTCAGCGCAGGCTAGGTTTTTTACGGAGCGCGCGGGCTGGAGCACAGTCCTGGATAACCACGGGTAGTTAGAGAGGAGCACGAGTGGCCGACGCCACCGCTCATTCACTCCCACAGGAGCCGGCCGCTGCGGCACGACTGCCCCCCCCTGCCTCAGCGGGGCACCTGAGGTCCGGCAAAATCCCCGACCTCACACATCGCCAAATCGAGCAGAGGACCCGCATGGGATGGCCATACCAACCCTCCCGCATAGCGTCCGTGCCCGTCGGGACAGGAGTTACACAGGGTCTCGGGGCAGACGTCTCCCCGGGACGCAGCTAACAGATAGCAGGGAAGAGAAGAGCTGGGAGATACGCTGGAGGATACGAGGAGTCGGCTGCCACCAAGACCAAGAGAATGAGTGGTAAATGGGAATGGGGGAAGTAAGGGAGCGCAAGGCACATACCATGCGCACTAAAACGTAGAGGAAAGCGATAAAGGCGTCACACGCAGACTGCGCACAGCTGAGGTGCTGGACGACTCCCTCACCGAGGCGAAGGGGGGTGGTCAACGAAAAATCGGGGCCACACCCTAACCGGCTCCTGAACCGTCCCCAGATCCCCCACAGTCGGGACGAGATCGCCCCCGCTCTCCCCGTCGTCGACGGAGGAGCACAGGAAAGTGTAGGCGCCCAGAAACCCCTGGCCCTGCCAGCACAGCCACCCAAGGGGCAGCGAAGAGCGGCCATCAGGAGAGTCAACAACGTGAAAGTGAGTAGGGGGCAGCGTGCACGAAACAAACAAACCACAGAGCCAGGTCCGCAAAATCCACAAAACGACGAGAACTCACCCGCCAACAAAGCCGTCGGGTGCCACATCGTCTACAAGAGTGTCCGTTTGGTCTCTTGCCATGCCTGAAGGACCAACATGACCCCACGGTAGACGCGCAGAGCCTCTGCCCCGGCCGCCAGACGGCATGTCCCAAGCCTCCAGCACCGCTTCAAGCAGCCCGTAACGCAACTCCCCCCACCCAAACTCCGTTACTAAGCCCCCAAAACAAATACCTGTCACCCCTTCCGGCCCAAGCAACTTAATGCGAATCTCGCAGTCCCCCCACACACGACGGGCGCCCTGTCACGCGACCAACTCCCGTGCTGCTCGCACTGTATCCCGAGGCGACACGAAAACCAACAACCGACCTTCTCGTCCATAGCTCGACGAAAATCGTTACCTGCAATCCGCGCGGCAACTCCCCCAGGCACGGGCAACGATGGCACTCCTAGGACGGGCCCAAGCTCACTGACGGATCCCCTACAGGTTCACCGGCGCTTCCTCGAGCACCGTTCAAATATCTCCCCACCCCCGCCAGACGCGGCAACGCCATGAGAACGCCAAGAGGTGGGAAGCTCAAGCTCCGCGCACCGTAGTCCGTTCACGCCAATGCAACGCAACGCAGGGTCCAACCATCACGATAACCGGGGAAGAGCGCCGAAGCCAGCAAGGGTCGGGCACCCTTACCCCCCAATGTGAGGGGGGGACGCGGGGGGTGGTGAACAGCAAGAGGAGTGGGGCGCGCGTCAAGGAGCGGGACGTGACTACCCAGGGATGTAAGGGACCCGCCCCTGGACCACCCCTTCTATTATCCCCCCCGTCCCCGACCCTCATCCCTCTCCTCGGCCTGGTGTAATCCTTTCAATGGGAGGTGGAATATACCGTCCCCCCCCTTTCAATACATTTCATTACTTCCCTCTTGTGGGATATATTGATAGTGGAAATATATTGGCCTGTAAGGCATTTAAGAACATTTGTATTACACAAAGCACTTCAGAAGTTGACAACGTGAAAAAAAATGAAGATTCGTAGAAACTAAACCGGAAATTAACACATTCACGACACATGCACGAGCCACACACTTTATGAGGAAATGCACAGCACTTAAAGTGTGGTGCAGTCACCCTGCGTGGTGACGAGGCAGTTGTTGTTGTTAAAGATTCGCTACCTGGAACAAGAAGCTCCAAGCAGCACGGGCTATGGTGAGCCCGTAGTGGATGTTAATGGCGGACCGCCACCACTCGTTCTTGAAGCCGCTCTCAAGTTCTACTTTATAAGTTTTCTTTGGTGGCTGACCACTCTCGAACAAAGGCAAGTGATGCTAGAGGCTAATTATCTTTATAAATAAATAATTTAGTATCCACACTGGATACTTGGAATGATTTTCGTCAACATGCGACTAGAATGGAAAACTCAAATTCATTCAGATTACTGGTGCGATGTACTTGTGGGGAATTGACCTGCGTAGATTTATATATATTTAACTTATATTAAATGGATAGGTAATTTATATTTTACGTTAATTTTATTTTTGATAGCAAATTGTAGATGGTTTTAAAGGTGGACTGTATATTCTTAAAAATTCTTAAAATTCTCACAAACCGATTTCTTACACATGTAGGGGGTTCTATGGTTTTTATATGTAGTAATCAACAGTTATTATTTATAGACATTCACTTCAGTATTAGACTATATATATTAATTAAAATGGGGCGGCCTTATCTTATTGTTGTTATAATGTTGTATCCCAGACAACCAGTATGAGCACGGATGAAAAGACCCAGTCGATACACTTTGTGGGTGTGGCTGGCCTCACCACTCACGTACTGGAGTTCTGGTTACTAGTGTTCTTCTTCTTCCTCTTCTGAATCCGGTCAAGGCACT
>WNGS01004374.1:1321467-1360131 GCA_020271785.1 Procambarus virginalis
CCAGGCGCTGATCCCCTCCTCAAACACCACCAAAGATCCTTGCAGCCGATTGAACAGCACTCTGCGGACGTAGTCCTAAAGGGCCCGGGTTCGATTCCGGTCGAGGCAGAAACAAATGCGCTGGGTTTCTTTCATCTGATGCCATCTTCACTTAGCATTAAAATGTACCTGGGAGTTAGATAGCTGCTGCGGGCTGCATGCTGTGGATGTGTGTGCATGAAGAGAGCAATAGTAGTAGATATAACAGTCTACGAATATGTCGGGAGTCAGTAGAACACAACCGACGGTTAGAAAAATAAGGATCCAAGAGTTAACATCTCGATTTTGGAAGGCACAAGATGTAAAATACACTCATTCTTCAAATCAGGTGAAGGGAGCAGGAGGCTAAATACAATGTACCATCTGAGAGGTGAACTACTTCAAGAGTCAAGCACAGAGGAAGATCTGGGAGTTGATATCACACCGAACCCTGTCCCCAGCAGCCCACATACAAAGGATATCATATCATCAGCCAACCTGTCCTTCAACAAAGTACGTCGCTTTTCGCGCGTATGCGTTACATAAGGCCAAAAATTGTCGTACTAATAAATGGAACCTGCTCGCGAAAGTGACGTACTGTTGCGTTTTCTGTTTTGGGTCCTTTAAATTGACCGTTTTCTTGACGTTGGGAAACCTTGGTAGGACGGGCTGCATCAGCAGCATATGCTAGACTGGCCAACATAAGAACTACCTTTAGAAACTTGTGTAAAGAATCATACAGAACCTTGTATACCACCTGTTTTGGGAGCCGGCGGCTGAGCGGACAGAACACTGGACGCGTGATCATGTGGTCCAGGGTTCGATCCCGGGGGCCGGTGAGAAACAATGGGCAGAGTTTCTTTCACCCTGATGCTCCTGTTACCTAGCAGTATTTAGGTACCTGGGAGTTAGTCAGCTATCACGGGCTGCTTCCTAGGGGTGGAGGCCTGGTTGAGGACCGGGCCGCGGGGACGCTAAAGCCCCGTAATCATCTCAAGATAACCACATATGTGAGACCAATCATGGTGTATGCAGCTCCAGCCCGGAGTCCACACCGAGTTTAAACACAAGACGAGGTTAGAAAATATTCAAAGGTATGCCACCAGAGTAGTCCCGGAACTGAGAGGTATGAGTTACGAGGAAAGGCTACGGGAAGGGAAGGGAATTTTCAGGGGAAAGAGCCTGTTGTTGTTTAAGATTCGCTACTTGGAACAAAAAGTTCCAATTAGCACGGGCTATGGTGAGCCCGTAGTAGACTTACCTGGCACAGGAGCGGGGCTGTAGCTTATGGGAAAGAGCCAAGTCATTACCACTATATAACATTTGGAAGGGGTCAGGATAAGGATTTGGGATGGTACGGGGGTGGGGGGAAGGAATGGTGCCCAACCACATGGATGATCGGGTATTGAACGCCGACCTGCATAAAGCCAGACCGTCGCTCTACCGTCCAGCCCAAGGGCTATGGGAATTAAACCTGACATCCCTGAATAGAGAAGAGTTATAGGAGATATGATCACTATCTACAGAATTCTCAAAGGAATTGACATAGTGGACAAAAACAAACTATTTAGCATGGGCGGAACACGAACAAGGGGACACAGGTGGAGACTTAGTACTCAAATAAGCCACAGGGACATTAGAAGGAATATTCTTAGTGTCAGAGTAGATAACAAATGGAATGCATTAGGCAGTGATGTGGTGGAGGCTGACTCCATACACAGTTTCAATTGTACATATGATAGAGCCGTGTAGGCTCCAGAATCTGTACACCAGTTGATGGATTGTTGAGAGGCGGGACCAAAGAGCCGAAGCTCAATCACATCTAAGCGAGTACTCACTTTCCTTGCGGAGTTATCCTGACCCCCTTCCCAGTGCTATGTAGTCGTAATGGCTTGGCGCTTTCTCCTAATAGTTCCCTTCACTTTCCTGAATTTCTACCAAACCTTTCACTCAATTTTTCCTCCGATTCCTTCTCATATTACAATAACTCAACTCATTCTACTTTGATCTCATTCATTTGATTTCTTTCTTACGTCCCCTCCGTGTTCAACTCGTGATTCAACACGCATATAGGCCCACCTCACACACGCGCCTGCACGAACAGGCCCACCTCACACAGGCCCCTGCACGCATAGGCCCACCTCACACACGCACCTGCACGCATAGGCCCACCTCACACACGCGCCTGCACGAACAGGCCCACCTCACACAGGCCCACCTCACACAGGCCCACCTCACACAGGCCCACCTCACACAGGCCCACCTCACACAGGCCCACCTCACACAGGCCCCTGCACGCATAGGCCCACCTCACACACGCACCTGCACGCATAGGCCCACCTCACACACGCACCTGCACGCATAGGCCCACCTCACACACGCACCTGCACGCATAGGCCCACCTCACACACGCACCTGCACGCATAGGCCCACCTCACACACGCACCTGCACGCATAGGCCCACTTCACACACGCACCTGCACGCATAGGCCCACTTCACACGCACCTGCACGCATAGGCCCACCTCACACACGCACCTGCACGCACAGGCCCACCTCACACACGCACCTGCACGCACAGGCCCACCTCACACACGCACCTGCACGCATAGGCCCACCTCACACTCGCACCTGCACGCATAGGCCCACCTCACACAGGCACCTGCACGCATAGGCCCACCTCACACAGGCACCTGCACGCATAGGCCCACCTCACACAGGCACCTGCACGCATAGGCCCACCTCACACAGGCACCTGCACGCATAGGCCCACCTCACACAGGCACCTGCACGCATAGGCCCACCTCACACAGGCACCTGCACGCATAGGCCCACCTCACACAGGCACCTGCACGCATAGGCCCACCTCACACAGGCACCTGCACGCATAGGCCCACCTCACACAGGCACCTGCACGCATAGGCCCACCTCACACAGGCACCTGCACGCATAGGCCCACCTCACACAGGCACCTGCACGCATAGGCCCACCTCACACAGGCACCTGCACGCATAGGCCCACCTCACACAGGCACCTGCACGCATAGGCCCACCTCACACAGGCACCTGCACGCATAGGCCCACCTCACACAGGCACCTGCACGCATAGGCCCACCTCACACAGGCACCTGCACGCATAGGCCCACCTCACACTCGCACCTGCACGCACTCAAGGAAGAGTAGAACTCTTAGGACGTACAGGGAGAGAGGAGAGAATCAGTAAACAAAAAAATAGTAAAATATGACCAGTGTAATATAAAGTTCAGGGAGACCGTGAGACCCAACCCACCAGCGCCTCGCTGACGCAACCCCACCAGCGCCTCGCCTGACGCAACCCCACCAGCGCCTCGCCTGACGCAACCCCACCCCAGCGCCCTCTCGCCTGACGCAACCACCACCAGCGCCTCGCCTGACGCAACCCCACAGCGCCTCGCCTGACGCAACCCCACCAGGCCCTCGCCTGACGCAACCCCACCAGCGCCTCGCCTGACGCAACCCCACCAGCGCCTCGCCTGACGCAAACCCCACCCAGCGCTTCGCCTGACGCAACCCCACCAGCACCTCGCCCTGACGCAACCCCACCAGCGAGCGCTCACCTGACGCAACACCACCACCCGCCTCACCTGACGCCAACCCACCAGCGCCTCGCCTGACGCAACCCCACCAGCGCCTCACCTGACGCAACCCCACCAGCACCTCGCCTCACGCAACCCCACAGCGCCTCACCTGACGCAACCCCACCAGACCTCGCCTGACGCAACCCCACCAGCGCCTCGCCTGACGCAACCCCACTAGTGCCTCGCCTGACGCCACCCCACACAACGCCTCGCCGACGCAACCCCACCAGAGCCCTCACTGACGCAACCCCACCAGCACCTCGCTGACGCAACCCACCAGCGCCTCACCTGACGCAACCCCACCAGCGCCTCACCTGACGCAACCCCACCAGCGCCTCGCCTGACGCACCCCACCAGCACTCGCCTGACGCAACCCACCAGCGCCTCGCCTGACGCAACCCACCAGCGCCGCGCCTGACACAACCCATCATGGAAGAGCTGAACACGTGGCCTTAATCCATTTTCTAATTAAACACACTTATCCAGCACAGACCTGGTAGCCCAATCCCTTTTCCTCAGGTACTAATCATTGCTTCCTCCCGTTACTCCCAATCCATACACCATACACAGTGCTCCCCCCCCCCTCTTTGCTCGCTCCTGCGTCTCCCCAACACACAAAGCCGCCCCAATTTATAAGCCCTTATCATGCTTGACTACACTTAACCTTCCCCGTCTCTATCTACGACACGAGTCGTTATTACGACAACTTGCCCCATCCGTCTTCGACGTGCTACAGTCGTGTTCTCCAACCTACAATCAACTCATTGCAAGAATGCAAGAACAATCACAATCGATCACGGGAGAAAGCTTTCTAGTACACGGTATAGAATTTTCCTTCGAATGATGGCGATGCTGAGAAGGTTCAGATGAAGCGGAGGGAGTGCTGAGTTTACTTCTGACATAGGGAATGCCGAGCCAAAATTGCATATTATTTAAAGGCAAACTGGGCGAGAATATCCAGGATATTCCCACTTGGTAGATAAGAAACTGGCTTTGACCGGGAGAGAGGGAGAGAAGAGAGTGAGAGAAGAGAGGGAGAGAAGAGAGGGAGAGAAGAGAGGGAGTTAGGATCGAGGGACAGAAGATGAGGGGGGGGGGGTTGGAGGGAGGTACAGCAGGACAGTGGGCAGGTTGTATTAAAATTAGAGCTTTAGCAAGTGCAGGAAATAACAGCAGTTTTCACACACACACACACACACACACACACACACACACACACACACACACACACACACACGCATTTGAAAACATGTTTTTTTTTCTATAAAAAATATATATACATAAAACTTAAATTAATGCATACACAAACATTACATGTCAGGTCCTATGTGGAGAAATGTATGATATATGCGACATGTACAATTAGTAAATGTCACGTAGTAAAACAGTGAGTCATTCAGACATTGACCGAATGAGTCAAGCAATGTCACGTGGCTACCTTGTGGAGGTTTCGGGGATTAATGGCCCCGTGGCCCTGTCTCTGACCAGGCCTTCCGGTTGGTCAGGCTCACGTGCTTCAACATCCTTTATAAATCAGCCGTGTGAAGTTTAAGAAGCCCTACACCGTACAGGTACACAGTAACGTGATACCATTGCGTGCCAAGTCATCTAATTAATTACCTGCCACAAACTCTTAACAAGGTGATCGTTAACACAGTCTCGACCAAACTTCCAGCCGAAAAAGGGAAATCGGAGGTGAAGAGCTGTGCGGTCCAATAGGACCATAGGTTCCCCATCCTTAGAGGATGAAGAACAATTAGCTCGTCTCCAATCCCTTGACCAGAGAAGGAGCTTTACAAGACACTCTAATACCCTTACCAGGTGAAAAGAAGGGTGAAATGGGTGTGTGTGGGGGGGGAGGGGAAAAGATATTGGGTATAATGGGTATAGAGTATAATGAAGGAGGAATGTGAAAGGGGGATGAGAAAGGAGAGTGGGGGGGGAACGAGCTGAGAATAATGACACTAAACACGAATCTCTTCCTGCACAGCTACTCCGCCACTCTTTCAGGACCTGAGCAACTATATCTACGCCGTTGTCTGGAAGCTCACTGCGTTAATATTTTGTCTACATATTCTGCTCCTCGCAAGTAGTAATTTACAGCATACATTTCCTCTATACATTTTATCTATTTCTGGTAAACTGCCCAATTCCCATCAGATTACCAGATAAGCTCAGGCGGCTCGCAACCGAATGGTCCCGGGTTCCATTCCCCGATAAGGACATGACGTTTTGGCACTATTCTATGCACCTGATGATTCTGTTCAACAGAAGTTAAGCAACTGTTGTGGATTGTCTCCTGGAGAAACCAGTCGTGGCTCCAAGGGGAATATCGGTGACCATATCAGGCTTCCTGTCCCCAATACTAGGAGCTACGCACAAAGAGACGAAATAAAAACTACAGTGTCGAGTCAATACGAAGTTGATGCAGGGGTTTGAGGCTACTGTGTAGTGTCAAGTTCGCTGCACACTTGATTTGAATCGAATCCAAAATTCAATTTATTCCACTTGTGTTCAATATACATGAGCCATGTTCATCCAGACACCCATCCACACACAGACATGATCACCACATACAAAATTATCAGGGGAATTGACAGGGTAGACAAGGATGGACTATTTAACTCGGGCGGAACACTCACAAGGGGACACAGGCGGAAGCTGAGTACCCAAATAAGCCACAGAGATATTAGGAAAAAAATAAGTTTCAGACTAGTTAACAAATGGAATGCATTAAGACGGGATGTGGTGAAAGCAGACTCCATACACAGTTTCACATGTAGAAATGATAGAGCCCAATTTCCATATCGACAGAAATAGGTTGTACCGACCAACTGGTGCAACAGTGGTACTGCTGAGGGTCCAATTAGTCACTGGTTCGAGTCGCCTCAGAGCTCCAGTTGAATTTTTCCATTTATATATATATTACTTTAGTGTGATTTCTTTGTATTTATGTGAAGGATTGTTAGTGAACTGATCTGTGTGTTTATGGGGAGGATTGTTAGTGAACTGATCTGTGTGTTTATGGGGAGGATTGTTAGTGAACTGATCTGTGTGTTTATGTGAAGGATTGTTAGTGAACTGATCTGTGTGTTTATGAGGAGGATTGTTAGTGAACTGATCTGTGTGTTTATGAGGAGGATTGTTAGTGAACTGATCTGTGTGTTTATGAGGAGGATTGTTAGTGAACTGATCTGTGTGTTTATGAGGAGGATTGTTAGTGAACTGATCTGTGTGTTTATGAGGAGGATTGTTAGTGAACTGATCTGTGTGTTTATGAGGAGGATTGTTAGTGAACTGATCTGTGTGTTTATGGGGAGGATTGTTAGTGAACTGATCTACAACGTGTACAGTATAGCGCGTGTGCGTGCTCGCGTGCGCGTTTCACTTCCCATAACATATTCAAATTATATAAATTTGCAAATATAACCTTAATATACTTCAGTAACCGCACCACCAACTTCACTATTCGACGCCTATATGTTGCAAGAAGGAAAAAAATAAAAAAAGTACATTCCAGAAATGATTTTCTGATTAAGAGAATTTTCCCGTTACCCCGCCCCGTTGGGCGTGTCTCTGCCCCCATCACCCGCCCCGTTGGGTGTGTCTCTGCCCCCATCACCCGCCCCGTTGGGCGCGTCTCTGCCCCCATCACCCGCCCCGTTGGGCGTGTGTCTGCCCCCATCACCCGCCCCGTTGGGCGCGTCTCTGCCCCCATCACCCGCCCCGTTGGGTGTGTCTCTGCCCCCATCACCCGCCCCGTTGGGTGTGTCTCTGCCCCCATCACCCGCCCCGTTGGGTGTGTCTCTGCCCCCATCACCCGCCCCGTTGGGTGTGTCTCTGCCCCCATCACCCGCCCCGTTGGACGGGTCTCTGCCCCATCACCCCCCCCGTTGGACGGGTCTGCCCCCATCACCGCCCCGTTGGGTGTGTCTCTGCCCCCATCACCCGCCCCGTTGGGTGTGTCTCTGCCCCCATCACCCGCCCCGTTGGGCGCGTCTCTGTCCCCCCCCCCATCACCCGCCCCGTTGGGCGCGTCTCTGTCCCCCCCCCCCCCATCACCCGCCCATTCCATATCGACAGAAAGCATCGCACCTCTGCGCCTACAAAGGGCGTCGGGACCCTTGGTAGAGCCGCGGGGGGAAAGCCCCGGTGAGGCTGGACGCATGAGCTGAATACTCAACCATTCACATGCGCGGTGAGGGGGTTGGGTGAGGGGGTTGGGTGAGGGGGTTGGGTGAGGGGGTTGGGTGAGGGGGTTGGGTGAGGGGGGTAGGGAGAGGGGGTATGGAGAGGGGGTAGGGAGAGGGGGTTGTGAGGAGGAAGGGTGAGGGGTGGTGAAGGGGGGGTTTAAGGTGGTGAGGGGGGAAGCTAATTACAGAGTACCCAGGGCTGTGGGGGGGGGGGGGGCACAGGGAAGACTATTCACGCCCCGGCCATGACTGGCTGCCTGGCCGCTATTCATGAGCATGGCAAATACATGGTTGGGTCTGGTGGGAGTCGTGTGGTGTGGTCTGGTGTGGTCTGGTCAAGTCTGGTGTGGCGTGGTCTGGTGTGGTGTGGCGTGGTCTGGTGTGGCGTGGTCTGGTGTGGCGTGGTCTGGTGTGGCGTGGTCTGGTGTGGTGCGGTCTGTTCTGGTGTGGCGTGGCGTGGTGTGGTGTGGTGCGGTCTGGTCTGGTGTGATCTGGTCTGGTGTGGTCTAGTGTGGTCTGGCAAAGGATGTTTGGCCTGTTCTCTTTACTCTCCAGGAAACTGACTTATGACTCGGGTAGCTGCTAGATTATATTTATTATTTGTTTTATTTATATATCGAAGAGTTCTTAAAATTCTTGTACAGCCACCAGCACGCATAGCGATTCGGGCAGGTCCTTAATTCCCAATTTTCCCAGGAATACGACCCCGCCAAATAGTTTAACAACCAGGTACCCATTCACTGCTGGGTGAACAAAGGCGTTCAGTTAAGGATCGGTGCCTAGTCAATCCTTCTCAGCCAGGATACGAACCCAGGCCAAATCGCTAGCGAAGCGCCGGGCGAGTTTCTTAATTACCACTACGCCCTGGAGACTGCGATATTGGCTGGTTGACTTGTATGGTCGATTGGCTGGGGTGGATGTATGGATGACTGAGTGTATAAATGACTGAGTGTATGGATGACTGAGTGTATGGATGACTGAGTGTATGGATGACTGAGTGTATGGATGACTGAGTGTATGTATGACTGGTTGGATAAAGCGGTTTGACTGTTGCAAGCTTTCGCGTGTAAGCCGTTGACCGACTATTTTTTTAAGAATACTTGTTTGAGAGGTTGCCAATTATACTGGCTGATTAACTGGTTGTAGAGTCAGCCGCCTGGTTGTAGAGTCAGCCGCCTGGTTGTAGAGTCAGCCGCCTGGTTGCAGAGTCAGCCGCCTGGTTGTAGAGTCAGCCGCCTGGTTATAGAGCCAGACACGTGTACTCCTGCTCTTTTACAATTGGCCACTAATCATCTACCTGACTGTGAGTGTTCATCACCTGTGAGGTTGCGGCCGTCGCTCAAGGCATGATCTCCCCCCAGGTCCTGCTGATGGTAACGATGTTTCTGCTGCTCCCGCTGCCTTTACCGCTGCTGGTGGCCGTACGTCGTACAGCTGCTGCTGCTCTGAGTGGTGGTGATGCCCTTCAATTATATTGATGATTATAGTGGTGGTTGTACAGCTTACTGTAGCTGCTGCTGCTGTTGTTGATGGTGGTGGTGGTTCTTGTCCTACCTGTACCCGGTTTGACAGTTCTCCTGCAACCGGCCAGTTGTCTGGCTTTTCTGGTGATAACTTGATCGGCAAAGTTGTTGCTGTCAGCGGCCCGCATTATAGCCATGGCGTCTCAATTGACCCGGCATCTCCTGCAGGAAACTTGTCTTGTTTACCTTAAATATTTCGCATTTTATTCCGACAATATTGAAGTTTTCCTGAAAAAAAAAACTGAAAATTCGTGCACATGTTTTCTCCTAGTCTCCACCAGATGAGCTTTACGTGCCCTGTCATATCCTTCACCACAGTCAGCTTGGACAGAATGGTTACCTGATCTTCAGAGATCCTCCATGCATGTGTTACGAGTCGTCTCCCTTGGCACCGCTTCAGAGAGTACATCCTGAAAGTAAAATTTCAGGAGGAAGCAGAAATGCAGTGTGACTATACAGTACTTGGGAAGGATACGAGGACAAGGAGCTGGGTTATGAGGTCAATGGGATACGAGGACAAGGAGCTGGGATACGAGGACAAGGAGCTGGGATACGAGGACAAGGAGCTGGGATACGAGGACAAGGAGCTGGGATACGAGGACAAGGAGCTGGGATACGAGGACAAGGAGCTGGGTTACGAGGACTGGTTAAAGGAATGGTGCCAATTCACTCGAACCATCGGGGATCGACTGTCGATCCCAGGAAGAAGCGAGGGCTCGACCACTTGGACTGCCGATCAGTCCAAGTGGTCGAACAGAGTACATTCTAAGGCTCTCGCACGGCATTGGCCATTTAGGCGCTACACTGTTTTGTACGCGTGCAGTACATCTTATCAACCCTTAACTGGTCGGACAGTAACGACTTCGCTACTTGCAGGTCGGTGTTTCATCACGGAAAGTCCAAGTGGTTGAGTACTATTCCTTCCCTCCGTCATATCGCAGCTCCTTATCCTATATCCCTCCTAAATGTTATATAGTCATTCCGGCTCACCGTTCTCTTACTATTTATATGCCCAACCACTTGGGCTAGACGGTAGAGCGACGGTCCCGTTTCATACAGGTCGGCGTTCAATCCCCAACCGTCCAAGTGATTGGGCACCATTCCTTCCCCCCGTCCCATCCCAATCTTATTGACCCCTTCCCAGTGCTATATAGTCGTAATGGCTTGCCGCTTTCTCCTGAAATTTCCCTTCCCTCTTACTATTTATATTAATTTCAATTACCGTGGTGGTGTCTCCTGTTTTAACAGGGGAGGCGAGTCCCGTGCAACAGTGTAGGCAGGAGAGCACCAGTAATTGAACAGCAGCAGTACTGTGCGGTATGCGTTGTTTTGACGGGTCCTGAAAGAGTTTAACAAAACTACTGTTTTGCTGGCTAATGCTGAATTTACTTGTTATAATAGTTGACATTAGGTTGTCTGGATTAATTATGTTCCTGTTCCTTTACATGTTGTTGAATGACATGTGATTGAATAAATATCCACTGCCCAGTGGAACACTTTGTTGTTGTCAAGTTGCAATTTTTTTTAACGTTCTTAGAGAAGCAATTTTATGGTGATTTTTGTTGCTGCAAAGTATAACACGATGATATTTGTATTCGTGTCTGATATGATGACAAGAAAGGTTGTGGTAAAAGTTCTTCTTCTTTCCGCACAGAACATTTCGCAATTGTAGAACGGAAATTAGTTTACTGTTACTCTTTGTGATTTGTGTGTATTGTATATCGGGCGCCCCACTTTACCTATTTTTGTTTAGAAATCATTTTCGGGGCTCCATCCATGGTAACATTAAACAAAATTCCTTTGCCAAGCCCGTAGTCACAATATCTGCATTCTGACTTTGTTGCTTCTGAGATGCTGTCGAAACGGACGAGAAGCTGCGAAAGGCCAGCATCTTTCACTGTGAATTTGTAACAGTGATATTCAAAGAAAGAGTTAGCAGGGCGCGAGAGGTAATAACTAGCGGTAACCCTGGCTCCCATCAGGCCAGTCCCCTGAGGGGGGGCGGAGAGTTGGTGCTCTGTTATAAAAGCATAAACACTTGTGTAATTTATGGGAGTCTCTGTTGGTGTTCTCAGCCTCCCCGTCCCTTTTCTATCGTCCCTTCTCTCCCGTCCCTTCTCTCCCATCCACATCTATTTAATAACCCCTTCCTTACCTCTCCCGTGTCGGTACAAAACTCACTGAAGATTTTAAGGTGGGGATCCTCTAAGAACTCAGCTTTTCTGCAACCTTTAACTGTCAGCCCAAGGTTCCTTAGCTCCCTCACACACACACACACACACACAACACACACACACACACACACACCCACACACACACCCACACGAGCCACAGAGACGTTAGAAAGAATTTTTTTCAGTGTCAGAGTAGTTAACAAATGGAATGCATTAAGTAGTGTTGTGGTGGAGACTGACTCTATATTTCACAGTTTCAAATGTAGATATGAAGCCCAATAGGCTCAGGAATCTGTACATCAGTTGACTGACAGTTGAGAGGCGGGACCAAAGAGCCAAAGCTCAGTTCCTGCAAGCACAACTAGGTGAATACAAGTAGGTGAGTACACACGCCGAAACAGAGAGGAAATCGTTCTGGAACTGGACAGAAAAAATAGAGCTGGGGGTTGATAACACACCGGACTCGTCTCCTGAAGCCCATATCCTATAATATCCTCCCATATATCCTCCCATATCATGTGTAAACAAAAGACCTACGGGTGTCGTAGGTATCTGGTGCATAATATATAATAATCTTATGTAAATACACAGACACTGTAATCATTTGTTTTAACACGCTCACACATTATAATAATAATGTTAATGTTGATGAAGTTGGTAAAGATCTCCGTTGAGGTCTGTTTAAGACCTTTTGTGTCCCATGAATACCCTTGTAATCCCACAGGATGTGTATGGGGTGCACAATAAACTACCGCTCACAGGATGAGTATAGGTTGCACAATAAACTACCGCTCACAGGATGAGTATAGGTTGTACAATAAACTACCTCACAAAGATGAGTATGGTTGCACAAAAACTACCGCTCACAAGGATGAGTATGGGATGCACAATAACCTACCGCTCACAAGATGAGTATGGGATGCACAAAACTGCAGCACCTGCAGAAAGAAAAAAACTCAAACCCCGTCGTCAAGCGCATATCATCAGCGGCATATGCATGGTGGCCAATAACGTCACTGCCTTTAGAAAGTGAATAAAAAGCATTCAAGGTCCTGCATATGAAACATGCCGNTGTGTGTGTGTGTGTGTTTTTGTGTGTGTGTGTGGTGTGTGTGTGTGTGTGTGTGTTGGTGGTGTGTGTGTGTGTGTGTGTGTGTGTTGTATTGTACTTACCTATCTGTGCTTGCAGGATCGAGCATTGACTCTTGGATCCGCCTTTCCAGCTATCGGTTGTTTACAGCAATGACTCCTGTCCATTTCCCTATCATACCTAGTCTTAAAAGTATGAATAGTATTTGCTTCCACAACTGTTCCCCAAGTGCATTCCATTTTCCACTACTCTCACGCTAAAAGAAAACTTCCTAACATCTCTGTGACTCATCTGAGTTTCCAGTTTCCACCCATGTCCCCTCGTTCTGTTATTATTACGTGTGAACATTTCATCTATTTCCACTTTGTCAATTCCCTGAGTATTTTATATGTCCCTATCATATCTCCTCTCTCCCTTCTTTTCTCTAGTGTCGTAAGGTTCAGTTCCTTCAGTCGCTCTTCATATCCCTTCCCTCGTAACTCTGGGACAAGCCTCGTCGCAAACCTCTGAACCTTCTCCAGTTTCCTTATGTGTTTCTTCAGGTGGGGGCTCCATGATGGCGCGGCATACTCTAAGACGGGTCTCACGTATGCAGTGTAAAGCGCCCTAAAAGCCTCCTCATTTAGGTTTCTGAATGAAGTTCTAATTTTCGCCAGTGTAGAGTACGCTGCTGTCGTTATCCTATTTATATGTGCCTCAGGAGTTAGATTAGGTGTCACATCCACTCCCAGATCTCTTTCTCGAATCGTTACAGGTAGGCTGTTCCCCTTCATTGTGTACTGTCCCTTTGGTCTCCTATCACCTGATCCCATTTCCATAACTTTACATTTACTGGTGTTAAACTCCAGTAGCCATTTCCCTGACCATCTCTGCAACCTGTTTAAGTCCTCTTGGAGGATCCTACAATCCTCGTCTGTCACAACTCTTCTCATTAATTTTGCGTCATCCGCAAACATTGACATGTATGACTCCACTCCTGTAAACATGTCATTTACGTAAATTAGAAAGAGGATTGGTCCCAGCACCGATCCTTGAGGTACTCCACTTGTTACTGTTCTCCAGTCCGACTTCTCGCCCCTTACCATTACCCTCTGGCTCCTTCCTGTTAGGTAGTTCTTCACCCATTCTAGGGCCTTTCCGCTTACTCCTGCCTGCCTCTCAAGTTTGTATAGCAGTCTCATGTGCGGTACTGTATCAAAGGCCTTTGGCAGTCAAGAAATATGCAGTCTGCCCAGCCTTCTCTGTCCTGCCTTATCCTTGTTACTTTATCATAGAATTCTAAAAGGTTTGTTAGGCATGATTTCCCTGTCCAGAAACCATGTTGGTGCTTGTTTACAAACCAATGCTCTCCAGGTGCTCAACAAGTCTTAGCCTAATTATTCTTTCAAGTATTTTGCAGGGGATGCTTGTCAATGATACGGGTCTGTAGTTAAGTGCCTCCTCCCTGTCACCTTTCTTGAAAATCGGTACGACATTTGCCTCCTTCCAGCAACTGGGCAATTCTCCCGACATAAGTGACTCATTAAAGATCATTGCCAGAGGCACACTGAGAGCCTGCGCTGCCTCTTTAAGTATCCACGGTGATACTTTGTCTGGTCCAACAGCTTTGTTGCATCCAGTGTTGTCAACTGTTTCATTACCTCCTCTGCTGTCACCTCTATGTCTGATAGTCTGTCATTTAGGGTAATCGCTTCTAACAATGGGAGCTGCTCAGGCTCGGTTGTGAACACTCCATGGAAATTTGCATTCAGTACCTCGCAGATTTCCTTGTCGCTTTCTGTATATGCCCCTTCTGTTTTCCTCAGTCTTGTCACTTGGTCATTTACCGACATCTTCCTTCTTATATGGCTATGTAGTAATTTAGGTTGCTTTTTCGCTTTGACTGCAATATCATTCTCATAATTTCTTTCCGACATTCGTCTTATGTTAATGTAATCATTCCTAGCTCTGTTACATCTAATCCTGTTGTCCTCTGTCCTTTGTCTTCTGTACTTCCTCCACTCCCTCCTGCTTCTCACCTTTGCTTCCTTGTGTGTGTGTGTGTGTGTGTGTGTGTGTGTGTGTTGTGTGTGTGTGTGTCCTTAAATGTATGTGTGTTGTCAGTATACATTCGGAATCACTTCCCTCTGTAACCATGGAAACCAGCAGATAAATATTTCTACTGTCAATGGTATCTTTGAAAGGGTCTTCCCCCTTGTGCCCACCCGGCCAGTAGGCGAGCCTTTATGGGTCAGGTAGCCAGAGACACCACTAGTGGTCGACCAGGTCCAGGTCCCATGAAGGTAATACTCGGCTCTAGAACCTTAGGTATATCCTCATCCTCCCTCTCTCTCCCTCTCCCTCTCTCTCTCTCTCTCTCTCTCTCTCTCTCTCTCTCTCTCTCTCTCTCTCTCTCTCTCTCCCCACTTTCCATACCCTATACAAGATGCAGGTTTAGGTGGCTTTATTTACAGCATTCCTCTCTTTTGAATCTTTTACTTTTGTTTTTCCTTTTTTGTTAATTCAGAATGCTTTCATTCATCACCCCCTCTTTCCCACACACCCGACAGTGACACTCCCAAGGTCTCGCTGTTATTTCCTCTCTTCTTTCCCTCTCTCCCTCCTTTCTCCCTCCCTATCCCTCAAACGTCACTACATCTCACATCTGCTGTTTCAACTTATATTTCTTCAGCTTTTTCCCTCTCCCCTTGTTCATTTTTCTTGTTGCTATCCTACCCTCTTTCTGCACTTTACTGACCGTGCTCTTGCTCTACCCAGGCGCTGATCCCCTCCTCAAACACACACAAAGATCCTTGCAGCCGATTGAACAGCACTCTGCGGACGTAGTCCTAAAGGGCCCGGGTTCGATTCCCGGTCGAGGCAGAAACAAATGCGCTGGGTTTCTTTCATCTGATGCCATCTTCACTTAGCATTAAAAATGTACCTGGGAGTTAGATAGCTGCTGCGGGCTGCATCCTATGGATGTGTGTGCATGAAGAGAGCAATATGTAGTAGATATAACAGTCTACGAATATGTCGGGAGTCAGTAGATTACACAACCGACGGTTAGAAAAATAAGGATCCAAGAGTTAACATCTCGATTTTGGAAGGCACAAGATGTAAAATAAACTCATTCTTCAAATCAGGTGAAGGGAGCAGGAGGCTGAATACAATGTACCATCTGAGAGGTGAACTACTTCAAGAGTCAAGCACAGAGGAAGATCTGGGAGTTGATATCACACCGAACCCTGCCCCCAGCAGCCCACATACAAAGGATATCATATCATCAGCCAACCTGTCCTTCAACAAAGAACGTCGCTTTTCGCGCGTATGCGTTACATAAGGCCAAAAAATGTCGTACTAATAAATGAACCTGCTCGCGAAAGTGACGTACTGTCCCGTTTTCTGTATTGGGTCCTCTGGTAGGTTTGGAGAGGACACTTTAAATTGACCGTTTTCTTGACGTTGGGAAACCTTGGTAGGACGGGCTGCATCAGCAGTATGCTAAAGTGGCCAACATAAGAACTACCTTTAGAAACTTGTGTAAAGAATCATACAGAACCTTGTATACCACCTGTTTTGGGAGCCGGCGGCTGAGCGGACAGAACACTGGACGCGTGATCATGTGGTCCAGGGTTCGATCCCGGGGCCGGTGAGAACAATGGGCAGAGTTTCTTTCACCCTGATGCTCCTGTTACCTACAGTATTTAGGTACCTGTGAGTTAGTCAGCTATCACGGGCTGCTTCCTGGGGTGGAGGCCTGGTTGAGGACCGGGCCGCGGGGACGCTAAAGCCCCGTAATCATCTCAAGATAAGAACATATGTGAGACCAATCATGGTGTATGCAGCTCCAGCCCGGAGTCCACACCGAGTTTAAACACAAGACAAGGTTAGAGAATATTCGAAGGTATGCCACCAGAGTAGTCCCGGAACTGAGAGGTATGAGTTACGAGGAAAGGCTACGGGAAGGGAAGGGAATTTTCAGGGGAAAGAGCCTGTTGTTGTTTAAGATTCGCTACTTGGAACAAAAAGTTCCAATTAGCACGGGCTATGGTGAGCCCGTAGTAGACTTACCTGGCACAGGAGCGGGGCTGTAGCTTATGGGAAAGAGCCAAGTCATTACCACTATATAACATTTGGAAGGGGTCAGGATAAGGATTTGGGATGGTACGGGGGTGGGGGGAAGGAATGGTGCCCAACCACATGGATGGTCGGGTATTGAACGCCGACCTGCATAAAGCCAGACCGTCGCTCTACCGTCCAGCCCAAGGGCTATGGGAATTAAACCTGACATCCCTGAAGAGAGAAGGGCTATAGGAGATATGATCACCATCTACAGAATTATCAAAGGAATTGACATAGTGGACAAAAACTATTTAGCATGGGCGGAACATGAACAAGGGGACACAGGTGGAGACTTAGTACTCAGATAAGCCACAGGGACATTAGAAGGAATATTCTTAGTGTCAGAGTAGATAACAAATGGAATGCATTAGGCAGTGATGTGGTGGAGGCTGACTCCATACACAGTTTCAATTGTACATATGATAGAGCCTGTAGGCTCCAGAATCTGTACACCAGTTGATGGATTGTTGAGAGGCGGGACCAAAGAGCCGAAGCTCAATCACATCTAAGCGAGTACTCACTTTCCTTGCGGAGTTATCCTGACCCCCTTCCCAGTGCTATGTAGTCGTAATGGCTTGGCGCTTTCTCCTAATAGTTCCCTTCACTTTCCTGAATTTCTACCAAACCTTTCACTCAATTTTTCCTCCGATTCCTTCTCATATTACAATAACTCAACTCATTCTACTTTGATCTCATTCATTTGATTTCTTTCTTACGTCCCCTCCGTGTTCAACTCGTGATTCAACACGCATATAGGCCCACCTCACACAGGCCCCACCTCACACACCACCTGCACGACAGGCCCACCTCACACAGGCCCACCTCACACAGGCCTGCACGCATAGGCCCACCTCCACACGCACCTGCACGAACAGGCCCACCTCACACAGCCCACCTCACACAGGCCCCTGCACGCATAGGCCCACCTCACACACGCACCTGCACGCATAGGCCCACCTCACACACGCGCCCTGCACGAACAGGCCCCACCTCCACCAGGCCCACCTCACACAGGCCCACCTCACACAGGCCCACCTCACACAGGCCCACCTCACACAGGCCCACCTCACACAGGCCCTGCACGCATAGGCCCACCTCACACACGCACCTGCACGCATAGGCCCACCCACACACACGCACCTGCACGCATAGGCCCACCCGCACACACGCACCTGCACGCATAGGCCCACCTCACACACGCACCTGCACGCATAGGCCCACCTCACACACGCACCTGCACGCATAGGCCCACCTCACACACGCACCTGCACGCATAGCCCCTTCACACACGCACCTGCACGCATAGGCCCACTTCACACGCACCTGCACGCATAGGCCCACCTCACACACGCACCTGCACGCACAGGCCCACCTCACACACGCACCTGCACGCACAGGCCCACCTCACACACGCACCTGCACGCATAGGCCCACCTCACACACGCACCTGCACGCACAGGCCCACCTCACAAGGCACCTGCACGCATAGGCCCACCTCACACACGCCCTGCACGCATAGGCCCACCTCACACACGCACCTGCACGCACAGGCCCACCTCTCACCGCACCTGCACGCACAGGCCCACCTCACCCACGCACCTGCACGCACAGCCCCCCTCACACACCACCTGCACGCACAGGCCCCCTCACACTCGCACCTGCACGCACACAAGGAAGAGTAGAACTCTTAGGACGTACAGGGGAGAGAGGAAGAATCAGTAAACATAAAAATAGTAAAATATGACCAGTATAATAGAAAGTTCAGGGAGACCGTGAGACCCAACCCCACCAGCGCCTCGCCTGACGCAACCCACCAGCGCCTCGCCCTGACGCAACCCCACCAGCGCCTTGCCTGACAACCCCACCACGCCTCGCCTGACGCAACCCCACCAGCGCCTCGCCTGACGCAACCCCACCAGCGCCTCGCCTGACGCAACCCCACCAGCGCNGGAGGGGCCACTGATACACCCTGACTCACAAACACCACAGGGAGGGGCCACTGACACACCCTGATTCACAACACCACAGGGAGGGGCCTGACACACCTGACTCACAAACACCACAGGGAGGGGCCACTGACACACACTGACTCACAAACACCACAGGGAGGGGCCACTGACACACCCAGACTCACAAACACCACAGGGAGGGGCCACTGACACACCCTGACTCACAAACAACCCACGGGAGGGGCCACTGACACACCCAGACTCACAAACACCACAGGGAGGGGCCACTGACACACCCAGACTCACAAACACCACAGGGAGGGGCCACTGACACACCCAGACTCACAAACCCACAGGGAGGGGCCACTGACACACCCAGACTCACAACACCACAGGGAGGGGCCACTGACACACCCTGACTCACAAACACACATGGGGTGGCCCCTGACACACCCAGACTCACAAACACCACAGGGAGGGGCCACTGACACACCCTGACTCACAAACACCACAGGGAGGGGCCACTGACACACCCAGACTCACAAACACCACAGGGAGGGCCACTGACACACCCAGACTCACAAACACCACAGGGAGGGGCCACTGACACACCCAGACTCACAAACACCACAGGGAGGGGCCACTGACACACCCAGACTCACAACACCACAGGGAGGGGCCACCACAGGGAGGGGCCACCACAGGAGGAGGGGCCACCACAGGGAGGGGCCACCACAGGGAGGGCCACCACCAGGGAGGGGCCGCCACTATTACAAACTCGTCCACATTCAACAAACAACAAAACTGAAAGTTTCCAATTACTACTTCGGGCGTAAATCTGTGGTCAGTAGAGCATGTTGCGCTACCACTACCACACTGGCCACCTACCACAACCACACTGGCCACTTACCACAACCACACTGGCCACTTACCACAACCACACTGGCCACTACCACTAGCATACTGGCCACTACCACTACCACACTGGCCACTACCCACTACCACACTGGCCACTTACCACTACCACACTGGCCACTACCACACTGTTCGACGCAAATAATGTTTCCTGGCTGCAGCTCATCTTGCCACCGCCGGACCTCAATCCCGCTACCATTATTTACCCAAACCTTGACCACAATCCAAAGAAGGGTATAGACACCACCACATAAAACAACCACAATCATTTGGACCATCAGGAAACAGCCCAATCAACAATGCAGAGAACATTACATATGGTGGTTTACCACAGTTAACAACCCTCAGCCGGAGCCAAGGTTTGTTAGTTGTGGTAAACTAACTCCTTCACTCCCTCATGTGCTAAACTAACTCCTCCACTCCCTCTTGTGGTAAACTAACTCCTCCACTCCCTCTTGTGGTAAACTAACTCCTCCACTCCCTCTTGTGGTAAACTAACTCCTCCACTCCCTCTTGTGGTAAACTAACTCCTCCACTCCCTCTTGTGGTAAACTAACTCCTCCACTCCCTCTTGTGGTAAACTAACTCCTCCACTCCCTCTTGTGGTAAACCTCACTCCTTCACCGCGTTTACCACCGCAAATAAAAAGCTCAATTTGAGTTAATTTTGAGATTACTGTAAAAGAAACTGCGGAAGGCTCATTAGCACATACGAGGTAGCCCCCCGGTTGATATGCATAAATGTTAAGACTCCACAAACACCAATATATTGCCAACTAGATGGACTACCCGGCAATGCCCAGGTCTTTTTCGTTCCCATTCCCTCGGCCTTTCTCCCTCCTACCCTTCCCTTTCTCTCTCCTTAGCTACCTCCCGTTCTCTCTCCCTCTCCTCTCTGTTCACTCTCCCAGTGGGAAAAAGATGCTTGGATAAGGTTCAGACAACGTTATCGACGTTGAATAAATGTTATCGACGTTCAGTCAATGTTTCCGATGTTAATTCAACATCGATAAGTCATACAAATATTTCAACACTATGGGCAATCAGACCCACATGTCATCCTTCATAGGAGTCCTTTGGATTTAAAATAGTAGCCAATCCTCCTTAAGGAGGACATGGGGCAGGGGTCGACCCCACCCACCCTATGACACTGCACATAGGGTGTTGAACGCATATGGTAGTAACACCCAGAAAATATTCAGTAATATTCGAATAAATGTTTTAGTTCCTAAGGAAAACGTATTTTAAATTGAATTCATTTATATATCACCACATGTTGGCATCTCAAAGCATGATACTGTTGACATGCTTGCAAAGACAGCCTGTAGTATACCAGTAGTAGAAATTAATATGGGTGTTGCATTAGCAGTGACAAAGAGAATACTTAAATTTAATTAAAATCTTTCTGACCTAACGAATTCACAAAGACCTGAAAGTTGTAGTATTAAACATTATGATAAATATCGTGAATAGACATTTATATATGGAACTAACAGAGCAAGAACCCGGCAATGTGATGTTATAGTGGCCAGAATACGCCTGGGATATAGACTTATCTGGCAGCTTTCTCAAAACCCAAATGTCGAGTACATAATGTGTCAACTTTGTGAAAGAGAAAACATGCGCTACTTGTACCCAAGATTGACTACGTAATACATCTGTTATTCAATGTATGTGATGTAACTATAACTTGAGCTTGTAAAAGCATTTTAATCATCTTCAGTTGTTAAGTGCATCATTACAGACTAGTTTCTATAGCAGCTACCTTACCCTGTCAATGTAGGCGAGACAAATGTATGTGAATATGTATGTGTGTGTGTGTGTATGTGCACACAGGATATGTGGAAGCTGGTCAGAATTGCATTAAACGTTTGTAAACGCACATTAATGATACTATGTAAAGAGACACATCGAACACTGTTTATGAGCAACAGACGTAAATCTGAGTATTTTTGTTTGCAAGTAAGATTAGCATTTTAAGAGCACTACAATCTCCTTCTATGGTTGATTGTTCAATAAATCACTGAACAGTAACATTTACTATTTATATTTAATATTAATATTGAATAAAACACATAATATTTAACAGATCTCTAACCCTGTCCGTGGAGGACAGAAGAAGATTTATATATGCTGGTTAGCATTGTAAATATGTGGCCACGTATGTGGTAGAAAATCATAAAAACACAATATTTTCAGCTCCGTCTCAAAAAATGTTTAGAGCCTGTGATAGTGTTCTTTACAGTGATGACGTCTTAAAATGCATTTCAACTTAGTACCCCTTTTCCTTCTTCTCTTCATAAAGGTATTCTTTTAATTCCTTTTCATATAGTCCATCTCCTTTCTTATATCTTCTTTCCGTGCACATCTTCAACAAAATCTTGTAGATCTGAGGCAAAGTGAAATCGGCACCAGTAATTCCATCTATCATCATACTATCATGCAAGAGGAGCCACACATCTATGGTTCATCCAATAAAATCAACAGACTTCTAGACGTTACTACTGCTCGGCTTAGACTCGGTTACAAGTATCTCTGGGAATTCTCATTATCTGCCGATGTAGACCTGACCAAATGTAAACTGTGTCAACAAAATTATTCGCACACCCTCCGTCACTATGTGATGGAGTGCGAAAAGATACGTGAATTCAGAGACAATTCTATAACCAATGTTCCAGCGATGTGTAAATATTTCATTCAAAATGATCTGCTACCAGAAATTTTAGCCAAATATCCCCAGTTTGTTAACTGTAGGTAGTAACTGAGTGATTGTAACCTATCCACCGCTGCCCACTGGATGGGGGGCGGTGTGCAGGACAAACATATAAATTGTGACATTAGCTCTCCACATATGTCAGTTGCTTAATTTAGAAAATGTACTTGTGGTCGATCCATTGATGATGTGACGACTTATACTGAATTTTGTAACTCGTCAAGATTGTAACTTTTTTAGCTAAATGAATTGTGGAGTTCAGTCCCTGAGCCCATTATGTGCCTCTGTAACCCTTTCCACAACCGCCCACAAGATGGGTATGGGGTGCATAATAAATGAACTAAACTAAACGTGCTCAATTTTCCTTCCTACTCATTTTCCTTTTGCTATATATCTTTTAGTATACGTTTTTCTCCCTGTTATACTTATCCTCATTATCATCATGTTTTTTCTCCCACTTATACTTTACCTTTAATACTTTCCGCTCAAAACTATTTCATTTTCTTCTCTTTTTTTCTGCTTTTGCTCCTCCGACGTTTCGTACCCGCTGGGGACGCTAATGCGATTACACGGACTCCACAACGTACAGACAATAGCCGTGAGATGTGCAAAACTGTCTTCACTCGTCACAAATCCTCTCCCCAACAACATGGCGGTGGGGCCATGCGGGCGTGACTTCCCACGTACATAAGTTCAACAACGAAATCACAATATCGCGATGAAGCACTCAAGTGCGTCATGCTTCTGACCCTTGAGTGCTGGTGGGAAGCTCTCTCAATGTTCTCTAGTGTGGGCTCATATCCCACACTACCAACATCCAAGTGTAGCCGCGCATCTCTTGAAAACTTGTATTGTGGCACCAGATACGAAAGTTTCAAATTCCAAGTCTAGTCTAGTCTATACTGTTTAGCTCATCGTGGTTCAGTCGGTAATGCATATGTATGAGGAGTCCATGGACTCGAGTTCTCGACCATTACATTTCCTAAATATATAACATTTGTCATTACCCGCTCCATACAAAATTACATTTTTTACCCCAACCAGAACCATTACAATCTCAGTAGCCCCCGTAACTAATCAAGGCCGATGCAAGGGGTAAACGTCGATATTACGATGTGTTTTAGGATATACTAAAACCCCGCAATTTTGACGATCCGGTCAATTCCGTTAAAAAGGCTACGTTCAAAGTGGGAGGACAGGCTGTTTTGAGCCTTTCAGATCCAATTTATGTATTTGTAAATATTCTTCAGAATACAAGCGATGCCAGTCACAATACTGACTGATCGTTAGGGGGAAATTCTTGCCACATAGCTGGTCTAAATCCTGAAGGCTGAAACGTCAGCGATCTGCCTCCTCTCGCCGGCCCAATTCCCACCGGCCATCCGGCTCAATTATTGAGGCCTCGGCCCAGAACCGAACTCTAGTGCGTGTGTGTGTGTGTGTGTGTGTGTGTGTGTGTGTGTGTGTGTGTGTGTGTGTGTGTGTGTGTGTGTGTGTGTGTGTGTGTGTGTGTGTGAGAGAGAGAGAGGCACGGACTTTATTTCCGGGTGTCTATTAGACTGTCTGGGATTACATAGCCGGCTGTCTGGGACCACATGCATGCCGGCTGTCTGGGACCACATGCATGCCGGCTGTCTGGGACCACATGCATGCCGGCTGTCTCAGACCACATGCATGCCGGCTGTCTCAGACCACATGCATGCCGGCTGTCTCAGACCACATGCATGCCGGCTGTCTCAGACCACATGCATGCCGGCTGTCTCAGACCACATGCATGCCGGCTGTCTCAGACCACATGCATGCCGGCTGTCTCAGACCACATGCATGCCGGCTGTCTCAGACCACATGCATGCCGGCTGTCTCAGACCACATGCATGCCGGCTGTCTCAGACCACATGCATGCCGGCTGTCTCAGACCACATGCATGCCGGCTGTCTCAGACCACATGCATGCCGGCTGTCTCAGACCACATGCATGCCGGCTGTCTCAGACCACATGCATGCCGGCTGTCTCAGACCACATGCATGCCGGCTGTCTCAGACCACATGCATGCCGGCTGTCTCAGACCACATGCATGCCGGCTGTCTCAGACCACATGCATGCCGGCTGTCTCAGACCACATGCATGCCGGCTGTCTCAGACCACATGCATGCCGGCTGTCTCAGACCACATGCATGCCGGCTGTCTCAGACCACATGCATGCCGGCTGTCTCAGACCACATGCATGCCGGCTGTCTGGAATCAAAACAGGGACTATTAGCTTGGGTTGAGGACCAGCCATAAAGAAGCCAGATTCAAAGGCGACATACTGAAAGCACAACCGGTTTGCTCTGGGCTCGGAAGGTCTGGCTTGGCCAGGGAGCTGGTATTGAAGAGCCTGGTACTGGTTCCTAGAACATGATAAAGGCGATCATGGGGGACTTACCAGGCTAATTCACATCGAGTAGTAGTGGGTGGTGCTTGCCATGTTGTGCTCGCCTATATATACATGTGCCTGCAGGCTCGAGTTTCAGCTGTTTGATCCCCGCCTTCTCAGATGACGAGCCTCTATTAATGCGTGTGTTCCTAACGTGTGTGTGCGTGCGTGTGCGTGTGCGTGTGTGTGTGTGTGTGTGTGTGTGTGTGTGTGTGTGTGTGTGTGTTTCTTCGAATCGCGGTCATTCGTTCGTTTTAAACTTTTCCTTATTTAAGACCAAATCAATTGCCTCAAGTTTGTAATGTCTGTCTTTTTTTCTCTTCCCCGCCTCTCTCTCTCTCTTCTAGCATGCACTTGTGCTTAAAATGGCGTGTCAGCACGTTTGTGTGTATGGGTGTGTTTTGTTTTTGTGTGAGAATGTGTGTGAGAACGACTGCGTGTTTTCTCCTCCTGAAACAGTCACCACATAAGAACGCTTAAAAACATTTAAGGTAACCTCATACACAGAAAAAAAAATGCGACCGCAATATTAACCAAGACGGCTCTCCCTTCCTCTTTACCCTCGTCCATACAAGTCTCAAAGGGGCGCCCCAATACCAAGTTTCCTTTGAGAGGAAAGGGAGAGAGGGAGAGAGAAAAAAAAAGTTCCCCAAAGGATTTTCGTGTAGCGTCGAGATGGGGGGAAGTTAGGCGGTGTTTCCTGTCGCTAACCTTCCCAGCGCGCCCTCAGGTCGAGCCCAACTTTCCTACACCCTCTCGCATGAGTATGAGTCGCCGAGCTGGCAAGACGGGGGAAACTTAGTCAAAAGGAAACATTTTTCAGGGTGGGTTGGCTTTTTTTTTTTTTACAGAGGCTTATCGAGGCATATTATATATATAAAATATTATATATATTATATATACGGGCATATATACCACCTCTGGTGCAATTGAAGGGACCCACAGCCTCGAAGAAAAAAATAAAGAGCATTCAGAGATGACTTTGTGGATTCTCACTGAATGCTTTAATTTTTTCTTCTCCTACCACCCCTATTTTTATATATTTTGTTTTAATATATATATATATATATATATATATATATATATATATATATATATATATATATATATATATATATATATAATCAAAACACACTTTACCCCTGAAGGATTCGAACCCGGACAGACAGGGCTCCACGCTCCTTGGCGTGTCCAGTACTGTTACCACTAGGCCACACTGACTGTACAAAAGGACAGGAAGGACAGAACTAGGACAGTTGGCGAAGGAAACATTGTCCTTCGCCAACCCTTTCTTCATATGTGATCAAATTTAAACTATTAACTTAATATAACGGCAAGTTGACAATTGTTTTTATAATGTAATAATATAACAAATAATAACTCGGTACTTAAAAGATATAAAACATTATGAATTTTACCTCGTAGACAGAATGAAGAGAGTTTAATTTACGTTTATAAACTGAATGAAAGGAAAAACTTGACTCTCCCTTGTTCCCTAGTATTAATACTGTAATCCATAAAGTTAAATTAATACAATACTTAATTGAAGTTATCAAATATTCCCAATTTATTTCTGAGAACATAGTCAAAGTAATCTTCCACTCACTTGAGGTCAAATCTTGTTGCCCTGAACACGATGTACACACGTTTACGGCAGTGTATAGTTCCGAATGCAGACAAAACAGTTCTAAGAGCAATTGGAAGTTCAGGAATGAAATTTACGTTAAAATGTAAATACTGTCAATACAGTACAAGTCAGAGATAAGAGGAAATTATTGAAGTTGGTCCCTGACGACAAGTGTGAATGCAGAATATACACTACAAGGGTTAATCTGTTCTATGAACACCAGGGGCCAGATTCAAGAAGCAATTACGCAAGCACTTACGAACCTGTACATTTTTTCTCAATCTTTGGCGGCTTCGTTTACAATTATTCAGCAGTTAATGAGATCCGAAACACCATGAGGCTGTTTATAACAATAACAGTTGATTGGGATGATTTCATACTTATAAACTGTTTAAAAAAATGTAACCAAAGCCGTCACAGATTGGGGAAAGATGTACACATTCCTAAGTACTTGCGTAACTGCTTCGTGAATCTAGCTCCTGGTACATACCGTCACATGCACATCAGTTCCTGTGTTCGCCTGTGAGTGTAATTCCACCTGCAGTGGATTGTGCTTTGGCGCTCTCCATTGTTCTACCGAGTAGAACAGTAGAAACCACCAGTTTTGGTTTCCTCTTGAAATGATTTCGCGCGTACCAGGAGAGAAAGCTCGGTAAAACTTCAGAACACAGGTGACAAAGCTCGGTAAAACTTCAGAACACAGGTGATAAAGCTCGGTAAAACTTCAGAACACAGGTGACAAAGCTCGGTAAAACTTCAGAACACAGGTGACAAAGCTCGGTAAAACAACAGAACACAGGTGACAAAGCTCGGTAAAACTTCAGAACACAGGTGACAAAGCTCGGTAAAACAACAGAACACAGGTGACAAAGCTCGGTAAAACAACAGAACACAGGTGACAAAGCTCGGTAAAACACAGAACACAGGTGACAAAGCTCGGTAAAACAACAGAACACAGGTGACAAAGCTCGTTAGAACAGTAAAACTTGACTGACACGTACTCCAATCAAGGAAGCTTGGTCAAAAAGGGTCTCTAAGAATACTCCTCAGTATAATCGGAGAGTGGAGCTGCTGGAGTCTGCTGCTGGAGTCTGCTGCTGGAGTCTGCTGCTGGAGTCTGCTGCTGGAGTCTGCTGCTGGAGTCTGCTGCTGGAGTCTGCTGCTGGAGTCTGCTGCTGGAGTCTGCTGCTGGAGTCTGCTGCTGGAGTCTGCTGCTGGAGTCTGCTGCTGGAGTCTGCTGCTGGAGTCTGCTGCTGGAGTCTGCTGCTGGAGTCTGCTGCTGGAGTCTGCTGCTGGAGTCTGCTGCTGGAGTCTGCTGCTGTTATCGTCGTCGTCGTCGCAGCGAACTTAAGACCAAGACTCTCCACCCAACCGTCTTAGCTCACGATGTAAATAAACATTCACTGGGCAGTCATGTTTATCGAGGTGGAGGGAGGGAGTAAAGTTAACTAGTTGTTCGAACAGTTAATAACTAGTTAAACACCTTAACTCCCTCTAATTTCAAAAAGTTATAATGGGATATACAGTCTCTTGTACACCAGACGAGAGCACACAACAATGTGAGATTCAGATAACTTGCGAACCAGTCCACCGGACACGACAACATGATCAATCACATTTAATCATTTTAACGCCATTTAGTTTACCTGGACAACATCCTAGACTCATCAGTTTACTGGCCGAGCTAAGAACGTGGAAATATATAAAAGAACCACTCTTTAAATGGCGGTCACAGAATACCATACAAATATTAACAAAAAAATGCCCAATAATTGGCGAAGCGTAGAACATCGAATGACTTTAAATGGAACGCCGAGCTCTCTGTTGATTGGTCGAGCTGATGGCATTACTGGCCGGCCACGTCCAGTAACGCCGACAAATTGGACTGTGTACCGTAGTTTTATATATTTCCCTCGATATGCAAGCCCGAAGCAGATTTATATTTTCAGCTCTGTGTATATATATAGCAGTTGTTCCGAGAGTTATAAAAGGTTCGAGTGAGCACCGCTCCGGGAAGCGTGTGTCAAACAGAATTCAAATACGTTGACTCAAAGAGGACTTCAATCCTCTTGTTGTGANAGCAGTGATAAGAAATACTGGTGGTACAAAGAATACAATTTTAGCAGAAAGATATCTATTCTGCCGGTTCTGATGATAATGGGGGCACTGCAGCGGGCTATCAGGAACAGTCTTAGCAATCAGTTATAAAAAAAAAACCTGGCTTCAGGAGTAGAAAATTCGCATACTTTGCGTCATTATATAATGGAATGTGAAAAATTGCGGAATTTAGAGATAACACCATCAATAGTGTCCAAGAAATGTTAAGTACTTCATTCACAATGATGTGCTGCCCGAAATTTTAGCGAAGTATCCAAATTTGCTTACTGTCGTAATGCATGCACATTACTGTAAAGGCTCGCCCAGTTGGGGGGTGTGGAGCAAGACTAGTAACTGTGTGAGACTCACTATAGATGTAAAGTGCCTTGTATAGTGACTGTTGTGAGCCCTGTAGTGTCACTTGTGACACCTCTTTGTGTCACTTGTGACAAAGATTATTGATGTGTGTATTTGTGTGGGTGATTAGATATGTATGTGATGTATGTGTGTATACGTATATATATATGTACATGTATGTATGAGGGTGTGTACATGTTATACAACATTGATAATTTTGTAACTAGCGTCAAACATTGTTATTTGCTTAAGCTAAACGAACTAGAGGGTTCAGTTCCTGAACCGATTATGTGCCTCTGTATCCTTTACCACACCGCCCACTGGATGGGTATGGGGTGCCATAATAAAGAAAGAAATTGAAAATCACTTCAACCTAAACAAGGGAAAAAGAAATGAGATAAAGGCCATAGGAAACGCAGATAAAATGGTCAGATAACAGAATAAGAAAAGGAGAGAGGCCCGAGAGAGAGGACGTAATACCAAGCATAAACTATGAAAACAAACAGTATAACACCAGCGGCATGTGCAATGTTGCGCACGTTTCTGTAACTTTCACAACCACTTATACTACCCATGTTAGACCACCAGAATCAACACGCACAAAAAAAGAGCGAAATTCGATGAAGACAAAAGTGTTTGGAGGATCAGGACAAGTTTTTGAACTTTCAAGTCGAAGTTGTGAGAAAGGCTGATGGGGCCAAAGCTTACTACGCTAAAAGGAGACAAGGCAAAATCAGCATTATCATAGTACACAAGATGTACAAGACTTTTAATTATGCATTTTCAAAATGTGTATAAACTATTTAGCAATGCATTTATCCATCGTGTGAGAAGAAGACAAATTCTTTCATTTAAATATTTACAGTAAAATAAAATGCATTATTTTTACCCAATTTTGGCATGTGAATTACTTATATATTCGCGAAATGCCACCTTAGCACACACACAGCGCCCAGAAAGAGGAATGTACAAGGTACAAGGAACTTGTACCTTGTACCAGTTCCAAGTACAGCTGGATCTCAGGGGTACAAAAGTGTCCGTGCCGCCCACTTGCCAACCCAAAGCCTTCCCGAAGAAGCTGGCGAGCGCAGGCGGCGGTCAGCTCAGGAAAGGGTCAGACATCGCACTAATCCAACGAGTTTTTTACTGCAAGTGGTGGTCGGGTCGGGTCGCCTGGAGCACAACACAGGCAGCAGGGAGAGAGAGGGAGGGAGGTGAGAGAAAGGAAGAGACGGAGAAAGGAAGAGAGGGAGGAATGGTAGGGAGGTAAGAGAGAGGAGTGGGAGGTAGGGATGGAAAGAGGAGAGGAAAATAAGACAGTGAAGTTTAGAGGAAATGAAAGAGACGCAGGGAAGAAAAGTATAGGGCAAGAGATTGAGAAGGATGGGAAACAAAATTGAGAAGATATGAAAGGAGAAAAAAACAGGAATAGGGTAAGATAAAAAAAAATATTCGGTAGAGAGAGAGAGAGAGAGAGAGAGAAGAGAGAGAGAGAGAGAGAGAGAGAGAAGAGAGAGAGAGAGAGAGTTATAATGGAGATACTAGAAAGAGAATTGACCAGAGGAAAGAGGAAAAGGGGAAACTAGAGTATTCCTGAAAATGATTTTCTATCTTTCAATTCTGATCTATGTCTTGCTTTCTTGTATCTACGTCCCCGGCTTCAGCCCATATCCTCCGACCTGCTTCACATTTTCTATTGGTTAAGCAAATTGAAAAAAAGTGAATGGTAATCCAGATCAAATGATTCAGACGTCAGGCTGGGAGCAGCCACGTTCAACAGTCTGGTTGACCAGTCCAGCAACCAGGAGGCCTGGTCAAAGACCGGGCCGTGGGGACGTTGATCCCCGAAATCATTGTAAGGTAACCGAGACAAATACGTTGCGGTGCATAATTTAGTTGTGAATATCGATATTTATGTAGGACAATAGTCTCGTATTTTTTAGGCCCGAGTTCGAATCTCCGATATTCCAATGAGAATAAGTACATAGTAGATGGGATACCCAGTTGTGCCCGGACCTACCCATAAATGCTGCGCCGTGTAAGTGTTAGGCCCCGGAATTAAAAAAAAATGTCATCAGCCAAAATTTCATCTTCATCGACTTTAAGGGGTAGTCATGAGAGCAGATCCGCTTTAAAATGAAGCAATGGGGCTGACCCCAACCCACATGTGATAGTCTCCTTACACACACACACACACACACACCAAAGAGTTGACTTGACCAAAGAGCCAGAGCTCAACCCCCGCAAGCACAACTAGGTGAGTACACACACACACACACACACACCACACACACCACACACACCACACACACACACACACACACACACACACACACACACACACACACGCCGCCCCATCATGGCGTCTCCCCACCTGAAGCAACACATAAGGAACACTGGAGAAGGTTCAGAAGTTTGCAACGAGACTCGTCCCAGCGTTACGAGGGATGGGGTATGAGGAGCGCCTGAAGGAACTGAACCTTGCGACACTAGAAAAACGAGGGGAGAGGGGGAATATGATGGTAACCTATAAAATACTCAGGGGGATTGGCAGAGTGGAAATAGACGAAATGTTTACACATAATAGTAACAGAACGAGGGGACATGGGTTGAAGCTGGAAACTCAGATGAGTCACAGAGATGTTAGGAAGTTTTCTTTTAGCGTGAGAGTAGTGGAAAAATGGAATGCACTTCAGCAGCAGGTTGTGGAATCAAATTCTATTCATAATTTTAAAACTAGATATGATAGGGAAATTTGACCGGAGTCATTGCTGTAAACAACCGATGGCTCGAAAGGCGGGATCCAAGAGTCAATGCTCGATCCTGCAGGGATAAATAGGTGAATACAAAATACAAGGTGAGTGAATACAAGGTGAGTACACAGTGTCCCTAATTGCATACCATGCAAGTTGATTTTTAAGATTGTGCGAAAAAAACAAGAGGAGCATCTCGAGCGAAGGAACTTTGTGACAACATGGGTTCAGGGATGGCAAGTTATGCCTCACATGATTAACTGAATTCTACGATCAGGCAAAAAGAATCAGGCAAGAAAGAGAGGGGTAGGCAGACTGCATATTTTTGGATTGCCAGAAATAAGATGTACTTTAAGATGTACTTTGACACAGTACCACATCAGAGACTAGTGCAAAAGTTGGAGATGCAGGCTGGAGTGAAAGGGAAGATAGTCCATTGACAAGGGAGTATCTAAGAAACAGAAGACAGCGAGTCACAGGGAGGGAGGGGGTTCTCAGATTGGCGAGACGTCATCAGTACAGTCCCGCAGGGGTCAGTCCTTGGACCTATACCGTTTCTGATAATTGTAAATGATCTACCAGAGGGTATAGAGTCGTTCCTCTCATTGTTTGCTGATGATGCAAAAATTATGAGATGGATTAAAACAGAGGAAGATAGTATGAGGCTACAAGATGACCTAGACAGACTGAATGAATGGTCCAACAAATGGCTACTAAATTTCAACGAGTAAATGTAAGGTAATGAAACTAGGCAGTGGAAACAGGAGGCCAGACACAGGATACAGAATAAGAGATGAAGTTCTTCATGAAACGGACAGAGAGAAACATCTAGGAGTAGATATTACACCAAACCTGTCTCCTGAAGCCCACGTTAAAAAGAAAATAACATCTGCAGCATATACGAGGCTGGCTAACATCAAAACAGCTTCAGGAACCTGTACATGGAATCATTCAGAACCTTGTATACCATGTATGTAAGACCAATCCTAGAGTATATGGCCCCAGCATGGAGTTCGTACCTTGTCAAGCACAAGACGAAGCTGGAAAAAGTTCAGAGGTATGCCACTAGGCTAGTCCCAGAGCTGAGAGGCATGAGTTATGAGGAAAGGCTCCTTCCCGGCGATAGCAGCCTGACGATTAAATGCGACCTCAGAACACTGAAAAGATTTATTGAACAAAAAATTGTACCACTTACGGGCTATTCATGCCCGTGCAACCTCTTAGGTGGCTTAATCTTTATCAATCAATCAGGAAAGACTGCGTGAAATGCACCTCACGACACTTGAAGACAGAAGAGTAAGGGGAGACATGATCACTACAACAAAATTTTCAGAGGTATAGACAGGGTAGATAAAGATAAACTGTTTAACACGGGTGGTACGCGAACAAGGGGACACAGGTGGAAACTGAGTACCCAAATGAGCCACAGGGACGTTAAAAAGAACTTTTTCAGTGTCAGAGTAAAGAGATGGAATGCATTAGGCAGTGATGTGGTGGAGGCTGACTCCATACACAGTTTCAAATGTAGATAGGATAGAACTTGAGAAGCTCAGGAATCTGTACACCGGTAAATTGACGGTTGAAAGGCGAGATCAAAGAGCCAAAGCTCAACCTGCAAACACAGCTAGATGAGTACAACACGGTGAGCATATACACACACACACACACACACACTTTGTAGGCTAGCTAAGCAACAAAGTAAAAGGGCATGGAGAAACTATAGGAACAACAGGACACTGGAGAGCAGAGAAAGATACCAGATTGCCAGGAATGAATATGTCAGGATGAGAAGAGAGGCGGAAAGACAATACGAAAACGACATCGCAGGCAAGGCAAAGACTCAGCCTAAATTGCTGCATAGCCACATCAGGAGAAAAACAACAGTAAAGGAACAGGTTATGAAATTAAGGATAGGGGCAGAAGGATTCACTACAAGCGACAAGGAAGTATGTGAGGAACTGAATAAGAAATTCCAAGAGGTCTTCACCCTAGAACAAGGAGAAATCCCAGAGTTAGGAGAGGGGATAGCTAACCAGGAACCACTGGAAGAGTTTGAGATTACAAGCGGGGAAGTAAGAAAGTGTTTACTAGAGTTGGATGTGACAAAGGCTATAGGCCCAGATGGAATCTCTCCTTGGATACTTAAGGAAGGAGCAGAAGAACTGTGCCTACCACTCTCCATAGTGTATAACAAATCTCTGGCAACAGGGGAACTGCCAGAAATTTGGAAAGCAGCTAATGTAGTCCCGATATACAAGAAAGGGGATAGACAGGAGGCACTGAATTACAGGCCAGTGTCCCTAACCTGCATACCATGCAAGCTGATGGAGAAGATTGTGCGAAGAAAGCTAGTGGAACACCTGGAGCGAAGGAACTTTGTAACACAGCATCAACATGGGTTCAGGGATGGCAGGTCCTGCCTCACAGGGTTACTTGAATTCTACGACCAGGCTACAAAAATAAGGCAAGAAAGAGAAGGGTGGGCAGACTGCATATTTTGGATTGTCAGAAAGCCTTTGATACAGTGCCACACAAGAGGCTAGTGAAAAAGCTGGAGATGCAGGCTGGAGTGAAAGGGAAGGTACTCCGTTGGATACAGGAGTACCTAAGCAACAGGAGACAAAGAGTCAGTGTGAGGGGTGAGGTCTCAGATTGGCGAGACGTTACGAGTGGAGTCCCGCAGGGGTCAGTCCTTGGACCTATACTGTTTCTGATATATGTAAATGATCTCCCAGAGGGTATAGAATCGTTTCTCTCAATGTTTGCCGATGATGCAAAAATTATGAGGAGGATTGAAACTGAGGACGATAGTAGGAGGCTACAAGACGACCTAGACAGACTGAGTGAATGGTCCAACAAATGGCTGTTGAAGTTCAACCCGAGTAAATGCAAAGTAATGAAACTAGGCAGTGGAAACAGGAGGCCAGACACAGGATACAGAATAGGAGATGAAGTACTTAATGAAACGGACAGAGAGAAAGATCTAGGAGTTGATATCACACCAAACCTGTCTCCTGAAGCCCACATAAAAAGGATAACATCTGCGGCATATGCGAGGCTGGCTAACATCAGAACAGCGTTCAGGAACCTGTGTAAGGAATCATTCAGAATCTTGTACACCACATATGTAAGACCAATCCTGGAGTATGCAGCCCCAGCATGGAGCCCGTACCTTGTCAAGCACAAGACGAAGCTGGAAAAAGTCCAAAGGTATGCCACTAGACTAGTCCCAGAACTAAGAGGCATGAGTTACGAGGAAAGGCTGCGGGAAATGCACCTTACGACACTGGAAGACAGAAGAGTAAGGGGAGATATGATCACAACCTACAAAATCCTCAGAGGAATCGACCGGGTAGACAAGGACAAACTATTCAACACTGGGGGGACGCGAACAAGGGGACACAGGTGGAAACTGAGTACCCACATGAGCCACAGAGACGTTAGAAGGAACTTTTTCAGTGTCAGAGTAGTTAACGGATGGAATGCATTAGGCAGTGATGTGGTGGAGGCTGACTCCATACACAGTTTCAAGTGTAGATATGATAGAGCCCAGTAGGCTCAGGAATCTGTACACCAGTTGATTGACAGTTGAGAGGCGGGACCAAAGAGCCAAAGCTCAACCCCCGCAAGCACAAATAGGTGAGTACAAATAGGTGAGTACACACACACACACACAACACACCACACACACACTACAAAGTTTAATGAGGTAGCCCCAAAGCGTCTGGGCTCCAAATAAAAACTGACATTTTATTTCAAATTAAATCACAATAACGTGGTGTATGAGAACCTCTTTGGAGTGGACTGGGATCGTCCCAGCGTCCTTGGTCACCTCACACGTGCCCTGGAGACCGGAGAGAGGGTTCGACACCGTCATCTTGCTCCAAACATTTTCTCAGACATTCTATTATATGTGTGTGTGTGTGTGTGTGTGTGTGTGTGTGTGTGTGTGTGTGTGTGTGTGTGTGTGTGTGTGTGTGTGTGTGTGTGTGTGTTACTATACGTGTCAGCAGAATCGAGCTTATTAGCTCTTGGATCCCTCTTTTAATAACGCAAAACACGCAAAACATTTTAATGTTTTGTCTTGCCAATTTCCTGTTTCATCTCTAATTGTATTTTCGTTTCTTGAAACATATTACCAACAACAATAACACAATTTCCGACTCCTACAAATCCACGGTAAGCTGCGGGATCACACACTGTAATACGTAAACAAAAATTATGTTTTTCATATTTACTTCTTCCGAATCAATGGGCGATTGTAACCATCTGACCATTTTTAACCGCATCACTTATGAATCCATCCCTGCTCTTGTGTGGCAGTGCACAATAGGAAGTTGTTTTCACATAATCCATACATTAAAACATTGATTGTAACTATAATATGTGTGATTCAGTCTACAGTTTAGACCTATTGTCTTGTGTATGACCCTCTGTCCTGCGAGACAGTGAATACCAGCATTATCCTCACTTTAATAAGACTTAATCGAGATCCTTAGATTAGGCAAAATTGTAATTAATTTGTCAATAAAGATGTTAATAATAATAATACCCAACCCTCAACGCCCTGTGAGAAGCGACCCTAAGGGACCCAACTCCGACCTTCCTAGGAGCCACCCCAGGAACTTCAGGGGAGATTAGAGGTCACCACACCAGAGAGAGAGTGAGATTCATGTGCCAGAGGACGGATAAGAGAGTTTAAAGAATTGATATTCACTTTAATATTTTAATTAATTTTATATTCCACATAATTGGTGTCACTCTTCAAAATATACTTAAAACAGATTCCATTTAGATAGTATTCATTGTTGAAAACGCAAACCAGATATTGGAAGTCGTATAGTTTGGTACAAAATTGTTGGAAAGTTTAATGGAAATTTGTTTGTAAGGAACTAACATATGATTTAGTATAAAAGCAAAAGTCACTAAAAACATTTAAGTCACTATTAACTTAAATCTCGGAATAACAAACTAGAGTTACCAAACGAGAAATCACATGACTAAAGAGGTCATATAAGGTCGATCCAATCTTATTTTAATCCGTTTTGTTGGAGACAGGAAGTCCGTGCAATATATATGTATATGAATATATACTTTAGCTTGTATCGAGGTATCCTTCATGGTTGATATACTGACCCTCCCGAGGATCCAACCCCGCCACAATTGCATAACTCTCGGGTACCTATTCACTGCTGGGTAAAGACTTGCAAAGTGTTATAAGACACGTGCCCAACCATTTCTGCCCCGCCTGGAAATCAAAACCAGGATTCCCGATAATGAGTCGAGAACGAAGCCAACCGTGCTACAGAACCGACATAAGCAAACCAGAGACTATTCTTCGTACTTGAAGTAAAAATATAATAATGACGATATAGTGAAAATTAACAGCTCTCATAGTGAAATAAGATTTAAATATGATTAGAGAAACTTAGATAAAGTTCTAGTATGTTTATTGAGACAAGAAAAAAATACATTTCAATAGGATAGAGTAGCTTAGGCTATTTCTACCCCCCCCCCTCCTCACTGAGATGAAACATACCATCAACTGAGATATTTGGGGGTTCGAATACGTGGGAGCAAATCATCAACTAAGAGAAGTGGAACTTAAGAAGCTTGGCTTGTGTACCTGGCACCGGAGCCCGAGGTCCGCCAACACCACGGTACCTCAACAAGCCTTCCTCAAACATGTTCACAATAGTTATACGAAACAGTTACATCATGAGCGATCCAGACCCCCCTGAAGCTGTCTTGGCACCAATAAGTCCAAGACTCGACCAAAGCTGTACAGTAAGATCAGCTGGAGCAAGAGCCAACAAGCATCATCTTCAGTTACAAGACCAGCTGGAGTGAGATTGATTGCTGAAGTAAGAGTCAACAAGCATCCATTACCACGGTAAAATTACTTACCCATTATAATTTATTAAACTCATTAAATGTAACTGAATATTTATCACGCTATATATTAGCTAACGATCAATATAGCCTACTCACAACTACGACTACACCCTACAGGAGGCGGGGACACTGAGCCCCGAGATCACAGCAAGGTAAGGTACATCTACCACCACAGGAGGGGAGGGAGGGAGCTTAAAGCCTCAGCCCCAACAAACTTGGTCTTGCAGCAACGCCACAGCACACACACCCCTCAGGGAACTTACCTATGCATAGCCCAAAGTTTACACAACTCTCCTCTCAAGTAAAGTTGAGCCTTGCAGAACTAACTCAGCTTCGGTCAGAAGCATGACAAGCAGGTCTCCTGTCTGGTGCACGTTGGAATTTGTCCAACATATGTGAAAACAGTCAGGGAAAATTATATTGTATATATATGCGTGTGTAATCATCATATTATATATATAATGTGTGTGTAAATCACGAAAATTAATTCATTCTGAAGATATATTTATATACGAAAGTACTTAAGGAAATTCCTGTTTCAATTCTTCCTCCGTGGTCTGACATTGTCATATATATATGTTGTACCTAGTAGCCAGAATGCAGGTCTTGGCCTACTATGCAAGGCCCGATTTGCCTAATAAGCCAAGTTTTCATGAATTAATTTTTTTCGACTACCTAACCTACTTGACCTAACCTAACCTAACTTTTTCGGCTACCTAACCTAACCTATAAAGATAGGTTAGGTTAGGTTAGGTTAGGTTAGGTAGGGTTGCTTAGGTTCGGTCATATAACTATGTTAATTTTAACTCCAATAAAAAAAGTTGACCTCATACATAATGAAATGTGTAGCTTTATCATTTCATAAGAAAAAAATTAGAGAAAATATATTAATTCATGAAAACTTGGCTTATAGGCAAATCGGGCCTTGCATAGTAGGCTGAGAAGTGCGTTCTGGCTACTAGGTACGACATAATAATATAATATAATAATAAATATAATAATAATATAAAAATAATATATATATATATATATAATATATATATAGATATATATATAACAATATATAAATATATATATATATACTATATATATATATAACATATCTATATATATACATATACTATATCTATATACTATACTATCTATATATATACTATATATATATACCTCTATATCTCTCTATCTATATTATATATCTATCTATCTATTCTCTATCTATATATCTA
>WNGS01004374.1:1366038-1385774 GCA_020271785.1 Procambarus virginalis
GACTACAACTCCCAGGTACCTATTTACTGCTAGGGTAACAGAGGGCCATCAGGGGGACAAGAAACACTGGCCCATTGGAAGAGCAGACTTCCCTTGCGGGACTAGCCTGTTACGATTCTCCTTGGCGGAGCGCAAAGGGTGGTACCGTCCCCCCTTCTGGATGTCAAGAAATGTTTAGGCGCTCAGCTCGAGCTAGGTGGCACGGAAATTCCAGTTTCCTCTTAGTGACTCAGCTCATGTTGGTATCTGTTTGAAGAGTCAAACAGTGCCTTAATGAAGGTCACATCACATGCGGTAGAGTAAATAATGAAAAATAAATGTCAAGACCAGGCTTTATTTTAAAACAGGATACATAATACATAAAGTATTTGATATGCAAGGGAGTGAAGAGCATTCAAGGATAGCAATTTGATAGATACACTCATTTTGTCCACTCAAATTGAGTGGTGGTAAAGCCATACACCCTTTTCGCACTTTTCCTCCCTTTAATCTAACATCTCTCCCATGGAAATTTTACCTTACCATTGCCTCACATTCAATTCTATTGCCCTCCAATTCCCCCCCGTTACATCACATAGTTAGTCACAAACTACCTTGATTTACCAGTCCATCTAGATCTATCGATCTTGATTAATCAACCTTGATTTGTTTATCTAAAGCTATATTTCTATCCATCTAGATCTATCAAGCGACCTAGATCCGTCAGTGTATTTAGATTTATCACTGTGCCTAGATTTATCATTCTAGATCTATTAAAATATCTATGCTCTTTCAATTTATTTAGATCTAACAATTTATTAACCCTATTAAATCTAGCACTATCTACTATGTCTATAAATTGATCTCCCTCTCAGCACCTCCCTCACCTTACCGCACTCCTCCCTCCTCCCTCACTCTCACTAGGTACCTCACTCCCTCTCACTCCCCACTCTCACGATCCCTCCCGCCCTCACTCTCACTCTCCCCGCCCTCACTCTCACTCCCTCACCTTCCCTCACCTCCACTCTCCCTCCCTCACTCTCACTCCCTCCCTCACTCTCACTCCCTCCCTCACTCTCACTCTCCCGCCCTCCACCATCACTCTCCCGCCCTCACCTCTCACTCTCCCTCACGACACTCTCACTCTCACACTCCTCACTCTCACTCGTACGCACTCTCCTCACCGCACGTCCACTTCTTCTCCTCACTCACTCACTATCTCCCTCTCCCTCACTCCACTCTTCTCTACATTACCTCCCCTCCACTCTCCCTTACATCCCTCCCTCACTCTCCCTCCCTCACTCCTCCCTACCTCCCTCCCTCACTCTCCCTATCCTCCCTCCCTCACTCTTCCCTCACTCACATCTCACTCTCCCTCACCTCACTCCCTCCCTCCCTCACCTCCCCTTCACACACCTCCCCACCCTCCCTCCTCTCAGCACTTCTCATCCCCTTCTCCTTCCCTCCTCCTCCTCCTCCCTCCCTCTCTCCCCCTTCCCTCTCCTCCCCTTCCTTCCTCTCTCCCCTTTCCCTCCCTCTCTCCCTTCCCTCCTCTCCCCTCCCTCCCTTCCTTCCTCTCTCCTCCCCCTCTGTCGAGCCGAGCCAGTCGCGACCGAGCGGACAGCCACGACTGACTTGTGATCCTGTGGTCCGGTTCGATCCCAGGGCGTCGGCGAGAAACAATGGGCAGAGTTTCTTGTCACCCTACTGCCCCTGTTACCTAGCAGTAAAATAGGTACCTGGGGTTAGTCAGCTGTCACGGGCTGCTTCCTGGGGGTGGAGGCCTGTCGAGGACCGGGCCGCGGGGACATAAAAGCCCCGACAATCATCTCAAGATAACCTCAAGCTACCCCCTCCACTCTCCCTTCCTCTCTCTCCGCTCAGTCTCTCTCTCCCTCCCGACTCTCTCCATCCCTCTCAACCCGCCCTCTCAACCTCCCTCCCCCCTCCTCCCACTCGCCCCACCTCCCCTCTACCCCCACCTCCCTCTCTCCCCCCTCTCTTTCTCTCCCCTTACTTTCCTTCCCCCCTCTCTCTCTCTCACACACCTATTTGGTAGAGCTTACTGCTCAGGCAATAACCCTAGGTGGGGGGGGGGGTGGAGTGAGAAGGGGGTGGATAGCCCCACGCACATGGCCTCTAGTGCCCAGAGTACACTTATTTAGGAATCGCGGAAGAAAATGGTACAAAGCTAACCTTGCATGTTGTACACGCAAACCTCACACAGGTGCAGGAGATAGACAATGCACACACGTATGTATGCATGAACGTACCCCACACATGCAGTCCCGGTACACCTCCACCCCTCCCCCCCCCACGCACTCACAAACGCTGCGCACATACTCTATACATGGAGCAGACAACAAGTTATCATAGAATGATAACAAACCTAATCATTTGAGTTTCAACATACTGGACTCAGTATCTGAAGAGCTAAGGTTAGCTGAAAACAGGTCATTAAACTTTCGAACTTAGATGACAGGAAATATAGAGCCAGGAGAGAGACCTCGTCCAGGTAAGCTGTGGCATCACTTGTCCCACAATTCCACTAGTAATCAGTGACCGGAGCACACGCCGAGGTCATTGTTCTAATGCAAATTAGAGCAAGGGGATAGCTAAAGACTGGAGACGTCAATACATATAAATGGTGTGGGAATATGATGTCAGGGTCGCCCTTACTTTTAGCGAGCGAAACTAGTGACACAAAGTGGATTACGAGACCCTTCAGAAGCAAGGATGCTAATCCCAGTACCCCTATCCTGGAATACTCCTCTGTATTGGCGTTCACACTTCAAGACAGGATATTTATCCAAAGTGAAAAGCAAACAGAGAAACCATTTACTGCAAACCTGGACACAGGTAAAACACCTAAATAACCGAGACCATGTCAGAGTGTTCAGAATGTCGTCTCTGGATGTGAGGGCAAGAAGAATATAAATATATAAATTTGAAAATCGCATAATGCCGATCGCTAATCCTCAACAATATAAGGACAAACTACCAACACGCGAGAGGTCTTCACCCTAGAACAAGGAGAAATCCCAGAGATAAGAGAGGGATAGCTAACCAGGAACACTGGAAGTGTTTGAGATTACAAGCGGGGAAGTAAGAAAGTGTTTACTAGAATTGGATGTGACAAAGGCTATAGGCCCAGATGGAATCTCTCCTTGGATACTAAGGAAGGAGCAGAGAACTGTGCCTACCACTCTCCATAGTGTATAACAAATCACTGGCAACAGGGGAACTGCCAGAAATTTGGAAAGCAGCTAACGTAGTCCCGCTATACAGAAAGATAGACAGGAGGCACTGAATTACAGGCCAGTGTCCCTAACCTGCATACCATGCAAGCTGATGGAGAAGATTGTGCGAAGAAAGCTAGTGGAGCACCTGGAGCGAAAGAACTTTGTAACACAGCACCAACATGGATTCAGGGATGGCAGGTCCTGCCTCACAGGGTTACTTGAATTCTACGACCAGGCAACAAAAATAAGGCAAGAAGAGAAGGGTGGGCAGACTGCATATTTTTGGATTGTCGGAAAGCCTTTGATACAGTGCCACACAAGAGGCTAGTGAAAAAGCTGGAGATGCAGGCTGGAGTGAAAGGGAAGGTACTCCGTTGGATACAGGAGTACCTAAGCAACAGGAGACAGAGTCAGTGTAAGGGGTGAGGTCTCAGATTGGCGAGACGTTACGAGTGGAGTCCCGCAGGGGTCGGTCCTTGGACCTATACTGTTTCTGATATATGTAAATGATCTCCCAGAGGGTATAGAATCGTTTCTCTCAACGTTTGCCGATGATGCAAAAATTATGAGGAGGATTGAAACTGAGGATGATAGTAGGAGGCTACAAGAAGACCTAGACAGACTGAGTGAATGGTCCAACAAATGGCTGTTGAAGTTCAACCCGAGTAAATGCAAAGTAATGAAACTAGGCAGTGGAAACAGGAGGCCAGACACAGGATACAGAATAGGAGATGAAGTACTTAATGAAACGGACAGAGAGAAAGATCTAGGAGTTGATATCACACCAAACCTGTCTCCTGCAGCCCACATAAAAAGGATAACATCTGCGGCATATGTGAGGCTGGCTAACATCAGAACAGCGTTCAGGAACCTGTGTAAGGAATCATTCAGAATCTTGTACACCACATATGTAAGACCTGGAGTATACGGTCCCAGCATGGAGCCCGTACTTTGTCAAGCACAAGACGAAGCTGGAAAAAGTCCAAAGGAATTCCACTAGACTAGTCCCAGAACTAAGAGGCATGAGTTACGAGGAAAGGCTGCGGGAAATGTACCTCACGACACTGGAAAACAGAAGAGTAAAGGGAGACATGATCACAACCTACAAAATCCTCATGGGAATCGACCGGGTAGACAAGGATAAACTATTCAACACTGGTGGGACGCGAACAAGGGGACACAGGTGGAAGCTGAGTACCCAAATGAACCACAGAGACGTTAGAAAGAACTTTTTCAGTGTCAGAGTAATTAACGGATGGAATGCATTAGGCAGTGATGTGGTGGAGGCTGACTCCATACACTGTTTCAAATGTAAATATGACAGAGCCCAGTAGGCTCATGAATCTGTACACCAGTTGATTGATAGTTAAGAGGCGGGACCAAAGAGCCAAAGCTCAACCCCCGCAAACACATAGGTGAGTACAAACAGGTGAGTGCACACACACGCTTCTGATACATGTAAATGATCTCCTAGAGGGTATTAACTCGTTTCTCTCAATGTTTCTGATGATGCAAAAATTATGAGAAGGATTATTTCCGAGGAAGATAGCAAGAGGCTGTACAAGATGACCCAGACAACTGAAGGAATGGTTCAATAAATGTTTACTAAAATTCAACCGAACTAAATGTAAGGTAATATGAAACTTGGCGGAGGGAACAGGAGGCCAAGTGATAAGGACCACAAAATCTTGCTCTGCTCCCTCACTCTCCTTCACAAATCCAGAATTCTAATTTCTGCCTTCCCTTCCCTTCCCTTCCCTTCCCTTCCCTTCCCTTCCTTCCCCTTATCAAACCCTTTGGACAAAAAAGGGAAAAGATCCGAGCGTGGTTGGGTGGCGGCGGAGCGCACGACTTTCCAACAGGAGCCGGTTCCGTTCAGATCATGTGGAATGTTGAGGGAAAATAAGTAGATTGATTGTTGCCGCCGGAGTCGGCTAGTTTATTGTGCGCCCCATACTCATCCTGTGAGCGGTAGTGCAAAAATTATTACAGAGGGCACAAAAGGTCATTATCAGACATCAACGGAGATTATTACATTAACAATTTCATCTATCCTTCACACCTTGTAATTACAGTGTCAGCTAGTTACAGAAAATGTTCTCTTTCAAGAGCAATATATTTACAGTAAATCATTATACGTAGACTTCACAATCTTCCCAACTTGAGTTAATTTCAAGTATTATATTTGTTCTCTCTGGTTCTCACAGTTCCTACCTTACTCAGTCAACCCTTTTCACTATTCCTCTCTATCTCGCTCTAACTCTCTCGCTGTTCCTCTCGCTCTAACTCCCACTGGTAACAGGTGTGCAATTCTGCTATACCCGACAGGACTCCGTCATGGGCGGCACATCTGTTAAATTGACAAGTAACACACCTGTCATAAAAGGAAGACACGAGGTGTCGTTTTTTGGGAGGTTTGAAAGAAAGCTCCCAGCCTTTTTTAACATTTTTAGGGGGGGGGGAGAAGGAAGTCGCCGGTTTGCCATTCAACCATCAATTCTCACCCCAAGCCTAACCCCTCATTCCTCTCCCCACTCAGGCTATTATCTCTCGTGCACTCCCCCCCCCCCCCCTTGCTCTACCTCATTCCCTTGTGCAGGTGGATGTTGTATTTCCCCTTTACCTTGTAACCGTAGGTTATAGAGGAAGGTAACTGTGGTGATTATACATATATATATTTATATATACAGGTCGGCCGAGCGGACAGCACGCTGGACTTGTGATCCTGTGGTCCTAGGTTCGATACCAGGCGCCGGCGAGAAACAATGGGCAGAGTTTCTTTCACCCTATGCCCCTGTTACTTAGCAGTAAAATAGGTACCTGGGAGTTAGTCAGCTGTCACGGGCTGCTTCCTGGGGGTGGAGGCCTGGTCGAGGACCGGGCCGCGGGGACACTAAAGCCCCGAAATCATCTCAAGATAACCTCAAGAAATACAGTTTTGATAATGTTTTCATTGTTTGATGTGATTAGAGCTTTGATTTTTTTGGGGGAAGGAGGGGTAAGGGGGGTAGTTGACTGATTGTTTTGGTGTTAATCATTTCATCATTATGATGACCGCATGTGCATTGCAAAAGGGCAATTTGATTGCGAATATTTCAGTCTGAAATGTGGAAGCATTGTCAGTGGCTGTGGACGTAGAGAACTCAAAGTGCTCTTTTTATCAAATCAGATTTACTTTATAGCCGTGGATATTACAAAGACTTTATTTGCAGTTGCAGTGTTACCTGCAAAGTCTGTCATCTTTGTGTTTGTTTACATTGAGACATTTTGCCTAATACACCAAAAAGGAAAACATCTTCTGTTGTAAGGGAAATCTACAAATACCATCTGTGTATTTCGTAGCCGTGCTGGCGTGGGTACGCTGGATCGGCCGGGTGGGCAGCTGATAGGGTCGGTTAGAGATGGTCTTGTTTGGGGAGAAGAGATGGGGGTTGACAGCTGCTGATATAAAAGCTGGGGTCTGGTGGGTGAGAGAGCTGGAGGTGGTGAGACGACCACACGTTTCATGTAAACGACTTCCCCCTCCACCCCCCACCCCCCAACCCCTCTCTCCCTCCCATGGGAAAACAGACCATAACAAACCCAACCGAGCTCGTGTCGGTGATTCCAGACGACATCAACAGAGTAGAGGTCGTCCTGGGCTTCCTCTCTCTCTCTCTCTCTCTCTCTCGAGGGTCCGGCTTATCTTCAGCCCATTAACTGTCTATGGCTTTTCCCCCATGTCGAAAGCCCATACCGACCCACCTAGCCTTTCCCTGGACAATACCTGCTGGTCTGAAAGTGCACCCCCATTTCCATAGCATTATCATTATCATGCCGCATCCAACGGCTTATTTTGTACGCTTGCAGACACAAAATGAGCATTCTTCTTATTTAATAAAAGGCGCTACAGTGAGTACTGGTCCCGTGGTATATATATATATATATATATATATATATATATATATATATATATATATATATATATATATATATATATATATATGCGGAAAAAAACAAAGAAAAAAGTTAGGTTAGGTAGTCGAAAAACAATTAATTCATGAAAACTTGGCTTATTAGGCAAATCGGGCCTTGCATAGTAGGCTGAGAAGTGCGTTCTGGCTACTAGGTACGACACAACCGATGCTCGAAAGGCGGGATCAAAGAGTCAATGCTCGATCCTGCAGACACAAATAGGTGAGTACACACACACACACAAACTGAATAAAAATACGACCCAAGGAGGGCAGATTACCAGGGGGCGAGCGAGTGAAGGGCCTGGTTGTTGAGTCACCGTGGACATGTTTGGTCTGCCATCACCCAGCGTCGCGGCCTTGTTTGTCATCCATTTTCAAGCGCCCTTGGAGGAGCCACCCCAGGGAACCCAACCATCTTTGGAGAAGCCACCTACATGGGACCCAACCCTGACCGCCCTGGGTGAAGCCATCACTGGGGGCCCCAATCCCCCCAACCTTCCTGGGAATCTTTATAGCGTACCCAACCCTCATACTTCTAAGCTGCATCACTTGTGAATCCATCCCTGCTCTTGTGTGGCAGTGCACAATAGGAAGTTGTTTTCACATATCCATATATTAAAACATTGATTGTAACTATAATATGTGTGATTCAGCCTACAGTTTAGACCTATTGTCTTGTGTATGACCCTCTGTCCTGCGTGACAGTGAATACCAGCATTATCCTCACTTTAATAAGACTTAATCGAGATCCTTAGATTAGGCAAAATTGTAATTAATTTTGTCAATAAAGATGTTAATAATAATAATACCCAACCCTCAACGCCCTGTGAGAAGCGACCCTAAGGGACCCAACTCCGACCTTCCTAGGAGCCACCCCAGGAACTTCAGGGGGAGATTAGAGGTCACCACACCAGAGAGAGAGTGAGATTCATGTGCCAGAGGACGGATAAGAGAGTTTAAAGAATTGATATTCACTTTAATATTTTAATTAATTTTATATTCCACATAATTGGTGTCACTCTTCAAAATATACTTAAAACAGATTCCATTTAGATAGTATTCATTGTTGAAAACGCAAACCAGATATTGGAAGTCGTATAGTTTGGTAACAAAATTGTTGGAAAGTTTAATGGAAATTTGTTTGTAAGGAACTAACATATGATTTAGTATAAAAGAAAAGTCACTAAAAACATTTAAGTCACTATTAACTTAAATCTCGGAATAACAAACTAGAGTTACCAAACGAGAAATCACATGACTAAAGAGGTCATATAAGGTCGATCCAATCTTATTTTAATCCGTTTTGTTGGAGACAGGAAGTCCGTGCATATATATATGTATATGAATATATACTTTAGCTTGTATCGAGGTATCCTTCATGGTTGATATACTGACCCTCCCGAGGATCCAACCCCGCCACAATTGCATAACTCTCGGGTACCTATTCACTGCTGGGTAAAGACTTGCAAAGTGTTATAAGACACGTGCCCAACCATTTCTGCCCCGCCTGGAAATCAAAACCAGGATTCCCGATAATGAGTCGAGAACGAAGCCAACCGTGCTACAGAACCGACATAAGCAAACCAGAGACTATTCTTCGTACTTGAAGTAAAAATATAATAATGACGATATAGTGAAAATTAACAGCTCTCATAGTGAAATAAGATTTAAAATATGATTAGAGAAACTTAGATAAAGTTCAAGTATGTTTATTGAGACAAGAAAAAAATACATCTCAATAGGATAGAGTAGCTTAGGCTATTTCTACCCCCCCCCCCTCACTGAGATGAAACATACCATCAACTGAGATATTTGGGGGTTCGAATACGTGGGAGCAAATCATCAACTAAGAGAAGTGGAACTTAAGAAGCTTGGCTTGTGTACCTGGCACCGGAGCCCGAGGTCCGCCAACACCACGGTACCTCAACAAGCCTTCCTCAAACATGTTCACAATAGTTATACGAAACAGTTACATCATGAGCGATCCAGACCCCCCTGAAGCTGTCTTGGCACCAATAAGTCCAAGAGTCGACCAAAGCTGTACAGTAAGATCAGCTGGAGTAAGAGCCAACAAGCATCATCTTCAGTTACAAGACCAGCTGGAGTGAGATTGATTGCTGAAGTAAGAGTCAACAAGCATCCATTACCACGGTAAAATTACTTACCCATTATAATTTATTAAACTCATTAAATGTAACTGAATATTTATCACGCTATATATTAGCTAACGATCAATATAGCCTACTCACAACTACGACTACACCCTACAGGAGGCGGGGACACTGAGCCCCGAGATCACAGCAAAGTAAGGTACATCTACCACCACAGGAGGGGAGGGAGGGAGGGAGGGAGCTTAAAGCCTCAGCCCCAACAAACTTGGTCTTGCAGCAACGCCACAGCACACACACCCCTCAGGGAACTTACCTATGCATAGCCCAAAGTTTACACAACTCTCCTCTCAAGTAAAGTTGAGCCTTGCAGAACTAACTCAGCTTCGGTCAGAAGCATGACAAGCAGGTCTCCTGTCTGGTGCACGTTGGAATTTGTCCAACATATGTGAAAACAGTCAGGAAAATTATATTTGTATATATATGCGTGTGTAATCATCATATTATATATATAATGTGTGTGTAAATCACGAAAATTAATTCATTCTGAAGATATATTATATACGAAACTACTTAAGGAAATTCCTGTTTCAATTCTTCCTCCGTGGTCTGACATTGTCATATATATATGTTGTACCTAGTAGCCAGAATGCAGGTCTTGGCCTACTATGCAAGGCCCGATTTGCCTAATAAGCCAAGTTTTCATGAATTAATTGTTTTTCGACTACCTAACCTACCTAACCTAACCTAACTTTTTCGGCTACCTAACCTAACCTATAAAGATAGGTTAGGTTAGGTTAGGTTAGGTTAGGTAGGGTTGCTTAGGTTCGGTCATATAACTATGTTAATTTTAACTCCAATNGCTCTCTCCTCTCTCTCTCTCCTCTCTCTCTCTCCCCATTCACTCTTCCTCACTCGTAACTCCCCATCTCGCAATATCTATTCAGTATCTTATATATTTTAGGAACTAGGATGAACTAGATATCGTAAGATCCATGAAATTGACACGTAGTCCTGAGTACAACTGTGGCAGCTTCGAAGAAACCTGTGACACCTGTTTACGCAATCAGCAATAAAATGAATACGTGTACGCAATTGGCGGGAGTTCAGCCTCAGGGTACAGGCACGATAGCTTTGAAGTTGACAGCCTTGTGCACCCTCTTGAGCATGCACTCTCCAGCCAGCTGATCATCACACACACCCACACACACACACACACACACACCACACACACACACACAGAAAGGGATCACAAGCAAGGCGTGAAACTAAGGGAAAGAGCATAAGATTGTCCAGATGTATCGAACTCACTGAAACAAAGCTCTCAGGAATGATAACGAATGCCATGTTTCCCCAGGAGTACACAGTAATAAGGAAAAGAGGGAAGGTAAGGGAGGAGGCGGAGTGGCCCTACTAATGAGAAAGAATGGGTTTCAAGGAGATGCTATCCGGGCTGTGAAGGTTTCAGAGACTACATAGCAGGCACCATGACAATGAGAGGACCAAGAATAGTAGTAGCAGTAATATATAACGCTCCACCAAATGACAGAAGACCCAGTAAAAGAGTATGAAAACAACAACATGGCAGTTAACACTATAATTGAGAGGGCAGCCTCTGCTGCCTGTAGAAATAGATCCCACCTGATCATCATGAGGGACTTCAATCACGAAAGGATTGACTGGAAGAACAAGGAACCGCATGAAGGTGAGGATACGTGGAGAGCCAAACTATTGGAGGTGGTGACTAGATACTTTTTAACCCAGCATGTCAGGGAACCCACAAGGATGAGAGGCAATGACGAACCAGCGAGACTCGACCTAGTCTTCACTCTGAACCACTCCGACATAAGAGAAATCGGTTTTGAGACGCCAGTATGAATGAGCGACCACAGTGTACTGGCGTTTGAGTACCTGATTGAAGAAGGGTTATTGAACTCGAGGAGGGGTACTGAAAATAAAAAGCTGGCATTCCGAAAGGGAAACTACAGATATAGCATGGGAAACAGAGCTCAGGGAAAAGACGGCCCAAGACATGATGAACTACATCACACAGAAGTGCAAGGAAGCAGCAAACAAATTTGTCCCAGTTCAAAAGGAAAACAGTGAAATGAAGATGAGAAACCCATGGTTTCATTAGAGATGTAGGCTAGCTAAGCAGTAAAGTAAAAGGGCATGGAGAAACTATAGGAATAACAGGACACTTGAGAGCAGAGAAAGATACCAGAATGCCAGGAATGAATATGTCAGGATGAGAAGAGAGGCACAAATACAATACGAAAATGACATCGCAAGCAAGGCAAAGACTCAGCCTAAATTGCTGCTCAGACACATCAGGAGAAAAACAACAGTAAAGGAACAGGTTATGAAATTTAAAATAGGGGCAGAAAGATTCACTGCAAACGACAAGGAAGTGTGTGAGGAACTGAATAAGAAATTCCAGGTCTTTACCTTAGAGCAAGGAGAAATTCCAGAGATAAGAGAGGGAATAGCAAACCAGGAACCACTGGAAGAGTTTGAGATTACCAGCGGAGAAGTAAGGAAGTGTTTACTAGAGTTGGATGTGTCAAAGGCTATTGGCCTAGATGGAATCTCCCCTTGGATACTAAAGGAAGCGCAGAAGAACTGTGCCTGCCACTCTCCATAGTGTATAACAAATCACTGCCAACAGGGGAACGCCAGAATTTGGAAATCAGCTAACGTAGTCCCGATATACAAGAAAGGGGATAGACAGGAGGCACTGAACTACAGGCCAGTGTCCCTAACCTGCATACCATGCAAGCTGATGGAGAAGATTGTGCGAAGAAAGCTAGTGGAACATCTGGACGAAAGAACTTTGTAACACAGCATCAACATGGGTTCAGGGATGGAAGTTCTGCCTCACAGGGTTACTTGAATTCTACGACCAGGCAACAAAAATCAGGCAAGAAGAGAAGGGTGGGCAGACTGCATATTTTTGGATTGCGAGAAAGCCTTTGATACAGTACCACACAAGAGGCTAGTGAAAAAGTTGGAGATGCAGGCTGGAGTGAAAGGGAAGGTACTCCATTGATGAAGGAGTACCTAAGCAACAGGAGACAACGAGTCAATGTGAAGGGTGAGATCTCAGATTGGCGAGACGTTACAATGGAGTCCAAGGGGTCAGTCCTTGGACCTATACTGTTTCTGATATATGTAAATGATCTCCCAGAGGGTATAAACTCCTTTCTCTCAATGTTTGCTGATGACGCAAAAATTATGAGGATTGAAACAGAGGATGATAGTAGGAGGCTACAAGATGACCTAGACAGACTGAGTGAATGGTCCAACAAATGGCTGTTAAAGTTCAACCCGAGTAGGTGCAAAGTAATGAAACTAGGCGGTGGAAACAGCAGGCCAGACACAGGATACAGAATAGGAGATGAAGTACTTAATGAAACTGACAGAGAGAAAGATCTAGGAGTTGATATCACACAAACCTGTCTCCTGAAGCCCACATAAAAAGAATAACGTCTGCGGCATATTCGAGGCTGGCTAACATCAGAACAGCCTTCAGGAACGTGTGTAAGTAATCATTCAGAATTTGTATACCACATATGTAAGACCTGGAGTATACGGTCCCAGCATGGAGCCCGTACCTGTCAAGCACAAGACGAAGCTGGAAAAAGTTCAAAGGTATTCCACTAGACTAGTCCCAGAACTAAGAGGCATGAGTTACGAGGAAAGGCTGCGGGAAATGCACCTCACGACACTGGAAAACAGAAGAGTAAGGGAGACATGATCACACCTACAAAATCCTCATGGGAATCGACCGGGTAGACAAGGATAAACTATTCAACACTGGTGGGACGCGAACAAGGGACACAGGTGGAAGCTGAGTACCCAAATGAACCACAGAGACGTTAGAAAGAACTTTTTCAGTGTCAGAGTAGTTAACGGATGGAATGCATTAGGCAGTGATGTGGTGGAGGCTGACTCCATACACTGTTTCAAATGTAAATATGACAGAGCCCAGTAGGCTCATGAATCTGTACACCAGTTGATTGATAGTTAAGAGGCGGACCAAAGAGCCAAAGCTCAACCCCGCAAACACATAGGTGAGTACAAACAGGTGAGTGCACAACACGCTTCTGATACATGTAAATGATCTCCTAGACGACCTAGAGGGTATTAACTCGTTTCTCTCAATGTTTCTGATGATGCAAAAATTATGAGAGGATTATTACCGAGGAAGATAGCAAGAGGCTGTACAAGATGACCTAGACAAACTGAAGGAATGGTTCAATAAATGTTTACTAAAGTTCAACCCAACTAAATGTAAGGTAATATGAAACTTGGCGGAGGGAACAGGAGGCCAAGTGGTAAGGGCCACAAAATCTTGCTCTACTCCCTCACTCTCCTTCACAAATCCAGAATTCTAATTTCTGCCTTCCTTCCCTTCCCTTCCTTCCCTTCCCTTCCCTTCCCTTCCCCTTATCAAACCCTTTGGACAAAAAAGGGAAAAGATCCGAGCGTGGTTGGGTGCGGCGGAGCGCACGACTTTCCAACAGGAGCGGGTTCCGTTCAGATCATGTGGAATGTTGAGGGAAAAATAAGTAGATTGATTGTTGCCTCCGGAGTCGGCTAGTTTATTCTTCACCCCATACTCATCCTGTGAGCTGTAGCGCAAAAAGTATTACAGAGGGCACAAAAGGTCATTATCAGACATCAACGGAGATTGTTACATTAACAATTTCATCTATCCTTCACACCTTGTAATTACAGTGTCAGCTAGTTACAGAAAATGTTCTCTTTCAAGAGCAATATATTTACAGTAAATCATTATACGTAGACTTCACAATCTTCCCAACTTGAGTTAATTTCAAGTATTATATTTGTTCTCTGGTTCTCACAGTTCCTACCTTACTCAGTCAACCCTTTTCACTATTCCTCTCTATCTCGCTCTAACTCCCACTGTAACAGGTGTGCAATTCTGCTATACCCGACAGGACTCCGTCATGGGCGGCACATCTGTTAAATTGACAGTACACACCTGTCATAAAAGGAAGACACGAGGTGTCGTTTTTTTGGAGGTTTTGAAAGAAAGCTCCCAGCTTTTTTTAACATTTTTAGGGGGGGGGGGAGAAGGAAGTCGCCGGTTTGCCATTCAACCATCAATTCTCACCCCAAGCCTAACCCCTCATTCCTCTCCCCACTCAGGCTATTATCTCTCGTGCACTCCCCCCCCCCCCTTGCTCTACCTCATTCCCTTGTGCAGGTGGATGTTGTATTTCCCCTTTACCTTGTAACCGTAGGTTATAGAGGAAGGTAACTGTGGTGATTATACATATATATATTTTTATATACAGGTCGGCCGAGCGGACAGCACGCTGGACTTGTGATCCTGTGGTCCTAGGTTCGATACCAGGCGCCGGCGAGAAACAATGGGCAGAGTTTCTTTCACCCTATGCCCCTGTTACTTAGCAGTAAAATAGGTACCTGGGAGTTAGTCAGCTGTCACGGCTGCTTCCTGGGGGTGGAGGCCTGGTCGAGGACCGGCCGCGGGGACACTAAAGCCCCGAAATCATCTCAAGATAACCTCAAGAAATACAGTTTTGATAATGTTTTCATTGTTTGATGTGATTAGAGCTTTGATTTTTTTGGGGGAAGGAGGGGTAAGGGGGGTGGTTGACTGATTGTTTTGGTGTTAATCATTTCATCATTATGATGACCGCATGTGCATTGCAAAAGGGCAATTTGAATGCGAATATTTCAGTCTGAAATGTGGAAGCATTGTCAGTGGCTGTGGACGTAGAGAACTCAAAGTGCTCTTTTTATCAAATCAGATTTACTTTATAGCCGTGGATATTACAAAGACTTTATTTGCAGTTGCAGTGTTACCTGCAAAGTCTGTCATCTTTGTGTTTGTTTACATTGAGACATTTTGCCTAATACACCAAAAAGGAAACATCTTCTGTTGTAAGGGAAATCTACAAATACCATCTATGTATTTCGTAGCCGTGCTGGCGTGGGTACGCTGGATCGGCCGGTGGGCAGCTGATAGGTCGGTTAGAGATGGTCTTGTTTGGGGAGAAGAGATGGGGGTTGACAGCTGCTGATATAAAAGCTGGGGTCTGGTGGGTGAGAGAGCTGGAGGTGGTGAAACGACCACACGTTTCATGTAAACGACTTCCCCCTCCACCCCCCACCCCCCCCCCAACCCCTCTCTCCCTCCCATGGGAAAACAGACCATAACAAACCCAACCGAGCTCGTGTCGGTGATTCCAGACGACATCAACAGAGTAGAGGTCGTCCTGGGCTTTCCTCTCTCTCTCTCTCTCTCTCTCGAGGGTCCGGCTTATCTTCAGCCCATTAACTGTCTATGGCTTTTCCCCCATGTCGAAAGCCCATACCGACCCACCTAGCCTTTCCCTGGACAATACCTGCTGGTCTGAAAGTGCACCCCCATTTCCATAGCATTATCATTATTATGCCGCATCCAACGGCTTATTTTGTACGCTTGCAGACACAAAATGAGCATTCTTCTTATTTAATAAAAGGCGCTACAGTGAGTACTGGTCCCGTGGTATATATATATATATATTTGTGAGGGTACCACCTCTGGTGCCAATGTGGGGACCCATAGCCTCGGAGAAGAAAATAAAACGTATTCAGAGGAGACCTTGTGGTTTCTCACTGAACACTAATATTTTCTTCTCCTACCACCCCCATTCTTTTGTATGTACACATATATATTTGCTTTATTTGAACTGTGTTACAAAAAAGGAGTTACATATAGGTTACAAAGATGGTTATCATAGGTTGTCGAGTTCCTCCAGCTCCTCAGATGGCGGGCAGGAACCCTGGATGCAGTGCGCATTTCCCCTCTGTATCGCCACGCTGAGGCGCTGGAAAAGAAAGCTGGCAGCTCTAGGGTCCCTTGTTGTTTCAATGAGCCTAGAACCCAGTTCCTTCAAAAAACTGGTAGCACTTTTACCCCAGGCGCCGAGTGTCTCAGAAGCAATGGGGACAAAATTGTAGTGGTGATCAAGTTCTCTATACTTACGGGATTTGGCTGCTTCCCTGTGGGTGGCAGCGCCACCTGGTTGTGCAACACTGAGGTCAATGTAGGTGTTAGCCAGGGTTGATACGCACGTGTAGTCCCATACCAACTGCTTGCCATTCTTCCAGGGGTTCACTGTGATACCATCCGGGCGACCAATAAGAGCATCAGAGTTACGGGGCGTTAGGTAACGAGGCTCTCTCTCGGCTGGGCATCCAGCTGTGGTGAGGCTCCTCTTGATGATGTCGTTAACTTCACTGTGCCTCGAGTGCCATCCTCCCGTGCTTTGGCAGAGTAGGCCATGGTGGCCGTACCTGTCAGCCACCACCTCGCCGCAAATACACCTATATCTGGTGTGGATTGGGGCAGCAAGGCGGAGGGCCACAGCAATTCGGAGGGCGTGTGGTGTGAGACGCGTGCCAGTTGCCGACATTGGGGTTGCTAACAGGAAATCCCCTGCATGAGGGGCTGCTACTGCTGTGAGGCGAGCAATGTCGTGCTGTGTTGATGCAGCACCCAGGCACTCTGCAGCAACTTTGTCTACAATGGGGCCATCCCAGCTGGATTGCCTGTGGGCTTTTGGGGATGGTGGTTGAGGTGATGGGCCTGCACGAGAGGCCCACTCTGTGGCACAGCGTGTAAAATTGGGATCATGTACACCTGCCAGCTGATGTAAGTGGGCAGGTAGAATTTCCTTCACAAGGTCGTCGGATGCTGATAAGGAGGACAGGAAGGCTGGAACAGCGATTTGCGTTGCTGTTCGAACTCCGAGGCCCCCAGTCTTACGGGAAGAGAGGCTTGTTTCCACTGCAGGTCATCAAAAGAGAGGTTAAGGGCTTTTTCTAGCATTGATTTCAGTAACCGGTCATACTCACTTAGTTTTTGGCTACTGTAAGATGGTGAACACCTCAGAAAGTAGGTTAACCTGGGGAGGGACAGACATCTGGTGATGAGGTAGAGTGCATCATGAGCATCAATATCCTCAATCCTCCCATCCATCCTCTTAAGGTCGGCGATTTTCTTATCAAGGACCTCATCGATGGCTTTCAACCCCAGGGGAGCTCCTAGGAGTGTGCTGTCTTCAGGTTTAGTTTTATGGATGTTTGGCAGAAGACCCTCTATTCTCTCTACGATGCCCTGGTTGGAACATATTATTTCACATTTAGAAGGGTTCAGGGTGAGGCCTAAAACTGCACCTTGCTCCTGGATTTTTCTGATGTCCTCCAGGAGGGAGTCTTGGAACCAGCTAGGGTACCATCATCCAAGAACCAGATGTTAAGCTCGCTGGACAGGACCTCTGTGACTTGTTTGATGACTAAGCAGAAAAGGAGAGGAGCAAGGGGGTCACCCTGTTGGACGCCTTCCCGCGAGTCAATTTCATGTTCGCCAAAAAGTAGCTTAAGATCCATACTGTAGCATGAATGTACGAAAGGGTAGAGGGAAGGGAAATGACTATGAACCGCACGGAGTACAGCATCCCTCCGCAGAACGCACTTCTCAGCCTACTATGCAAGGCCCGATTTGCCTAATAAGCCAAGTTTTCATGAATTAATTGTTTTTTCGACTACCTAACCTAACTTTTTTCTTTGTTTTTTCCGCATATATATATATATTATATATAATATATATATATTATATATATATATATATATATATATATATATATATGCGGAAAAAAACAAAGAAAAAAGTTAGGTTAGGTAGTCGAAAAACAATTAATTCATGAAAACTTGGCTTATTAGGCAAATCGGGCCTTGCATAGTAGGCTGAGAAGTGCGTTCTGGCTACTAGGTACGACACAACCGATGCTCGAAAGGCGGGATCAAAGAGTCAATGCTCGATCCTGCAGACACAAATAGGTGAGTACACACACACACACAAACTGAATAAAAATACGACCCAAGGAGGGCAGATTACCAGGGGGCGAGCGAGTGAAGGGCCTGGTTGTTGAGTCACCGTGGACATGTTTGGTCTGCCATCACCCAGCGTCGCGGCCTTGTTTGTCATCCATTTTCAAGCGCCCTTGGAGGAGCCACCCCAGGGAACCCAACCATCTTTGGAGAAGCCACCTACATGGGACCCAACCCTGACCGCCCTGGGTGAAGCCATCACTGGGGCCCCAATCCCCCCAACCTTCCTGGAATCTTTATAGCGTACCCAACCCTCATACTTCTAAGCTGCATCACTTATGAATCCATCCCTGCTCTTGTGTGGCAGTGCACAATAGGAAGTTGTTTTCACATATCCATATATTAAAACATTGATTGTAACTATAATATGTGTGATTCAGCCTACAGTTTAGACCTATTGTCTTGTGTATGACCCTCTGTCCTGCGTGACAGTGAATACCAGCATTATCCTCACTTTAATAAGACTTAATCGAGATCCTTAGATTAGGCAAAATGTAATTAATTTTGTCAATAAAGATGTTAATAATAATAATACCCAACCCTCAACGCCCTGTGAGAAGCGACCTTAAGGGACCCAACTCCGACCTTCTAGGAGCCACCCCAGGTACTTCAGGGGAGATTAGAGGTCACCACACCAGAGAGAGTGAGATTCATGTGTCAGAGGACGGATAAGAGTGGATTTGTGTGTGTGTGTGTGTGTGTGTGTTTGTGTGTGGTGTGTGTGTGTGATGTGTGTGTGTGTGTGTGTGTGTGGTGGTGTGTGTGTGGTGTGTGTGGTGTGTGGTGTGTGTGTGTGGTGTGGTGTGGTGTGGGGTGGTGTGTGTGTGTGTGGTGTGTTGTGTGTGTGGTGTGTGTGGAGGTGTTTGTCGTTGTGGTGTTGGTTGATGTTGTGGGGTGGTGTTTTGTGTTGTGGTGTGTGTGTGGTGTGGTGTGTGTAGTGGTGTTGTGGGTGTGGTGTGTGGTGTGTGTGGTGGTGTGTGGTGTGTGTGTGGGTGTGTGTGGTGTGTGTGGTGTGTGGTGTGTGTGGTGTGTGGTGTGTGGTGTGTGGTGTGTGGTGTGTGGTGTGTGTGGTGGTGTGGTGTGTGTGGTGTGTGTGGTGTGTGTGTGGTGTGTGTGTGGTGTGTGTGGTGTGTGGTGTGTGGTGTGTGGTGTGTGTGGTGTGTGTGGTGTGTGGTGTGTGGTGTGTGGTGTGTGGTGTGTGGTGTGTGTGTGGTGTGTGGTGTGTGGTGTGTGTGTGTGTGGGTGTAACGTGTGGTGTGTGTGGTGTGTGTGTGTGGGTGTGGTGTGTGGTGGTGTGTGGTGTGTGGTGTGTGGTGTGTGTGGTGGTGGTGTGGTGTGTGTGGTGTGTGGTGTGTGGTGTGTGTGGTGTGTGGTGTGTGGTGTGTGGTGTGTGGTGTGTGGTGTGTGGTGTGTGTGTGGTGGTGTGGTTGTGTGTGGTGTGTGTGGTGTGTGGTGTGTGGTGTGTGGTGTGTGTGTGTCGGTGTGTGTGTGTGGTGTGTGTGTGTGTGTGTGTGGTGTGTGGT
>WNGS01004374.1:1412420-1422513 GCA_020271785.1 Procambarus virginalis
CGAGTGTGATGAAATATCTTTGCAATAGAGCATGCAGAAGTATTCTAACGCTCATCCGCTCCTGACGACCCTGCTGCCCCTCCAACTTTATCAGCTGCTCCTTGAGCCCACAACATCCCAAACATGATGTAACAACCCCAGAAGGCAGCTAAGTACCCAGTGACCTAAATGTGACCGAAATATACGACAAAACCTAACCTACTAGCTCATCTCGACCTCATTAGTGTTGCTCCCTGGAGGAAGCTAACCTGACGTTTGCTGCTGCCACATCAACGAGTCTACCCCATCTGCCTGCGTACATCTCTGCTGCTACCATGCAAAACAATTCTAAGCTCGGTAAGGCCGCAAAGAAAGATAGCACACCTATCAGGATGAACCCAACCAGCCAAGCTAGCAACAGGAATAACGCGGCTGTCTCCCCCTTAGTGGCTGCCGGGGGGGGGGGGTACCGACCCTCCCTGCGTCAACAATAACAAACCTTCCCAGCTGAGTGAAGCGTCGTCACCGACTCGAGCCATGCAACAGTTAAGTAACCATATGGAGCAACTTAAACGAGCTGCCTCCCCATGTTCTGACTTTAAGCGTCTCGCTGATAATCCATGGCTCAAATTATTGACTCCGATACATAATGACCAAAAGTCTATAATCCGAGAGCAGTCGGACCTGATAATGAAGCTACAGAGTGATGCTTTGGCCATGCACAAGATTAACCAAGATCTGTCTGCCAGAGTCGGCCACCTCGAACATGAATTAAGCTCTCTTCAGATCTCGGTTACTAACTCTAAATCAGCAGAAACCTCTAAGAAGCAAGAAGAGATGTTACAAAAGTTAGAGAACCATTTTAACTCCCTACAACAGCAACACACTGCAACCCAAGACGAATCAGACCAACTTAAGTTCCTTGATTCTGTTATCATCTCATCACATGATTTTCCCCATGAAACGGACAGAGAAGACTGCACTGCCATCGTGATCCAGGAATTGCGTACTAAGTTGAATTATTCAATCGAAGCAAGTGACATCAAGTCAGCTTATAGAGTGGGTACGAAATCATCTGGTACAAATAACAGGAAGATTCGTGTGAAATTAGATAGCTGCTCCCGCAAGTCAGACCTTATCACTGCTGCAGTCGCTAGGAAATCCAATGTTTATGTGAACGAATGTCTAGCCAGATTCAGACAAAATCTCTTATTTAAACTACGTGGAATCTGCAAAAGATCCCTGCTATTAAACATTGTTTTGTGCGCGATGGTAAAATAATAGCTAGGAAGACTGACTGGAAAAACTTGTCATAACCACTTCTTTCCTGGATGACTGTGGGATATCAGCTGAATAACCAGAACATAATTTGTAGTCTCACATACAACCAAAGTGTACTTAAGCTCTGCCTTTCCTTTCCAAAGGTTTTTTATTTTTATTTTTATTTTTTGTTTTTCATCTTTGCCTGTTTTTACTCTTAATTATTTGGTCTTAGTTAATCCCCTTGTCACTAAACCTAGGGCTTTTATTACCCTGTTATATTTAAAGTAACTTGGTATTTGTTTCTTGTAATCATTTATTGGAATTATTAATAGTATAATTGTTTATATAAGCATCTACCTCAGTATCATAGTAAAATCTTCCACATGAATATACTCTCACCCTGTTTATTTTTACACTTAGATTTATATTAGAGTAAATTTCAAGATTTACTTAGATTTACATGTCATCTTTTTTTTTCTCGGAATTATCTATTTGAGCTCACTTTGTTTTCTTAGGTTCATACAATTATAGGATTTTAATTAACCATTACTAAGCTAATTATCTTCAAGATCATTTTACTTTATGATTATTATTTTTCTTATTATTTTTTATTTTACATTTATATTGTCAGTCTCTACTGATTTTTTGTTTTTTATTTTATGTAACTTCTGTGTCCTTCCTGGCTATCTATTGGATCTTTATTTTACTTCTAAATTGTTACTATTTTATTGTATTTGCTTTTATTCTTGTGTTTTGCTATATCGTGTATCTTGTATCGTGATCCCTCTGCATCTCTATGCACACTGATATTGATCCTGATCAAAATCTTCTGTCTCATATCTACACCAACCAGCACATTGATCATCATTATTGCAAGTATTTCACAGCACACCAGGCTAAAAACAAACTCCAAAATAGCACCTGTTTATCAGTTTACAACCAAAATGTTAGATCACTTGGTAAACATTTTGACGATTTAAATGCATTACTCACAGCACTAGGTACTAACTTATCGTTCATTATTTTAACAGAAACTTGGCTAAATAAAGACTATACCCAACTCTACAACTTAGCTGGTTATAAAGCCATTCATAACTGTAGGCCTAATAAAAAAGGTGGTGGCACAGCTATATATTACCGAGATACATTTATCTGCAACAGTGTTATTAGTGACTGTGAATATACTTTTGCTCAGTTTACAATTAAATCCCTTAAATCCTCTTTGACTATTGGAGCCATCTATAGATTTCCAATACTAACATAGCTTCTTTCTCAGACAACCTAAGGAATCTTATTATAAACAACAATCTCAACAAAAACCACATCATTCTGGGAGGAGACTTTAATATTGACCTGGGTCAACAAAATTGCTCTCAAGTTGACTATTTCCTTAACAGCATGAACTCCTGTATGCTAATCCCCACAATCACCAAACCTACCCGAGTCACTCAAACATCAGCCACTACCTTGGACCACATATGGACAAACATAACAGCTCCCTTGTATCTGGTATAATCTACGACAGAACAACTGACCACTATCCTACCTTTCTCATAGCGAACATGGACATAACACCACCAAAAAGCAAGAAACTTTCATTTAGGCTACACAGTGAATCAGCTTTAGGCAATCTTACAGATGCACTTCACAATATTAACTGGGATTCTGAATTCAATAATACCCAGGATATAAATTCATTAGCTAACCTCTTCCTCTCCAAAACTCTAAGCCTCTACAACCTTCATTGTCCCCTTCTTACCAAGCAAGTAACTGACAAAAGATTAAACAATCCATGGCTCACAAGTGGCATTCTCAACTCAATCAACAAGAAACATGAATTTGAAAAGAAACTTAGGATTGACCTAGTTTCAAAGGAAGTACCTAATAGGTATTCAACAATGCTTACCAGTATCATAAGAAAGGCAAAACGTGCATATTATGTGAATAGATTCAATGAAGCAAAACGCAACATGAAAAGCACTTGGAAAACAATCTCTAGTATCCTAGGAACTAAACAACACTCACATAACCAAAGAAAACTCTACAAGGATGGGAATATACCGTCAACTGATATAGAAATGGCAAATGAATTTAATAGTTTCTTTTTCATCGGTTGGTGCTAATCTTGCCAGTAAAATCCCACAGACTCGGACACATATCTCTCAGGCAGCTATCAAAACTCTCTTCTCCGTTCACCAATCAGCCCGGCAGATGTTGTGTCCACCATACACTCTCTAAAAACCAAGGCAGGGAAAACAAGTGAAATTCCGTCCAGTGTATACAAGAGCGCCTCCCATGCCCTTGCCCCACCCATAGCCTTACTGTTCAACAAATCTATAGAGTGTCACACCTTCCCTGATATCCTCAAAGAAACAAGAGTAACGCCAGTCCATAAAGGAGGCAATCCGGCGGACATAAAAATTATAGACCAATATCAAATCTACCCATTCTATCAAAAATATTTGAAAACATTATTTACAAACAGCTCTATTCCTACCTCGTAAAATTCGACATACTCAACCCCTGCCAGTTTGGCTTCCGGTCCCAAAAGAGCACCAACGATGCAATCGTTAATCTCCTTGACGTAATCTACTCAGCCCTTGACAAAAATGAGTTTCCGATTGGACTCTTCATTGACCTAAGAAAAGCCTTTGATACTGTTAATCACAACTACCTCTTACTTAAACTCCAGCATTATGGAATCCGAGGCCTTGCCCTTGACTACATCCGATCCTATCTTAGTGACAGACACCAATATGTAACCATCAATGATACAACTTCTTCCACTCTACCAATTACCGTTGGAGTGCCACAGGGCAGTATCTCAGGACCTCTTCTATTTCTTATATATATAAACGATCTGCCTAATGTCTAATATTCTCAAACCTATATTGTTTCCTGACGATACTACCTTTATCTATTCAGACCTTAACCCACATACACTAAATAATGTTGTGAATAATGAATTAAAAAAAGTCCACTTATGGATGTCAACTAACAAACTAACATTAAACATCGAAAAGACTTACTACATCTTATTTGGAAGCAAATCATCAAACAAATGCAGTTCAGCTACAGATAGACAACATTAACATCAGTAATAAAAATGATGGCAAGTTTCTTGGCCTATTCCTAGACAAGAGACTCAACTTCAGCACCCACGTTCAACACATAACTAAGAAAGTCTCTAAGACAGTTGGTATACTCTCCAAAATCAGATATTATGTTCCTAACTCTGCTCTCCTCTCACTATATTATGCACTAATCTACCCCTATCTTAATTATGGTATCTGTGCATGGAGGTCTACCACTGCAAACCACCTTAAGTCCATCATCACCCAGCAAAAATCTGCTATCAGAATAATAACTAACTCTGCTTTCAGTCAACACTCAGCTCCCTTGTTTAAATCCCTAAACTTGCTAAATATTAACTCCCTCCACACATTCTCTTGTGTCAACTACATTTACAAAACCCTGTTCTTAAATGCAAACCATGCTCTGAAACTCTCCCTGGACAGATATAATAGGACCCATTATCACCACACCAGAAATAAATATCTCTTTGATATTCCCAGGGTCAAACTTAATCTGTGTAAACACTCTATGCAAATTAAGGGACCTAGTCTATGGAACTCACTCCCTAGTGAATTGAAAAACTGTAAAACTTTTGCCTTATTTAAAAGCAAAACCAAAAAGTACCTAATTTCATCTTCTTAGTTTCCTACACTGAGCTTTAAATTTGCTCTGTACCTAGTGTTACCCAATCTCCTAATTTTTATGTATTTAACCCAAACAACCTTATCATTGTGTTCATTGCTGTCTTCTTTTATGTGCTAGCCATATGCTGTATTGTGCCTACCAATTTTTGTCAACTGCCATTCAAGCTGTCATTGCAATCAATCTTAGCTACCTATGTGCTTTAAGTTGACCAGACCACACACTAGAAGTTGAAGGGACGACGACGTTTCGGTCCGTCCTGGACCATTCTCAAGTCGCTTGTGATGAGGAGGTAGAGAACGGGAAATATATAGGCAAGAGAGAGGTGAGGAGGAAAGTAAGGTGTAGAGAATAGTAGCAATAATGAGAACTGCAGAAGGCCTATTGGCCCATACGAGGCAGCTCCCATTATAACCACCGAAGGAAAGGTAATAGGAATAAGCAGAGGATAGCAATGTCGACTCTTGATGTCGACTCTCTGTTCACTAATGTTCCGCTCGATGACGTTCTCTCTTTCCTTAGACGGAAGGCGTCAGTGGGTCTCCTTCCTCTCCCACTTCCCACTGACGTTTTCATCGATCTCATTAGACTCTGTGTTGAATCTAACTCTTTCTCTTTTAACGGTAAATATTACACTCAAACTTTCGGTGTCGCTATGGGTTCCCCTCTCTCCCCTGTTCTTGCTAATTTCTACATGGAATACTTCGAAACTGTTCTTCTTCCTTCTATTGATACTCGTCCCTCGCTCTGGCTTCGCTATGTTGATGACATTTTTGCTTTATGGCCTCATGACCTTAATCTTTTCCAGCCTTTCCTCGCCTCTCTTAACAATCTGGCTCCTTCTATCCATTTCAAAGTTGAGTGGGAATCTAATTCCCTCCTTCCTTTTCTTGATGTTCATGTTCACAGCTCTGTGTCTGGGTTCTCTTTCTCTGTCTACCGTAAACCCATGCATAGTGGCATGTACATTCACTTCTTTTCCTACCATCCTCCTTCTGTTAAGAAAAGTGTCCTCGTCTCTCTCTTCCTCCGTGCTCTACGCATCAGCGACCCTCAGTTTCTTGATTCTGAAATTTCCTTTATCTACAAATCATTCTCTCGCCTTGGTTATCCTTTGCATTTCATCAGCTCTGCCTACTCTCAAGCTAAACGAAATTTCTTTCATCCTAAACCTGCTTCCAACACTAGTAGCACTGTACTATGCCTTCCCTTCATATCTGAACTCAAAACTTTTACCAATACCTTTCGTCCTCTTGACATTAAACTCGCCTTTCGACAAACTAACACACTTCGTAGCAATCTAGTTCACACTGCTCATCCTGCTTCTAATGCTGCTGGTGTCTACTCTATTTCCTGTTCATCTTGTCCTCTCCAATACTTTGGCGAAACTGGCCGTACACTGAATGACAGACTAAAAGAACACAAGAGAAGTGTTAAGTCTGCAGACACTAACAATGCTCTCTTCTGCCATGTGAGGGATTCTAATCATCCCATTGATTGGTCTTCCTCCAAAATAATCTTTCCTGCCTCTACTCTTCACAGACGCCGTCTTGTAGAATCGGCTCTTATACACAATGTACCCAACATGAACTTGAGTCCTGGCTTTGTTGCTGTGAACTCTTCCCTTTCACAGTACATACTCAATGCTCTAATCTTTCTAACAAACGTGATTTAACATAAGCTTACCCCTTCCATTTATCTTTCTTTCTCTTTCCTTTTCTTTCTCAATTTTTTCTGTTCATTATCTTCTCCTACGCTCCCTTGCTATCCTCTGCTTATTCCTATTACCTTTCCTTCGGTGGTTATAATGGGAGCTGCCTCGTATGGGCCAATAGTCCTTCTGCAGTTCTCATTATTGCTACTATTCTCTACACCTTACTTTCCTCCTCACCTCTCTCTTGCCTATTTATTTCCCGTTCTCTACCCTTATCATTGGTGTCAGAGACTTCTTCACATGCTGTAAGGATTCTGTGCCACCTTTCTTCCTCTAGTCCTGTCTGTACTGCTAATACATCTGGTGGAAGTTGATTGCTGGCTGCTCTCTCTGCAAACCTGGTTGCCAGTACTTCGGCTTCCTGTAGAGGATCCTTGGGGTGTGGGGCTTTAGGCGTTTTATTCCCTTTGGCCCGGTGAGCGAACGTGAGGGAACGTCATAGGGACGTCACGTTCCCTATGACACGTCCCTATGACGTGTGTGTGTCTCTTGTGTACTTTTTGGTAGGGACGCGAGTCTTATTTTCCTCGGCGTCACCCCTTTTATATGAAAGGAACCATCGGAAATGCATCCGAGGTGCCGTGTGGCTTGTCGTCGCCTCCTCGTTGGTGGAGAGAGGCGAGACCACAGTGTTTTTGTTCACAGTCTTCCCATGACAATTGGAAGAAAGTTGGTGCTCTGTTCCCCTTCACACTGGATGAGCTCAATCGGGCTAAGAAAAACTCCAAGGATACATCCCCTGGAGCTGACAAAATAACCTATAAAATGATTAGAAACCTCGGCCCAGAGGGAGATGCTGCATACCTAAGGTTAATTAATTTAGCCTGGACTTCTCAAACTAGACCTTCAGCTTGGAATAGAGCAGACATAGTACCGATCCCAAAACCTAAAGATCCAGATAATCCCAGACCCATTTCTCTCCAAAGCTGTGCAGCCAAAACGGCTGACAGAATGGCACTCAACAGACTGGAGTGGAAAATGCCTAGACTGCACCATGATATGTATGCCTATAGAAAGGGGTTGGCACAGTGGAATGTATTACAACTCTGTTAGCCCACTTGAATGACAGACCAGGAATGCTGATATTCCTGGACCTCGAAAATGCCTTTGAACTGGCTAGCGCCCCTGCTATTCTCTGCTGCCTCATTGACAAAGAGGTCAGAGGCAACCTGCTCTCCTGGATCAAAAACTGTCTCATAAACAGAGAAGCAAGAGTAAAAATTCATGGCACAGTTTCTGAGTACAAAAGACATGAAAATGGTACACCGCAAGGAGGTATTCTCAGCCCTCTTCTCTTCAACTGTTTAATGGAAAGAATAATGAGGTTGAAACTTCCACATCACTGTAGGCTGCTAAACTACGCAGACGACTTTGTCATCATCATAAAAGGAAGGGATGCGGCGCGCCTTGCACCCAAATGCTTAGACTGCATCAGTAAAGAGGCAAAACAGATTGGGATCAAACTCAACCCCTCAAAGTCAAAAGCCATGCCCATAAAAATAGCGAAGCCCAATATCCAACTCACAGTACAGGGTCAACCAATCGAATGGGTGGACACCTATCAGTACCTAGGAATAATCCTGGACACATACATGAATTTTAATGCTGAGGTCACTTACTTGAGAGAGCGAACTGCGGCCAGGACGGCAATCCTCAGGTCGCTAACCTCCCTCTCTGGAGGAGCCAATCTGCAAGTCCTTCGCACATACTATGTACAGGCAGTCAGATCAGTGATCGATTATGCAGCACCTGCACTCACAAATCTATCACACCAACAGTGGAAAAAGCTTGAAGTTGCCCAAAACAATGCTATGAGAGCCGCACTGGGAGCCCCCATGTGGACCAAGCTTGAAACACTTAGACTGGAGACGGGTTTGCCCTCTCTACAGGAAAGATATCTCAAAGGACAGCTACAATTATTAGTAAGATAATTATTTCTTCTGATCCAATCCCAGTACGGCAGGCCTTGGTGGTTGGACTAGGGCAAAACAATGGAAACTCTTGGGCTGCAAGAGCAGGAAAAGTCCTAAACAGACTACAGTTAAAAAGTATGATTCTCGATAGAGAGGGTGATCATCCACACCCAAATTACACTCCTGCTGCACCGTGGGAAGAGCCTACTTTCAAAATAGTAATAGAAAGTCTCCCAATGAAAAAGGCTGCCTATGATCCGACAATCCTAAGGCGCATAATAGAAGAGCAAATGTATAGCATAGCAGTAGCAGGAGCCACCCACATTTTCACAGACGGATCGGTGGACACAGAATATGAAAGTGCTGGCGCTGCTCTTTGCACGGCCAGCGTACAGGCATATTGGAGACTGGGAGGACTAGTATCATCAACCCAAACTGAGCTGTTTGCCATACAACAGGCATTCGCATATGTGATTGCACAAAACACCCAAAATGCCATCATACACACAGACTCAAAAGCTGCACTTCAAATACTAGGACAAAAACAGTGGAAAGATAACGTGGAGATAATTACCACCATTTTGTATCATGGAGCAGTCGCTAAAGGCAAAGGACTCAACATAACCTTGAACTGGATCCCATCCCATATTGGAATCCCATTAAATGAGAAAGCTGATGAAATTGCTAAACTGGCAACTCGTCATCCAGTGATAGATAAAACAATTCAACCCAGCCTAGAGAACATTAAAACATCATCACCAAAAAAACTCTCACACCTCAACAAAGCCTACCTACACCAGAGAATAGCTGAAGGCTCGCCCTCTGCAACATGGTATCTTCAGGCAACTAAATTAGAAAGATTAATATCCCAAAAGGAATCCACAGGGAAATAGCAGTTAGGTTATATAGACTACGTCTAGGTTACAGATGCAACTGGAGATTGGTGAACCCCGACAGAGAGAGTGCATCTTCTGCCAAACTGTCACAGAAAAGCCATTACTTCACTATCTTCTAGAATGTGAAGCACCAACGACCTTAGAAGAGCTTAAGAGTTCCTGAATCTTGCTGTGGCCACCCTGAAGCCATCAACAGAGCCACTCTCCTGGTCAACAAAGGTGTCCAGCAGCTGGACGCCCTCATAAAGACTGTGAAGCAGTATCCTCCCCCGCGATAACAGCTCGATGATTAAATGCAATGTCATAATAATGAAAAGAATTACGGAGAAAAGAAAAAAAAATTGTACCACTTAAGGGCTATTCATGCCCGTGCCACCTCTTGGTGGCTTAATCCTTATCAATCAGGAGTAACCACCATTTGGTCACCATTTGGTCCGGAGACATCTCCCGTCACGCAGGGTGCCGTCGCACCTCCACAGATCTCAAGTATCATCACTCGATACTGTTAATGGCTCATAAGGGCCACCACTTACGGGCTATTCATGCCCGTGCCACCTCTTGGGTGGCTTAATCTTTATCAATCATCAATCCTCCTCATCACAAGCGACTTT
>WNGS01004374.1:1426732-1431732 GCA_020271785.1 Procambarus virginalis
GCAAGAAGCGATCTCGTCTGTGCCTACCACGCTACATGACCAGTGTGGTGCTGGTGTAGTGAGTGTTGTGGTGCAGGATGGTGACAGAGTGATAGGAAGGATTATAAATGATTATGGACTTAGTACTTGTGTAAGGGATGGTTGAGATAGAACAGGTTGACAGCGTTAATCATAATTGTGTGTTACAGCGCATGAGTGTTCACCAAATGTTCTACAATTCATATATTGATAAGTTAGTATTTTTTCTTTATATAAACCATGTCGTAGATTCCTCAGCTTTTCCTCGTGGGTGTTTTATAATTGTATGATACACTACAAAAATACAACCCAGAATAAACTCGGGCATTTCCGAGGCAATCCTTAAGTTGATGCATCCTGACATATAGAATATTACAGAAGCCATTTTATATAATGGAAAACCAGTGTGAGGTATCCGGAAGAGGCCAAACTGGGCAGGGACACAATAACAAAATGAATAAATGAAATTTGAGTTTAGCTAAATAACACAAGTCCTCTGCGCGCGCGCACAAGCGCACACGCACACACACACACACACACACACACACACACACTCACTCACTCACTCACTCACTCACTCACTCACTCACTCACTCACTCACTCGCGGATGGATAGACAGAGACTACAGGATGACCTGGACAAACTGGTGGAATGGTCTAGAAAACGGCTGGTAAAGTTCAACTCAGGAAAGTGTAAGGTAATGAAATTAGGCGAAGGGAGCAGGAGACTGAATACAAGGTACCATCTGGGAGGTGAAATCCTGCAAGAGTCAAATAGAAAGATCTGGGGGTTGATATCACACCGAACCTGTCCCTCAGAGGCCCACATCAAAAAGATATCATCAGGGGCATATGCTAGACTGGCAAACATAAGAACTGCCTTTAAAAACATGTGTAAGGAATCGTTCAGGACCCTGTATACCACTTATGTCAGACCAATCCTGGAATATGCAACTCCAGCCTGGAGTCCATACCTAGTTAAACACAAGACAAAGTTAGAGAAGATTCAGCTGTATGCCACCAGGCTCGTCCCGGAACTGAGAGGAAAGGCTAAAGGAGCTGAACTTCACGTCCCTGGAAAACAGAAGAGTAAGGGGAGACATGATAACCACCTACAAAATTTTCAGGGGAATTGATAGGGTGGACAAAGACAAACTCTTCAGCACGGGTGGGACACGAACAAGGGGACACAGGTGGAAACTTAGTACCCAGATGAGCCACAGAGACGTTAGAAATAATTTTTTCAGTGTCAGAGTAGTTAATAAATGGAATGCACTAGGAAGTGATATGGTGGAGGCTGACTCCATACACAGTTTCAAGTGTAGATATGTTAGAGCCCAGTAGGCTCGGGAATCTGTACACCTGTTGATTGACGGTTGAGAGGCAGGACCAAAGAGCCAGAGCTCAACCTCTGCAAGCACAATTAGGTGAGTACACACACACACACACACACACACACACACACACACACACACACACACACACACACACACACACACACACACAGAGCTAACTCTCTGAAGGTTGTCAACCTGGCTATCTCACTCAACTGCTGCCAGATAAACTTCAACCTACTGTTACTTGCCTGGTCTCAGCTCAAGCTTGAACTTCACACTTGCATCACAAACTCAGATAAACAGTTTGTAAAGTGCAAAATGGGGGCTTAATACCAAACACAGCGTTAATAATAACACACGTTTACTAAACAACTTATACATCCACTTGTGGCCATCAAAAGATCTGATGATAGTTACATTGTGGCCACATTCTTCAAAATTTAAAACAACTGGAAACATTGCCCAAGATAGTCTCCACTGCAAATTAATACTTTGTTTTAGCACCACATGTAATGTCTTCGATTTTTAACACGGATGATAAACTAAATCACATCATTTGATACTAGTAGGTAAGCCTTAGCACAATAAATTCTTAATAAACTTAACACATTTAGTTACTTTCTATAATAATAACTGGTTGGCCTTCTGTATCAAATCTACTAAACTGAAAATATAAATATTTGAGCAAACTTATGAGTTTTTGGTTTCAACTAAAATTCACAATTTCGGTGCTTTAGTGAAATTAAAAACTGCAATGATGACGCTTCTTCAGCCTACTGAACATCATACTTGATGTTAGTTGGATTGTAGAGATTCATGGGCTTCAAGTTAGGTAAAATACATTTTTAAATTTGACTGAAAAAGTGCTCTTACGTGTCAGTACTTATTATTGCCTACTAGGGAGTGAGGTCTAGCTCTGCATGCCCCGCTTACTGGTATTGTTGTACCTGTTGCGTTATAATTTAACTAGTCTGGCGTTCGAATTGTCTCTTGAAAATGGGCTGGTTTCTTTGTCATGATTTCTGAAAACTAATCGTATATTTGCGTTTCTTTCCGCAAGAAACGGAATCAGGAAAGTCGTTGTGGATAAGTTTTTAGAAAATTACAGCGTTGAGGACAAGCATAAAAGGCATAACAAATAAACAATAAGAGTACAGGACAAGAAGAATATAGATAAGGAGTGGAGATACAAAAAGAGGAGTGAGATAGGAGGAGTTGGAGTAGGCGGGCAACCATTCCCACAGCACCGACTCCAAGTCTGGCCGACAGATACTGTACTTACACATGCAAATTACCTCTCGCTCGCAGAGGAACACATGTCTTGTGATGGCTGAACCATTGGCTTTAGCGCGTCGTAATAGGATTGTGTTGATGTCAGGCAAATACACGACATTGCCCAGCGATGTCTCTTGATCACGCTCCATTAAGGGAAGGAGGAGAAGTAGACGAGACAATTTATGATTTGTTCAGGCGGAAAATAATAATCTCTGTCCCTTACTAGATTTTTATTTACTGTTGTTGAATTTTCTGATCCGAAGAGAGGAGAAATTATTAAATTTTGTAGTTTATCTCTTACGCATTAATATATTTATCTCTACCTTTCTCCTCTTTTCTAATACTTTCCTCGTGTTTTTCATAGAAGTTAACATTAATGTATTTTTGCAAATTATTATTATTGTTTTAACTCAGCATCTTAGTCTCGTTCGATGCATCTTTCCTGGTCAGGTACGGATGGAATAAAGTATTATGAGGCAGGTAATAGAAACATATTGCTATGGTATTCTTTACCTTAAACAATTATTAATTTATTTACCATTTATTTACCATAAAGTATGTTAGTTATTAGTAAACTGGCAACTAACTTTATGCTTGTATATATAGACTGCCTTGAACAGGACGAGTAGATTTAGTTTCAAATAAGTAATTTCTGAAATAAGCATCAGTTTCCTAACGAGGTGTTAAAATTAGTCGCATTATTTCTAGAGCGAAGATTGCAGCACGTACGAGGCCATCTCCCCTTGTCTGCATTGTGAAGAAATGCTTGGTAACGGCAGGCAGCTCACTGATGTAGGTTACGGCCCGCAGAGATGTCTGAACCCACCGACAAAGACCTGAATGCAAATTGGACGGGCAAGGGGCTGGCTGCCCCTTGCCGCAACACGCTTGACTTGTAAACAAACTTATCCGAAGGGCTGCTAAAACATACAGGAATATATTTGAATCTTTGTCTTTGACTTTCATACTTATTGCACATATGTCCAAAGCTTTCTCACTGGCCTAGACACTGGTTGGGACAGTGGATACAGTTTCTGGTTTTTGTTTAACTCGTCTCACAAGTTACAGGGATACATTGGCTTATGTTAGTATGTCAGTAAATTTTATATTTTAAGTATATTCATTCCTCTGACATTGAATTGTGTCTACACTAGATATGTTGGAATATGTCATTCACTGACCTATATATAAACTGGTTGGGAAACTGGGGTGTTCGGAAATAATTGTTCAACCTGTTTGATAAGTGATATTAGCAGGTGCTGGTTTCATGGTGAGCGGGGTATTGTTAGTTTGGAATTAGGTACCGGGCCTGGTACTGAAACCGGTTAGAATATTTATTTTCACCACACCACGAACAGGTATCGACTTTTTTACACCTGTGTTCCCAATTATTTTTTTGAGTACACGTGGATGAATAGAGTAAAGGAAAATTCTTAAATATTCTCTCCCTGGGCCCAAGAGTCGAACACAAGGCTTTCACTTACGATGCGACTGTACTTCCCACTACACCATAATGGGGAACCTTACCCTATAGCATACCTGAAGGCTGTTTCGAGAGTTCTTGTACATTCCAGCCCGGTCAGAAGCCAAACATGTATGGTGATTACTTGATCTGCTAGGCTGTTGCTTGCAGTGGCCGGGAGACCACGTACCTCTTTAGAATCAGGCTGTTCCGGCACTTCCGCGAAGAAACTTGTCTAATTATTACACCACAAAATGCATTGATAAATTTTACATTGGTTTATTTAAACTAATATTTGAATTCTAAAATTGCTACCTCACTATTCAGATCAAAAGGTCTTTAGATAACCATATCGCTGCTTCGTATATTTTGCAATGTATTATACAATATTGTTACAAATACTTTATTTTCATGAAAGACTTTGTTCTCTTTACACACAAAATCATTACCTTCAGTGCATAAGTGAGTACGACTGCTACAATATATGGGAATTATCAGAAGAAAGCGCCAAGCCAGTATGACTTTATAGCATTTGGAAAGGGTCAGGATAAGGATTTGGGATGGGACGGGGGGAAAAAGAATGGTGCCCAACCACTTGGACGGTCGGGGGATTGAACGCCGATTTGCACGAAAGGAGACCGTCGCTCTACCGTCCAGCCCAAGTTGATGGACACAATACATGGGAGAAGATGAATGGTTTAAACTTTCCAGCAAGTTCCCCCTCGCATTTAGCAGTAAAAGTGAGTCCTTACTCCCGCGTGCTATGGGTCGGGGGAGCAGCCAGGAATAGCAGCAATATCCGGCAAGGAAGACTAACACCTACTTCAGTAAATTCGTTTCATGAAAGTTTCTCATGGGGAAAATCGCTCAGGGCCCCAATCACCTCATACGGCGTTTATGAGACTTCC
>WNGS01004374.1:1436732-1451418 GCA_020271785.1 Procambarus virginalis
GGACCAAGCGACCTGTAGAAACAAAGTTGTGCCTGTGGAATGTTTCCTTGTACTTATTGGGCTTGTCTGTTTCCTTGTAGATGGCAGCGGCATCTGTGTGACCGGCTGTGAGGGTGATGTAGGTATATGCCAAGGTGGCTACACAAGTATGGTTCCACGTCAGTTGTCGGCCAGTCCTTAGTGAGTGTGGTGTAATTCCGTCTGGTCGATTGTTAGGGACACCAGAATTACAGAACAACAGAACAGTGGGTCAAGGATGACGGAGCATTGTGAGAGTAAGACGCAGCACACACGAGTATGATAAAGTTTTATGAAAACTATGACCAATCAATCTTCAGTTACAAGGCGGTTTTAAGGGGAAGAACGGCTCCTAATAATCCCATTTTTATTTTCATGTTAGTGATAACACCTAAAATGGGGGACTGAGGTGATCTCATATATTTGGTCACATAAGATATAAACTAAATATTATTCACATGATTATAAAGCACGATGATAAATGCTGAATATTGAATAGGCATTCCTACCAAATTGATATCAGACATATTACACAACAAATCATTGTGAGGGTCGTATCAACTCTCTCCACTTCCTTCAGTAAACACTTGAAACACGCTTAATCACCTTCCCGTGGTCTCACTGTGGACGTAACCCCCTCTACAAATACAAATAAATACTACTGGCTTGTAAAATGCAACACCGAGTACTAGTTATACAGGAGCCTTATTCTGTGCCGAGTGTTCGGTTATACAGACAGCGACTAAGTCTCTCACTCTGAACACGTTTTGGGTAGCAATTTCCTTTTATTACATTAATTCAATAAATTAATAAAAGCAAATCGATTTGCTTTTATGAATTTAAAATTGTATTAAATGTATTTAATATGATTAAAAATAAATTTAGTCATTTATTAAATTGATTAAACTCCCTTGCTGAGATTGCGAAAAACTTAATAAGGGAGTTTCATAATTGCAAAGTAATACTTTGGGGTAACAATAGTGTTAATACACGGATTGTGGCATGGAAACATTGTTTCCTCAGTCCCGAATGTCAACATGGCTGAGGAGACATTCAATTTACACGAACCAATTTGCGCAAAGGTCAAAGGAAACCTCCCGCTGGTCAGGTCAGGTGACGTCGCAATGCCAGAGGTGAGTACTGTATACTGGGATCACTCTGGGATCACCCCTCCCCCCCCCCTCTATCACTTCTCTTCATGTGTGACTGGGGTGGTTCTCTTGTTAGGACTGAAGGCTTCTACCGCTATACAATATATAATATTGAATGTATTATGCAATATTTTTAGGGAAAATCGAGACACTTTGATTAATAGATAAACAGGCGAATGACAGGGTAAGCAAAGAGCGAGGCAAGAAGTTTTATGCAGTTATCCCTTAAAAAAAGTGGCTGAGCAGAAAAAAAATTGAGGAATAAGGATTAGAGGCTTTTTTGAAGCCGTGAGGAACATAGCCTGAACAAATAAGGAAAAATAATAGAGTAAAAACAAAAAAAAAAGGAAATCATATTTACGAGGAAGCAGTTAGTGGGACGAGAATAGAGGCAGAGATAACATTATCTTGTCAGTGAAAAGATAATGAATGGCTAGCTTATATCTACCTTTTTATTAATAAATGTAATTGTTATCATATCTTTTGACGGTTGTAAGGCACGACCCAGTCGTCACTTCTGATAAAGCTCGTAATGTTTCCTCTGAAAGTGAAATATAGGCAATGAAAATTGTTACCTTTACACCCTCACTCCGACTCGCAGTGTCATTAGGTTCTGCAACCTGAAACCGGTTGACCTGTTGACAATAATTTAATGAGTTAGGCATAAAATGTCAGAAATCAAGTACGCCTGTGGATTCCAATCCTTCAGTTATGTCATGAAGGAAGTGTTGAATACACATGATTTGTAACCAAGAGGACACAGGTTCGACGCTCTCTTCCCGTATATTTACATCTTTCTGCTCGGTCTCACGCTAAAAAGATATTTAGTCCAATTTAATAATAACAAAATATATAAACTTCGTGAGTATGTAGAAGTGTGTGTTCTATGATGGTCATATTTTCATCTTTTCTCCTGTTTACTTACTAGATATCCCAGCTCATATTAAGAAACTTCTTAACATCGCCAACGCTTACACATTACATAGCATTTCAATGGAATTAGGAAACATTAACAATTTTTACTTGACTATCTCTCCACATCGCATCCCATCAAGAAGCAAGAGCTATGTCAGGTACTCTGGAGACATTCATATGTCCTTATGGAACTCTACATAACTATCAACAGCTCTGCCAAGTGCAGTGTCCCTGTCATCATTCCTCAAAACATTTGCAACTTTTCAGTATCCAAACATCCACACCGACACCCATTTCTTCTTAGAAAAGCTTAATTACCACACCCCTCCGCCGTGATTAGTTAGGTTTCCTTAATTTTAACTTTAATGTCAGCTTATATGGACTAAATAATGAAAGAAAATCCTCAGCTGTCTCTCCTTTGACAAGAGCAGCTGTAAAGCCCACATACTCGCAATGTTGAACACACATACTTGCTAACTCTGATGTTCCCAATCTATTATTTCTGCAGCTAATGCAAGACTTATTGCAGTTGGCAACTTTATCACTGCCAGGAGATAAGTTTGAAGATAGAGATGGTCACGTGAAGAGAAATAACCTAACCTGTTGTTGTAGCAATGAAAGGGAGTATTCCAAGACGTTTTGCTCCTGTTTGATATTTGTTATGGTTTGCAACACAACAAAAACAATCTTCAGTTTTAACAAGAATATAAGGGATATCAAGAGCAGCTACATCTACACTAATCATGATAATTACAATAATAATACACAATACTGGTAATTTGTCGATGGAACCCCACTCAGAAAACGTTAAATGAATATTCGCAGTCTTATACAGGACCAGAAATCATCATGGGGACCTAACATGTTTTAATTCAGGTCATTATCACACGCACGAGTCTTTCCTCAGAACGTTGTGTAATCGCATAAAAATATCTTATGGTATTAATGCAAAGAAACTATATTTTAATTTGTTTTTCCTCAAGGCCCAAGATAATGCTGTAAACGGTGTTCCAATAGCATTCATGAAAAGCGTTCATATACGTCCCTGGAAGACCTTAATTAAAAGGTCCATTCATGGTATTTAAATACTTATTAATGCCTCTCCTTGGCACTTTTCCTTCATCTTTTCCAATTTTTTTCCCCTTGGCTTGTAAAAACAAGTTTAGACTACTTCCACAATTACGAGAAGTTCAGGTATGTACCCCGCTTAGAGAACGATGTCTCGGGGGGGGGGGGGGGGCAGGCTCCGTGTCTTGCACACGCTTCTTGAGCGCCGTGTCTTGCACACGCTTCTTGAGCGCCGTGTCTTGCACACGCTTCTTGAGCGCCGTGTCTTGCACACGCTTCTTGAGCGCCGTGTCTTGCACACGCGTCTTGAGCGCCGTGTCTTGCACACGCGTCTTGAGCGCCCTTTCTTGCACACGCGTCTTGAGCGCCCTTTCTTGCACACGCGTCTTAATTTATTTGAAAACCATTTCATGAAAATTTTCGACAAACAAGTTCAGGGTTTTAATTCGTAGTTTTACGAACAATGTATATTCAAATGATTTATATAAATCACATGCGAGTGGAGCTTTAAATTTAAATATAAATCTACGTTATAATTGTTCAGGTTCAATATGGGAAAAAGTCAATAGACATTAAAAACGTTCCTCTCCAAATACCTGATTTTCGGGGGAAATTATTTAGTGGACATGATTTGTATAAAACACTGGCATAGGTTCTGAATCTAGATTATATATATATAATTAGAATGGTTACGTATTATGTATATTACGTAAATGTATAATACATAATGTTTTTTATCTATGTAAATAATGTACAAATATGTGTAAACTCGGTTATAAATTTACAACCATTTACGAATAAAGTTTTTGATTTGACTTAAAATAAAACATAATAAAGCCGTCCTTCCCGTCGTATCAGAGCAAAGCTGTTAATATTCCCATTAAATCATTATTAAAAAGGAAATCCTATTATAGCACACGATCAACTCTTCAAAAGGTTCCTCCCACATCATTAGCTTTTGGAAAACGAATATATTTAAAGGTCAAAATCTACTTATTGAGTTGGCAATATGTGGTGTTCAGCTGCTGAACCCAGCATGTGCTTCGGAAACCTCTCCTCAACACCCAGGTTACGGGGTAAATAAATGAATAAATCAATCAATTATTTAGCGATGCAGACGACGAGTCACAATAACGTGGCTGAGGATATGATGACCGAACCACACACTAGAAGGTGAAGAATCGACGACGTTTCGGTCCGTACTGGACTGATAATGGTCCATGAGGGACCGAAACGTCGCAGTTTTCTTGTTTTCCCTGCCGAAGGGAAATTACTCGGACGAGGCGTGTGTCGGGCGAGAACCGGCTAAGGCGTCATTTTTCCCCGACGGACAATTTATGGCTTTCGAATACCGGGGCTCTGGGCCTCCGAGGTGATGGATGGAGGATGTGTTAGCCAGGGATATTAATAGGCTCTGGCACCTCGGCTTGTGAGGATAGGGAAGGAGGACGAGGGACGAAGGAGCGGAGTTATCGTAGGAATGGGAGGGAAGGGATTAGGGGGAAGGAAGAGTGGCAGGGGAGAGAGAATAGGGGGGAAGGGGGTTAGGAAGAGAACAGATATGTGAGATAAGATAATGTATGATAATGAGAACTGTGTGAGAATAATAATAGGGGTGAGAAATGCAAAGTGAAGTTCATATATTGAATTTTTAGAATTTTAAAACTTTTCAACCCATCACCCATAATCTGTACACATGAGATTAAAAAAACACGTTTCTGATAAAATCGCAAAAAAAAACTGCCAGTCATTAAATCTTGCATTCCCAAGTGCAAATATATATCTTATATATTATTTCATAACAGATCTTACCAGATCTATTTTATATGTTGAATAAGAGTAATGGATCGAAAACATAAAATGTTATTAATTTAAATAGAAACTAATTACTTTAATTGGTGTCATATTACAAACCCCATAGTTTTAAACAATAGGGGTTTAGTAATGCTATTTTTTTTATTTTCACCACATACCCTGATTCAGCATAAAAAGAGTAATTAGTTTAAAACCTTTAAACTCTAATAATTCAGTACATTGCATCAAAACAACATATAAACCAAATTTCTATTATAATTTTAATAATCTCTGGATGTAACTCCAGATATTAGTGGGTTGGGAGCCGACTGACCTTTGGATTATATTCAAGTTAACTGCTTGTAATATTTTCCTCTTCATCAAAGAGATCTTCCAGCTCCAGCAAAGGTCTTGCAATTTTACATAGCGTCAGTGGCGGTCGTGTGAAAGGCGAGGAGCCAGACAGAAACTTGGGTTCACAGGATTTTTGTCAATATTACAAACGATAGCCAGAGCCATCTAGGAATGGGAGTTGTAACCAACTACCTGCCATGATTTGTAAACAAATCAGACAATGGGAAATCACCCCCAGCTGATTACATTCGCCATGATGCAAACCCGTGTATCGACACTAACTTACAATTACTTATTTGTTGACTGTGTAACACTTGGCTACTGAGGTGGGTTTGCCAGAGTCCGGGCAATTGTTTAACTACTCCTAAGAGACGAATCCCCTTATTCATCTTTTGCATTATTGATCGTCCTTGTTGTGTTAGTCATCCAGCTTCTAAAGGGACTTATAAACTATTGAATGAGTTTAAAACAAGGGAGGAATATATATTTTTGTTAATTAAATTCGTCAGTTATACCAAGGGAATTATGGCTTACTACTGTGAATGAAATAAAAGGAGCAGTAGCAATATCTGTGCTTTCACATTTAGTAATAGCAAGTAACTGCTTTCATCTTAACTATCACTCGGGCAATTTCGAGGTTATATTACTGGAATAAGAGAGCGCGCGCACACATTAGGCGCCTGCAGATTATCCTCAATAAATACAGTCAAAATTTAGGTACGTTATTACTTCTTTAGTCAAATTTCTTTCACTTCTGTCGACTGACAAACAGCGGTCTTCCCCAAGTCAGTGGGCTCGCCGCCCCCTCTCACTGGAATAACATGTTTACTCAGGCGAAGGGGCATGGTGGAAGGGGGGGGGGCGCCTTCAACTACCTTAAAACTCATTTTAAGTCAATTCGTTTTGCATGTTATGGTTCACTGGTGTGTTGCATTAGTAAATATTTTGATAGATTGTCGATGTTGGAGATATTGAGCTGCATTACAACCCACAATGTACTCCTGTTCGCAATTCTGTTCTAAGCTCTTGTTCAAAGCTCCAATTCAAAGCTTCCTTGTCGCATTGACTTGTAAGCAGAGACGGTAAAAAGGTGTCGAAAGATGTAGATATTTATAACCTCAAAGGATCAAAATTACAACAGTCAAATTATCAGACAGATTATCAGAATTATCAGCCACATTATCAGTCAAAATATAGCAACTAGACTTCATTTTATTACTTATTAAGTCATTTAATACTGTGCGAAATTGGACATATTTAATAGGGCATAATTTACTTATTCACCAAAATTGGAGCTTCCATCGTGGAATCCTTTGCTCGTTTATTTTAATCATAGCAAAACAAATCGGCATTCTCACCTCGTTTAACTAAAACTCACTTCACGTAACCTAACCTCACTATATCTCGCCTACTAAAACCTCATCTCGCAAATGGTTCGGGAGACATCTCCCGTCCACGAGGCTAACCATAGCCCGTGCTTCTTGCCCCGCTCCTGTGCCAGGTAAGTTACGGGCTCACCATAGCCCGTGCTACTTGGAACTTGTTCCGAGTAACTGAATCTATAACAACAACAACAACTCATCTCGCAATCACACAGTACATCCTTTCACGGCTAAAGATCACATTCACTCCAAAAAAATCTACCACTTACGGGCTATTCATGCCCGTGCCATCTCTTGGGTGGCTTAATCTTCATCAATCATCAATCAATCTCATCTCGCCGAACCCAACAGAAGCTATCTACTCACCTCTTCAAACTCTGTAATATACATTCACCGCCAAACATCAATATAATCACTCAGAAAAGTCCATTAACTTTATACTTTAGTACATTTTTAACGAAGTATAAACTCTCTACACCGGAAAGATATACGATTATTTAAAATAATCGTATATCTATAATCGTATACGATTATTTAAAATAATCGTATATCTATAATCGTATACGATTATTTAAAATAATCGTATATCTATAATCGTATACGATTCTTTAAAATAATCGTATATCTTTCGTATATCGTATATCTGAAGTAAAATTATTTACTTCACACATTACAAGAAATTTAACCACAAAGAGAAAAAAAGATGCGCTATCGTCCTGGCTTTATCAATTGGTCCCGGAAGATAACACATTTTTCTTATCAATGCTGAGTACTGTGGTTACGTAATGGAGATAAGAGATAAGGGAGCAAGTCGGGTAAACATCATTGATGCTCGATCTATGACATGTCCTCTTTAACGATTCAACGTGAATTTTGCGAGAAAGCAACACAAGGAAATTTCCCTCTTTGCCACCAACATTATATATATATATATATATATATATATATATATATATATATATATATATATATATATATATATATATATATATATATATAATAATAATAATAATATAATCGGGGATAACCGGAAGGGCGCGAAATTGTATTAGAGAACCTCTTTGGTAGGAAACAGAAGGTTGTTGTGAGAGAAGTGGTCTCAAAATGAAAAGGAATTAGTATTTTCAGACGACCCCAGTGATTATAGCGGAGTCAGAGGACATGAAGGCTCTTAAGATACAAAGTCATCTACACATGTTTCAGGGATGATCGGAGAAATGTCTTTTTGACTTCACGTCAGGCAAATGCAAACTCGTGAAAATTGGTGCAAAAGTAAAGAAATTTCACTGAGAAATGGAAAATAAAGGGTAGACAGCTCACTGACATAATGAGGTAGACTTAGGAGCCGTTATAATCTATAACCAGTCTGAAAAATGGCACGTATATGTATAACGGTATAACATAAGCATATTCCCTATAACCTAACCCATCATCCATAAACTAACCCATTCAACATTACCTAACTCATCCCTTATAACCTATCCCATTCAGCATAACCCGTCCACAATCTAATCTATCTGCCATATCCTAACCCAGCCACCATAACCTAACCCAGCCACCATAACCTAACCCAGCCACCATATCCTAACCCAGCCACCATAACCTAACCCAGCCACCATAACCTAACCAGCCACCATATCCTAACCCAGCCACCATATCCTAACCCAGCCACCATAACCTAACCCAGCCAACATATCCTAACCCAGCCACCACAACCTAACCCAGCCACCATAACCTAACCCAGCCACCATAACCTAACCCAGCCAACATATCCTAACCCAGCCACCATAACCTAACCCAGCCAACATATCCTAACCCATCCCTCATAAACATAGTAGCAACCATATCCCAAGCTTCCCGTATTCAAGCTCTTGCATTTGCATGCAAATTAGTTGCGTAAAAGCATACGTTCACACTTTATATAAAGCTGTCCTGCTATACAGCTGGTGTTGTTGTTGTAGTCATACACTGTATTACTCTGGAGTACACCTTGGCAGGTACAGCATACACGGCTATACAAATACTCTACTACTTTACTGCTTATTGTGTGTATGCTAGTCTTATGTAGGGAGAAAGGGGGGAGAGAGAGAGAGAGAGAGCAAGCAATAACAAGGGCTTCTGGGAGAGGTTTAGAAGGTTCGACAGAACGTTACCAAAAACTTAACCCCTGACTTTCAGGGTAAAATAAAAAAATCCTTAAACTGGATTGGTTTTAATGTATCATAAACACTGCCATATTTAATGTGTATGGAATTTCACATGTCATACATAAATTAAGGAAAAATTTTCGTTTGCAGATGGAGCGATATTCATGTAATTGGAAGTGGCAAAGTGTATATAAGCTAATTGCTGAACGTCTTATGTTATTACAAATATCCTCTGTTTATCCTTCAAGTTGGGGCACTTGACGAGCACAGAGCACGTTGTCATGTATATGACAGCACGGCCGTCAATTTCTCTGCTGTGTTGAAGACTGCAGGAATGACAAGCACCATGCAGAATGGGTCGAGGTTTGCGATGAGTCGCTGAGCGCTGTGCTCTACCCACCCTACCCAGGAGGGAGGCAACTACTCAAGGTGTGAGAGAACTTGTGGAGCATGTAATGTTTCGAAGCCACTGCTGCAGCACTATCTACTCTCTCTCTCTCTCTCTCTCTCTCTCTCTCTCCCTCTCCTCTCTCTCCCTCTCTCCCTCTCCCTCTCTCTCTCTCTCTCTCTCTCTCTCTCTCTCTCTCTCTCTCTCTCTCTCTCTCTCTCTCTCTCTCTCTCTCTCTCTCTCTCTCATTATCAAGTTGTCAGTACCTGTGCTGTGTCTGCTTTCTCTTTCTGGTGGCATCGAAAGTGTAACCAGATAAACGTCTCTATCAAAGCTCGACAGGAAACCGGTGCCGCAGTCATGAATAAATGCATCAAGGGAAGCCAATAGAAAACAGGGTCTGGCATCACTGACGGAGGAGCTGGGGCGAAATCTAAAGGGAATAACAACACTGAAGAACGGAGTGGACAAGTGAGAGAGAGATGGTGAGGGAGGCAGAGAACATGTAGGGAGAAGATGGCAGAGTGACAGCACCAGAGTTAATGACAGGAAGAACCAGATGGAGCCAGACAGTTATATATTCGCTCTCGCGCGCACGTGTACACACACACACACACACACACACACACACACACACACACACACACACACACACACACACACACACACACCACCACACACACACTGTGTGTGTGTGGGGGGGGCCTGGTAGCCTGGTGGATAGCGCGCAGGGCTCGTAATTCTGTGGCGTGGGTTCGATTCCCGCACCAGACAGAAACAAATGGGCAAATTTTCTTTCACCCTGAATGCCCCTGTTACCTAGCAGTAAATAGGTACCTGGGAGTTAGTCAGCTGTCACGGGCTGCTTCCTGGTGTGTGTGTGTGGGGCGTGGAAAAAAGTAGTAAACAGTTGATTAACAATTGAGAGGCGGGCCGAAAGAGCAAAGCTCAACCCCCGCAAACACAACTAGGTGAATACACATACACACACACACACACACACACACACACACACACCACACACACACACACACACCACACACACACACACACACACACACACACACAGTCATTGCTGTAAACAACCGATGCTCGAAAGGCGGGATCAAAGAGTCAATGCTCGATCCTGCAGACACAAATAGGTGAGTACACACACACATGCGCGCGCGCGCGCGACCCATATCATTACGAGGAAGTACAGCAGAAGATTCCTGGAAAACAAAAAAATGTGCTGCCTTTTTCGAATAAATTGCCAATATCAGAGCGAGAGTATAATAATGAAAAGGTGAAAGTTTCCAGGGCCTGCGAGAGAAAAATATCTGGGAATTGACTTAACATTGAACCTATCTCTTGAGACACTCAAACAGATTCACATCGGCCACATATGCTAAGCTGGCTAGCATCATGACATCATTCCAGGAACTTGACAAGAATGCTGTGAAGCACTGTATGCAGCACATGTCCAAGAAGTGCTCAAGTACGCAGCACCAGCATGTAGCCCCCATTTCATACAGTACAAAGATTGAAAATGTACAAAGCTCTGCTTCAACATTCCTCTTCGAACTGAGGTGGCCTTATCTATGGGAATACTCTGAGGTAACTGAACATTATAACAATGCAAGAGATGATACAAAAGAGGGACGTGATCCAGATATTAAAAATATCCAATGGTGTCAATGATAGAGAGACCTAATGCTTAGGCTGAGTATTAGTGCCACGAGGCCATGCATGGACGTTAGACACGCAGACGAGTAATAAAGATGCAATGAAAAACTTCATCAGTGTGGAGGCATATGAAGAAACAAGAGGTCGGCTAGTGATTACTTTGGGCAACCGAGGGATGGACAGGCGGGGTCTAGAAGCTAGAGCCTGGTCCTACACTGGGAACTAGCAGCATACACAAGGCCGCGAGCAGACGCAGCACGAAGATAACCAAGGGGTGAAGCGATAAAAAAAATAGGAGCTTCGTGCGTGAGATGTCATCCCGCCACTCGGGGGCTGATGCTGCCGGATGTGGGGATGCCACACGCGTAATTGAGCGAGAGATACCCCGCAGGGACGTCCGCGATCACCCTGCCATGCGGCAACCCTTCATCCTGCTGTCAGCTAGCCAACCAACCAACCAGCACAACAGCATGCCAACCAGTCAAGCAGCCAGCACAACAGCATGCCAACCAGTCAAGCAGCCAGCATAGCAGTATGCCAACCAGTCAAGCAGCCAGCATAGCAGCATGCCAATCAGTCAAGCAGCCAGCATAGCAGCATGCCAATCAGTCAAGCAGCCAGCATAGCAGCATGCCAACCAAACAGCCAGCATAGCAGCATACCAACCAAACAGCCAGCATAGCAGCATACCAACCAAACAGCCAGCATAGCAGCATACCAACCAAACAGCCAGCATAGCAGTATACCAACCAAACAGCCAGCATAGCAGCATACCAACCAAACAGCCAGCATAGCAGCATACCAACCAGTCGAGCAGCTAGCACAACAGACTATGCATTCTTGCGTTATGCAAACGTTGGTTGCATGTTGATGCACGTCTAAAAGTGCACCATGCTCGCTACTGCATTTAAGCATCATCATGAGCCATTACGTCGTATCGAAGACGTCGTAGAGGTGTTGATGGCATAATGAAACGTAGATGGAACCTCACCAACATCTTCACTTCTTAATGTTAAGCAAAAAAGTAAACATTGTCTGTAATGTTTAACAAAACATTCACTGGTTTACTTAGTTTACCGGCCGGGCAAACCCGGATCGACCTGGTGCTTGGGTCGACCTGGCATCATTCCACCAAAAGCAAATCTAAGAAAAATGCCGAAAAATAACGATAATAAATGGAAAGATATACGATACCTCAGTGCATGTCAACACATCACTGCTCTGTCGTTCTGTCTGCATCTTTGCCGCGTCTCTGTCGCTCTGTCCGTGCCTCTGTCGCTCTGTCCGTGCCTCTGTCGCTCTGTCCCGCTCCTCTGTCGCTCTGTTCCGCTCCTCTGTCGCTCTGTTCCGCTCCTCTGTCGCTCTGTTCCGCTCCTCTGTCGCTCTGTCCCGCGCCTCTGTCGCTCTGTTCCGCGCCTCTGTCGCTCTGTTCCGCGCCTCTGTCGCTCTGTTCCGCGCCTCTGTCGCTCTGTTCCGCGCCTCTGTCGCTCTGTTCCGCGCCTCTGTCGCTCTGTTCCGCGCCTCTGTCGCTCTGTTCCGCGCCTCTGTCGCTCTCAGGATAAAGCTATCAAGTTTCCCATTCTTGACAGCAGGACTCCAATGAAATAATTACAATAAACGTGATAGCAGGAGTAATAAGTTTTATCCTTGGGAATATATTTATAGTAGTGTTCTAAAGTTACCGTTATGAGCGCTTGTGCGTTCAGCCAACGCTTATTAGACGCAAATGTGCGTACAGCCAACGCTTATTAGACGCAAATGTGCGTTCAGCCAGCGCGTATTAGACGCAAATGAACGCACAGTCAACACCTTTGTCTAAAGATAAATGAGCGAATAAAATTGTCTATATTCTCACAGAACACGAAGCTTCCTATTATACATTTCTTTTGGAAACAAAGCATATAATAATTTATAATGAATTTATATAATTTTAATATAAACACGCTGAAATTATTAACATGTTATATATATATATATGTAATATAGTTTATGTAATTTTTATCGGATCTACAAATAATCAAAGTGAGACTGGTCCTAAAAATACGGTAATAATATACATTTTTTAATAATACTTCTCTCTTCTCGAATACTATTTTGCTGCTGGCAGCCAATTTCTGTGGAGAGCACTGCAAACTTACCTGCTTGAAGACGAAGCTCGTAATTCCTTATAAAAATTTGCGTCAGTTTGCCTACAGAGCCAAGTGAGCTTTGGCCTGTCTCAGACGTCATTGGTTCCTTGGTAGAGGATAGAGTCGTAAGACAGTTTGTGGAGAAGTGGCTGCTTGACAAGTGGAAGGCCACATGCAAGAATTAAGTGTGCTTTTATGGTGCTGTTTGGCGAGCCCACGTAAATATCGCTGTCAAATTTCCGTCCGGGATGGTTTAACCAAACCCTAGTGGTAAGTTAATAAGTTAATACGACTGCTGAATGGGTGACCTTGTGGATGAGGGGATGAAAGGAGATAATACAACAATAAGGATGAAGACTGAAGGCGGATTAGTGAGAGTAGGGTAGTTTGTGGTTTGGCACTCTGTAGGAAATGGATGGGTAGTATGAACTGGTTGAAGAAGTGCTGGAGACCAATCTGATTATATTGATATAATATATATATATATATATATATATATATATATATATATATATATATATATATATATATATATATATATATATATATTTAAATATAGTGAGAGATAATTATTGTATTCTGTACATTGTTATACAGAAGCCTCCCCGATATTGATTAATGAATGATTATTGTCGAGCCTTATGATATGAAATAATATGGGCTAATACTGAAATATTACCATGAATATATGTGCATGGGAAGGAACTATTTACAACAGAGAGGGAATAACTTAACAGTGCGGGAGTAGGTGGATGGGTTATTATGAAGTGATAGACGGTACAAAGTTTGATTTATGGGGTGATATAAACTAGATCATTTAGAGATGAACTATGTCATGTTCCAAGAATAACTTCACCATATGGTGCTAGAAATCCCCTGCCGGCACTCGGGGTCCAAAGCCATCTGACCCTTTCTGGTTCAAAAGCACGTCAGAGTTCAGATTCCCAAAACGTTACAAGGGTCCAACGCGCTCAAAAATGAGCCTCAGTTGGCCGATTCCACTACCTCTCCACACACTCCTCTTTCCAGGGAGAGACTACATTTGCTTCACACTTCTCTCCCTGCAAGTTACTTCTGCTTCTCTCCCCTCCTGTGTACAACCAAGGAAAACACTGTAACAGGCGCTAAAAACTGGTTACGTTAAGTTAGTGTTTTGGAGAGGCGAGGCTATAGTGGGGAGAGGTGGTGAAAAGTGAGATGCTGGGAGAGAGAGAGAGAGAGGAAGGTAAAATAGTTCAACCAAAGAGAAGGTGAGAGGAAGCGAGGGATCGAGAAAGTATGGGAGTGAATTAGTGAGAATGATGAAGGGTGGAAAATAGAGAGAAAGAGAGAGTGGAAGTGAGAGCAAGCTTTAAAAGCTCATCACACTCCCTTGCTCCGTCTTGCAATGAGGCGACCAAGTTTTTTTTTTTTGCAGAGGAAGTTGAAGATAATAAAAGATGGGGAGATGCGCCTCTGGTGTCCACTTACTTGATGTATTTTTTTTATAGGATTTTCATGGGAAGCCAATCGAAGAGGTAGTGTTGCTATCTTGAGGGTTTGGCCTTGGGAAAGATACAGGAGTGGTTATTGTCCTCCGCGGTCTGTACACTCATCTAGTTGTCCTCCGCGGTCTGTACACTCACCAAGTTGTCCTCCGCGGTCTGTATACTCACCTAGTTGGGCTTGACGGGGC